>JANHGO010000069.1:6835398-6849790 GCA_024606505.1 Aquila spilogaster
TCTCTGTCGCTCTGTCCTGCTCATCCCTGTCTTTTTTCATTCTCTATGCCACTGTCCCTGTCCTTCTTCCTGTCCATGTGCACCAAAGGGTGCTGCTGTGTGAGCAGAAGAAAGGGCGATTAGTCAAAACTCTTTTCCTTTTTTTTCTCTTTTTTTCTTTTTCTTTTTTTTTTCCGTGGAGGCTGCTGCAGGGTTGCCTGGCATGAATGAGATCAGTTTTCAGGGTTTTTCCAGGGTGACATTTACTCTGTCTGTCTGAGCAGGGACTGTCTCTATTTAGCTGATATGTTTGAGCTAATCCAATTATTTTCAGACTGCTGCACGCGACAGTTGCATTGTTTATCCAGCGCCAGGAACTTTAATAGAGTCCGGATGCGGTTAGAGTGACAAAAAACCCAGACCTGTATGTTTTGTACATGAAAGCAGGAGAGAGAGAGAGATGGAGTGAAACAAAAGAGAGGGACAGAGACTCAAACAGCCCCGGAGCGGCTGTCCCGTTTAACCGGAGGGGAACAAAACGACCTGGGTATTAACGGGAGCGGCTCCCCGCCTGGCCCCGGTACGGACCGGGTGCTGTGGCGGGGTAGGGACCGGTTTATTTTCGCCCCCGGTACAAGCCGGGGGGGGTGATGTGCTCCCCCGGCCGCCCCGGTGCCCGCCGAGGCACCGGCTGCGCGGTATTTTCAAACCGTCTTGCCCCCCCCCGCCCCCCGCCTCTTGTTTTCCTTTTGCCACTTTCTGTTACTTTACCTTCTAGAGAGACATCTGCGGTTCCTGATAAACCAACCCCAGCAGCAACACCTTTTTTTTTTTTCTTTTTCTTTTTTTTTTTTTTTTAAAGTTGATTTTAGCAAGCTGGGAAGCTCGCAGACAAAGAGGGTTAGTGCTGGAGGAAAAGGAGGGAGGGGGTGTTTTTGCAGGATGAAAGAGGGAGAAACGGCTGCGAAAGTCTTTTTTTTTTTTTTTTTTTTTTTGGTGTTGGGGTGAGAGGAGAGGGGTTTAGTGCAAAGGCTCTGGAAAAACGGTTGCCGTTTGTGGTTAGGGCGCGGATGCCTCTTGCTCGAACACAGCGCGGGCTGGGGCAGCGGGGAGCCGGCTCTGCGCTGAGTTAGCTCTGCTCTGGCCAGCTGAGGTCTTCTGCTGCTCTTAGATGGGCTAGGAGTGTCATTAGGTGCAAGAAAAAAAAAACAAACAACAACCCAACAAACCAAACACCCAACAAAAAACCACTGAACCCTCTGAAAGTAGCTGAGAGGCATCCCTATCCCCCCCAGTTCCCTCCTCTGAGCTGGGAGCTGGTGGGCCGGGGGACACCCCCCCCACCCCTCAATAGCCAGGGAGAAGATAGAGAGGTGCCAAAAAGGAGAAGAAGAAGGAGGGAAAGACCTTAAGCAGGGCTCAGGCAGGCTTGGGGGCTGTTTGGGATCCCAAATATCAGGGATGGACCATCCGGCTGCAGATGCGGTGGGGAAGCCAGCGGGGTTTCCGCAAGTTGGGTGGTGGAAGCTTAATTGCAAATTAATCGATAGCGGATATTGGCAGAGCGGTTGCGTATTGGCTGGGGCCTGGGAGGTGTTTTGATTGTTGATCTGTGATTATTTTGAGGGTCCTTGATGTGGTTTGACCTGAGGCCAAAGGAAGAGCCCCCCCTCAGGCTCATGTACCCCCCCTGGGAGTTGGGGCAGTGCTCAAGGAGTGACCCCGGGGTCCTCACACCCATCAGAAAGGGGGGGGCATGGACTTAAATTTGGTACCCATCCATCTGGGGAGGGTTGGAGGCTCCTTGCAAAGCCTGCCAAGGTTTGTCTGGTCTAGCAACATGGGGTCTGGAGGGCTGTAGAAGCCCTTAATCCAGAGGTGAGGGGAAATTTTTCACACCCCCCGCCCGCCAAAGGAGGGACCTGTGGGAGGGGTGAGAGCTTCTCCAGGGAGCCCCTCGAGCCACCATGGGGTTCGCGTTGTCATTGTCACCATCCTTCTTCCTTGCTGCTGGGACACAGGCCTGATGCTGCCTGTGGGGTGATGCTGGGGAGGGGGGACAGGATCAGGCCCCACCAGCCTTCCCCCCCCCTGCCCCGCCTGTGCCAGGGCTGTCGCTCAGCCATGGCCTTGGACCCTCGCGTGGTCATCCTGAGCTTGGAGAAGACTGAGGGGGTCTGACATGGCTGGGTCTCTCAGGGGGGTGGTTTGTTTTTTTTTTTGGGGGGGGGGCAGGTAGGGTGTCCCCAGCCCCTTTCACCTCCACTTTCCCTAAGTGAACTATGTGCTCTCTTGTTTCCAGAAGGCAGGGAGTGTGTAAATTGTGGGGCTACCTCAACCCCTCTGTGGAGAAGAGATGGCACCGGGCACTATTTGTGTAACGCCTGTGGACTCTATCACAAAATGAACGGGCAGAACCGGCCCCTGATCAAACCCAAGAGAAGGCTGGTGAGTCTCCTTTTTTGTTCTTTCTTTTCCTTCTTCTGCAACTTTTGCTTCTTGTCTGCAGCTCGGGATGGACAGGGAAGCTCAGCCAGCTCCGAAATCTGGTCCCACTGCGTCAGAGGGCTGGGAGGGGGGGGATGCTCAGAGAGATGCTCCCAGCTGCTGTGGGCCTCAGTTGTCCGGTCCTCTTGCAAACTGCAAAACAGGTTAAAAAAACCAAGATCCAGGGCTTCTTGCAAACCAGAACTGAGTTTTCTCCCAGGTCGCAATGGGGCAGGTGCCTCCGCACAGCGCTTCTGGATGGCGACCCAAGGATGGTGGCTCTTTCCAGGGGCTAAAGGGCAGAGTAATCCTTTCCTAGTGACCAAAGAGATTATCAGGAGAACAGAAGATTTCTCCTGGGCTCTCCACGCTGCTGTGCTCCCCTTCCCAAGTGTGTCTCCATCCCCTTTGGCTGGCAGCGTCGTAGAGGGGGGACCCAAACTGGGTACCGGCCGCCACTGGGACACCAGCTGGACCTTGGTCCTGCAAAGGGCTTGGCTGATGGTCCTGGTGCTGCTTGGACCTGGTGTGGTCATTTGTCCCTGAGCCGTGTGGGTCTCAAATTGTGTCATTCCCCTCCGAGTCGGTGTGAGTGAGGACACAAGGCAGGGGATGGCAAAGCCTGGTGAGCGTGCAAAGCCGAGCGTGTGCCCGGGGCCGCAGGAGCTGGAGGGAGACGAAATGCACGGGTAAATATTTGAAATAATAGTTGCAAGCCTCGCAACTGTACTACGTACAGGCAGTACGTTACAGCATCCCCAGTGATCTATTTATGAATTTCCCTGGAAGCCACAAAAAGGTCTGGAAGCTGTGGGCATGGCTAATAAATGTGTTGAAGTATATTTGGCAAATAATCAGGCAAACCACAAGGGGAAAAAAATATATCAAGCGGGGGAAAAAAATATGTTCCCTGCCTGGGAAGTTATTGAATGTTTCGAATCGAGGCACGTTTGGTTTCGTTAGGATTAAAGACGTGGACGGGCTCCTGGGGGCTGCTCAAAATGCGGAGGAAAAGCGGCTCTCGCCTCTCCGCGGAGTTTCTGAGCTGATGGACGGATCCGGTCGGGTGCGTGAGGCTTGTGCCCGGCACGGCCGGATCCTGCGGGCAGGAGAGGGGTGCTTCACTGCCCTCGTGTTCTCTGTGAAGATGCTCACGGCCTCGGTCCGGCAGCTCTTAGTCACGGATTTCAGCTTCCTCACCTGTGAGATGCCCGCCAAATTGGACCGGCTTTATTCCCACAGGCGCCGGGAAGCGGTTGCAGGATACGGCCCCAGGAGGGGTTACGCTGCAAGGGGCAGCGGCGTCAGCTCTGTCTGGCTGTGCGGGTTCTGAGGAAGATGCGGGTTTGCTCCTCTGCCCCCAAACTTCCCACGGGTGAAACCTCTCCACGCCTTCCTATATGGGCTTTTCCCATATAGGAAAATGTTGGTCTCCCTCACCTCTCATAGCCTTGTTAGAAAAGAGGAAAAGCTTTCTAGGGAGGGAAGTACGGGCTGGGATTTAAATTTTTTTAGGCAGCTCTCTTGTTCTCTTCTCCTCCTCCCCCCGGCCCTTCTGTCTTAAACACACACACCTCGTTTGCTTTTTTATTTTTTTTTTTCCTCGTTCTCTCTTTATGTGTAAAGCTAACTTCCTAGGAAAAAGCTGCCGGATATCTGAGCCCTGGAGATAACTCCTAAACAACAGCTCCGTTTCCCCAGCCCAAACACACAGGAGCTTGAGCGTATCCAAACAAGCGGAGGGGGAGGCAGAATAGGAAAGCGGCTGGAAAAGGGGGGGAGAGCTTTCAAAAAGTGTCTGATGGAACCACGAAAGAATGTCCCGAGTCACTCTCAGCCCGGCACATGTAAAATGAACTATATAAATAAATACATTGTAAAAGGTCATTCTTGGGGGAAAAAAAAAAAAAAAGAGAAAGAAAGAAAAAAAGTAAAGAGAGACCTTGACTTGCACAATCACTCCAATCTTGGGCATGTTAGTTAAAGTTTAAGTTACAAAAAGTTCCCGTTCTTTGAATGTGGCCTTTGCTAAATGGGAACTTTTGATTTATCTATATATTTTTGGTTTTTTTCCAGCACTGCCTGGAGAAAAGAGAAACATTTCCAATGCTGTTTGCATCTCTATTTATTTCCCTTGCTAACCTCCCCCCCAAAAAAATCAGAAGGCCCCAAAGCCGGGCCCGTGTTTGCATTTCGTGTGCATAGATGTAGATGTGCGCGCGTCTGTGGCTTGACTTGATCTTTCCTGACTTGTGAAGGCGAGCGGGCTGGGGAAGGCAGCGTGTGGATGGAGGCTCAGGGTGGGGATCCAGTGCGTGCTTCTCTCCCTCTGCCACAAGTTCCCTGCGTGACCTTGGGCTGGTTTTGTAGGCTCCGATCCCAGGCGCGCTGAAACTAATGAAAGGACTCCGATGGGTTGGAGAGAGAAGGCAAATAAATCCTTAGATGCTGAGAACCCAGCCCAAGCCTTTTTAAATTCAATGGGTGTCTTTGTAAGGGCTTCTTTTAGGGGAGATGGCTGGAGCTTTGCCGGCCGAGGGGGCTCAGACAGCTCTGCTTCATCTTGGGGGGAAGGTGGAAGGTCTGGAGATGTTGGCGGGGGGATCAGGAACAGGCAGGTGGTACCACACCACCACTCTGCTTAAAAGGTCTATGGCCCTCTCGGAGACCGCTCCTGTCCCCGTCGAAGCCAGCGGCAGCCAAGTCATTGATGTTGCTGAGATAAAACCTTCCTTTGGATTTTCTTCCTTTCCCTGTCCATGTGGATGCAGAGCTCTCCGTTTCCGTCTCCAGCCGTGCTGGTTTTGGAAAGGTTATAGCCAATTTCTCAGAAGGCCCATGGACGTGCAGTCTTATTTTCTGAAGCTAATGCTTGCAGCTTTGTGGGTAGCCCATGTAAATCCGGACGGTGAAAATGCCCCTTAATTAAGCATCGTTCTCAGTGCTTGGTTCCTCCTGCGCCATCCTCAATTCCAACTTCTCATCACTGCCAGCGCTTCTGAAGTTGTGCCCTCGCTCACATGCAACTGGGCCACGGGGTCTGGTCCTACAGATGATATGGGGCGCCCTATTAGTCATCCCATTACTTACATGGCCAGGTTCGGGTCGGTGATTAGCGTCAGTGGATGCCATTGCTGGGAGCTTTTACAATAGCGTTATTATTCATTGTTTCCTGCCCGCTGCCGGTGTCTCCGGTATAAGTTGGTACAGCATAAAAGGTACAGTCTGGGACCGAAAGAGCACAGAGTTTAAAATATTCAGCTAAGAACGCTGAATTTTTGTAGGGGAAACGTGGCAGATGGAAAAGGTTTCAGAGAAGACAGTGGATGTTGTGATTTATTCGTTTATTTAATGTCAGAGTTTGTTTGAAGGTAGCAAGGTGGTGACCAGGCGTGCCTTTTAAACACACTTGCCGTAAGAGAAATTACGGCGAGCGCCGTGTAGAAACCCCAAATATCTTCAAAGGGGATGTTTCCCCTGTGTGGGCTGAGTCAAATATCACTGGTTTTTAGAAATTTCCTTAGGCTTGATTTTTGGGTCTGATAAGGGCAAAGCTGCCACCGAGAGACTCAATCCAGCCTCTGAGCCATCCGTGCTGGCCGGCGGGAGCCGAGGGGGCCGAAACCTGCGGGCTCGTCCCCCGGGTCTTGGCGAGAGCCCGGCTCTACAAGCTGTTGTGTCCGTGCCGCGTTTGAAGCACGCGTATTAACCCGGTGATTTTGACGGGAACCAAATTTGGGGCTGTGGCATGGTCCGGGGGAGGACGGGACCGAGGCGTGTATGCGCATATCTGTTGGGGGCTCTGCCGTTCGTGATGGGATGCTTCAGCCTCTCCTGCCGGCACCGGGATTTTTGCAACCAAAGACCCGTGTGCCATTCCCAGCTCCTGCTTGTCATCAGCATGAAGTCAGCTAGAGGCCTCATCGGGCTTGAGATCAGCTTGTTTCACCGTGGGTTGTGGTCAGGGAAAATGGAACTGTCCCCACGGGCAGCTGGTGAGAGTCCCTTGCTGTCAGATCAGGAGCTCTGTGATGCTTCCCAATGCTCATGGGCATCGTATTATTTATTTTTCAGACAGTCCTTTTTGTCTAATTAAAAGAAAAAAAAAATGCTACTCTACCTAAAACAAAACCAACCCGTCCTCTCCCCACCTACGCCACATTCAATTATGATTAAAATTGCAACATGACCTAACAAGAGTTGGTATTAACGCTAGCGCTGTGCCAGTGTCCATGTTTGCATTTTGGGTTTGTTGTACGGTATCCAAAGATGCGGTATTTTTTTTTTTTTTAAATGTTGGATGTGCTACAGTGTGCGGCTGTGTGGGGTGAGGGGTAAATTTGAAACAGTAAGAGCACAAAAGAGAGCATTAAAGGCTCAGTTCTGCAAGGTGCCAAGCATTGCTATGATCTGGCAAATCGCTTAAGCACATGTTTTAACTTTAAGCACATGAGCAGACCCATTGAAAGCAACGCATTGGGATGAAATCAGAGCTCTGGGACTGTGTCATATTGATGAAGAAGAGATAGGACGGGGATCTAAAGGTCTTTTTTTTAGGAGCTGTAGGCACTTGCAGGCATGCAAACATGCATACGCGTTCACATAGAAGTCTGCAAACTCCTTTTCCTCCTTCAGTGGCAGAAGGACAACTTGTTTGCTAAAGTTACAGTTTTTAAATGATAAGCACAAATTCATCCATGTGAAAGAAGACCGACTTTGCTAAACTTGGCTTTGCTAAATCGTTATCACAGCTAACAAAAAAGCTTCTGTATACACCTTGACACGTAGACTTTTTTTCTTGTTCCTCCTCCTTTATGAAATGGTAAATTCTTCTTTCAGGCTCATTACCAATCCTTAAATAAACATGAAGGTTTAGGCTGCAAAAGGGTGTAATTAAAAAGTTGGGATTCTTGCTCTTTGCCACAGTGTTATTTCCGATCTGGAGCCCGTATCCTTTGAAGCTGAGCTGAATTTACGGGACCGGGCTGTGCTTGCGGTCGGACCCGGTGAGCAGCTGCCCACCAAACTCAGCGTGGGTCTCACCCGGCGCTCGCTGGAGCCGCCGTGACTCATGCCGTTGACTCCGACAATTATTAGTTCAGGCCCTGACTGCAGAATTAGACCCCTGGGGGGTCTGAGAGAATTAAGATGGAAAGACATGTTGGCATTTAAATAATATTTTCCCCTCTGGAATGGGCTGTGCCAGCGCTGCTAATTTTGATGAGTTCTATCAGAGGTTTAGCACTCACTTTTAGGATGCCCTTTGGCACCTGATTCAGTTCATATATAATTTGGGATTAAAGTACCTCGGGGATTTTTTTCAGAATTATTATTTGTTCTCACAAGCCAGTTTCTGGAGGCCTCTGCCGATGTGCGTCAGTCTTGCAGGGTTGATGTTTTCTTTCTCAGCTATTTTGCTGATTGCATCTTTTTTTTTTTTTTTTTTTTAACACGGGTGCTTTTCTCTCTCTCCCTCCTTCTCTTCCCCTGTCTCCCCCTCCTTCCCGCAGTCTGCAGCCAGGAGGGCGGGCACGTCCTGCGCGAACTGTCAGACCACCACTACCACCCTGTGGAGGAGAAATGCCAACGGCGATCCCGTCTGTAACGCCTGCGGGCTCTACTACAAACTGCACAATGTAAGTGTGACTGTAACACTCAATAACGGGGCCTCAGTTGCGGTGCTCGGTGGTCCAAACTCTTGCTTGACTTAAGGATTTCCAGTCTTGGGTGGTGTTGAGATCTCCTTTATCCCTTTGGGGACCTTGGGGGTTGGAGCGATGAGTCGGCATCCCCTCAAACGTAGCTGATCCGACTTGGGGAGGTATAAAACAGGGCTGTCGGTGGGTAATGTTAGAGCTTTCCCATGCCTGAGCCAAGAAAGGAGGGGTGCACCAACACAGAGAGACATTATCCGCTGCTGATTGGGCTCAGTGCGTTGGAAAAGACAACACGCTGTCCTGCAAGCCGATACCCCTTCTATGCGTAGCTTGGTTCCTCCAGCAAATACAAAATCCGGAAAAAAAGCAAAATGTGCCAGCAACTATTTAGATCTTTCTTGGGTTTGTGGCTGCCTTTGTCCCGTCCCTCCACCCGTCCCCAAAGATGATTTATTTAGGTCTTGTGTTTGCCCCGGTTGACGCAAGCGATTCGTAAAGCAAAAAGGACTTGATTTAGTTAGCGGGTTGCAGAGTCTGCTCAACCTGTGATGTGAATTTTAAAGTGTCTGTCATGGAAGGGAAGGAAAAATGAAATGAAATGGCTGGCAGATTTAATCTAATATCTCCATGCAAAGCCAGCTTGCAGGAACCAGGAATATGTGCCCCAGGGAAAGAGCTAAAGGGATCTGAAAAGTCTTCTACTGAATAATACTGCTAATAAAGGAGTCTTAAAGCTACTCCTGTTACTCTCATTCCACATGTGGCATTAGAATAATTATTATGTCAGAAGAAGGAAAAGACTTTCAATTTCTCTGCTTTGATATCACTTTTTTTTTTCTTTTTTTTTTCTAGTGGTCCTTTGCTTTATGTTTGACTTAGAAATCTTGGGCTATGTTTTGCCCTCGTGCCCACCCACGCAAACACATCAAAGACGGATCAGGTTTCGTGGGGCATCCAACCCTTGTGGTGTCTCAGTCCCTTCCATTTGTTATTTCAAGCTCTTTGGTTTCTTGGGATGAGTAAACAAGTTTGGATTAAGTAGAAAAAAACCCCAACTAGGCTAATTTTTCACCTGTTCTGTGAGAGGCATCTCTCTTGGAAAAAAGGAAAATGTGTTTACCCTTTAGTGGGCAGGCGTCTCAGCACGTTTTGAGTCCTATGTAGCAAGCAAAACTTGTCATCAAACTCTCAGTGTGAGCACTGCAAACAAAGGGGTTGGACCTGCAGTGAAAGCTCTCAGAATATCACAAGAAAATGTTCTGTTTGCTATTTCCGTGGCAAGAAGAGAGCAAGGTCAGCCAACTTCACTGGAGGAGCCTACGCTTGTGCTAAGTTTTTATTTTGGCCTTTTATTTTGGCCTGGTAGCCACCGGTGGTAGGACTTAAATCACATAGCTTGGGAGACCTATAGGGAGACCTATACCTGAGCTGCTTCCCCTGTACCCCAGCAAAGCCCTTCGAAGAAAATAGGCTCTTCTCGGGTGCCGTTGGTCGGACCTGATGGAGACACCTGTGTTTGCATGAGATGACTTGTACCCTTGAAGACGGTGTATTTTCTCCCCATGACGGCAAAAGGTGGCAGGATGATGAATTCAGATGTGTCTACCTGCAGCGTAGACATCTGCCTGGAGGAATCCCTCCTGAGGTGTCTAGAAAGGTGCCTGGGTGCTGGGGCTCTCCAGGAATGTGCCTGCAAGAGCACATCCTTTTCTTTTTCACACTAACGTTGTGAACCTAGTTGGCCTGAACTGACCCCTAGATCCAACTGTTTAGGGAAACTCCGATCCGGCTGTGAAATTTGCGACATGGGGCAGGCCTTGAGCACATTGGAACCATTTTCATATTCATTAAAAACACCGACAGCTGCTTAAAAGCTCAGCACAGCTACTTAGCAAAGTCAAGTAGTATCTTGCCTTATGAGCAAGTCGATTAATGGGACCTGCTTAAATGAAACCCCTAGAGGACTGAGATACTGTGTGCAACAATAGAACTAGGCAAGGATACTAAAATCTGGCTACGAGTGGGTAAATCCTTTTGTTTTTACTTTTTTAAGGTGATGCTTAGTTATTACTGCAGTGAGAAACAGGCAGCATCGCGGCTGATAGTCCTTGAACATTCCACCCTCAGCTTTAAAGGTCCACAAAGGCAGAGCATTGGAGCATTACTCTGCAGCCCAAATGGCTTTAGAGGCTGTGACTGTGAAGGCCACATTGTGCTTCGGAAGCTAAATAGGAGTGAGTTTTTTGTGACCGGTGGTAAGGCGGTGGTAGCTTCAAGGAGATGCCTTCTCTTTTTGGCTGCTGGGACGCAGGACCTAGGGAGCTGTGCTAATTGCCTGGTGGGTTGCACCAGCATCATCCTTTAATCAGCTCAAGGCAGGGAGGAAGTTCGGTGGTTGCACGTGGACAAGGTTCCTCGGCTGATACAAATTGGTCTGGTCTGTTAAAGCGCAAGACTTTTTTGTGTAGGCTGCGGTCCTGCTCCCTTTGTGTATCTTATCTGCATCGGTTCTCCATCAGGAGAGGTGTCAGAAATAGAGAGGCTCATCGTAGCACGTCCCTCCCAAGCAGCTGAGTGTTTCAGCACCGACGTTGCGTCAATGTCAGTGGAAGGTCTTCGGTCACCCGGAAGGTGCCTTCACCTTGTTTCAGGCTAGTTTGTAGCAAATTCCTGGCTGCTTTTTTACATCTCCCCCCCGCTTTTGTCTTTTCTTTGGGTTTAATGAATTTTTCTTGGACCTTCAGATCATTAGGGTATTTTAATGGATTGATCTGAAGATGAAACTTATCCAGTTTTTAGGTCCACACTGGGAACGATTGCAGTGAAAAGGCTATCTTTTTCGTGGGGCTATATCAGTTTGTTTTACTGTTGATTCCCACAGCTTAAGCAAACCCATTTGTCAGTAGGATATAAGCAATAATCATAATAGTCTTGGGGTGCATTTAGTGAAGCTGCTGGCATTTCTCCCACTGACTTCAACAAGAGCCGGCTCCATTAACACCAGTATTAACAATGACTAATATTTCACATTGATACGGTGCCTTTCATCCTGTGGCATCCCAGAGTGCTTTCTAAGATACAGCCAGCCTGGAAGATTAACCCAACATTGTAATGACTATGTCTGAAGGATAAATCCGCTTCAGTGACAGGACCTTATTGAGGTCAATGGCAAAATCCCATTGTCTTCAGTCAGAGCAAGATCAGACCTATAATGTTTAAGACTATCCCCTGGATTTGATCTGTTGAATGTGAGGGTCTTGTCCTTGTTATTTTAGTCCTTCTTAGAAGCGGGATGAACCTTCACTCACTTCAGGGATGGATGGGAGTGTACCTTGCTGTAGGTGCACAGAAGATTGGCCTGTGCCCGTAGAAATGAGTGAGTTGCCATTGTTTTTGGTAAAAGTCCTGAGAAATGGCCTCTATATTTCACAATATCCTAAAGCAGGGCTATGCGTCCCAAGAGCAGAGCAGTCGGTGCTTTGCATATGATAAAACAAAGAGCATAATTCCTGCCCATAATTAATTGGCTCCATCTGAAATTAATGAATTTCATATACATGCATTGGGCTGGTTTAATTTTAATTTAGCATGTGTTTGTCATTTTTATCATAATGAATTTTCATGGAGAAGGTCTTCCCTCTGGGTCTCTCATTTCTCTACCCCAGAAACTGAGATGGGTCCATGGCTTTGATGTTTTGGAGATCGCTTCAACTCTGCTGTGACTGCCCTTTGAAATCACTGGAAAAATTTTCCAGCTTGCTGCTGTGACTGTGCTGGTCTCACTCTTCCTGAAATTTATGCATGTCCTTATCTGTTTGGCACTTGGGTCAGGTACCTGCTAGGAGGGTGAGACCACACACGCCGGGATGATGTGTCCAGCTAACAGCTTGGATGGCATCTCTGACCCCAGTTGCGGGGCTGGCCATGGCTTTGTCACCATCCTGAGCAAAACTGGTATTCCCATCCTTAAGTTTCACATCAAATCATGGCCCGGGGCAATCTGTTCTTAACGACTGAATGAAACATGAGAGACGTTGCTTTGAGGACGTGGTCATTGTCCTGCAGGACACGACACCGTGCTACACAGGGTCAGGACCCCGTGCTTGCTCTAAGAGGCAGCACGGTCCCAGTCCCAGCACCAGTCTGTCGTCGCTTTGCCACCGCCAGCTCCTGAGCTTGCACCTTTGCTGCTTCACCTGGAAATCAATTCTGCCTGCCCCTGAGCCTTGGTGTCACGATGCAAATCCTCGTTAGGAGCTGGGGAGGCTGGGGCTCGTGTGTGCCTCCCCGGATCTGAGCCGGACTCATCGGGGATCGAGACTTCCAGGTCTCCTCTAGTGTCGCTGCCTGGTGGGGCTCACCTGGGGCTGCCTCCTGGCTTTGAACTTGGGCAGCATGTTCCTGTTGGCTGACTTAAAACAGGCCAGGCAAAGATTTCCCAGCCCGGCCATCCAGCTGGAGCAACGGGCCCTCCTTGTGTGTGTATCCCTATTCCGTCAGCGAGGACAGGAAGCCAGGCAGGCGGGTGATGGTGTATTTAAAGCCCGTGACATTTGAGGTTTTTGCTTGTTGCTGCCCCAGGGCTGTTGTTGGGCTGCGCATGGGCAGATTCCTCCTTCCTACCTTTAGCAAGCAGGGCTGATCCCTCCGGTTCCCTTTTTCCAGAGGTAGAGGAATCAGTCTTTTATTCACCCATTTTCAGGATGAGGTGAAGTTTCTTATCGCTGTTGGTACAAAGAGCCTGGAGTCACTAATTCAGACTGGGATGATGAACTTTGGGATGCGTAAGCCGGAGCAGATGAGCTTGGTCCTTCCTCTCCCCGTGCCTCCATCCCCACATGTAACAGGGAGCTATTGTATCCCTGCCTCCCCGGGGAGAGAGATCCGTGAATGATACCCACGCTGCGGGGAAAGGCACCAAGCAGTGGCTGATGAGCAAGAAGTGAAACTTTGCTGCGATCTGGAAGAAGGGAGTGCTTTGTCCCTTGCACTGATTTAAGATCTTATGGCTGAGGATCTGTTCAGGACCCTTGCAGGAATCTCTTTTCATTGTCCTTCACTGGGGTTGAGGCGGTAGTTGCCGGTGGATAGCAGATCCATTTTTTCTCCCTTTTCCCCCTCGTGCAGAATATCCATCAGCATTGCCGTGTGCTCACATTTATTATGAAAAGTGGTGTTCAGCCCTTGGGGGGTTTGCTGGGCTCTCCTGTCTTCTGCTGTGGGTGAAATTCTGCAAGTGCAAGACCTGTGTAACTCCTCATGTAGGCTCCCAAGTCCAGATTTTTAAGGATGTTTATGGATACTGGATGCATAAAACCCTTCCCAAGTGTGGTCTTCAGGATTTCACGGCACCTGTGCTGATGCATGTTGTGGTGCTGGCTCCCTATGCAGCAACAGGAGTTTCTTACAGGAGGTCCAACAGACCTTTTGCTACCATTTCCTAACCCCAGTGGGTGTATGGATGGTCATTGCTGCTGTGTATATATCCATGCAGGAGAATTTAATACTTAGGTTTTTAACAGCTATGCCTGCATGCAAGTAGAAAATGATCTGCTGGGCAGCACAGATACCTGTTTCAGGCCCTGCCAAAAAACTTGGAAGGCTTTAGAAATAAAATCGCATTGGCTAAAGTAAACCCGAAAGGAGGGTCAGAGCAAAGTCTTTCCAAATAAGAAAAATAAGACAAATACCTGTCGCTTTTGTGAAGAGTTTGCCCAGCTCCCTAATGCCACTGTGAGAGTTTGAGACCCCTTGTAGCACTGAAATCCCAGCAGCTCTTGCAGCTAATGGTTTTAGATCAGTCAGGAAGCCTCGGGGTGAGACTGTGTCTGCGGGGAGTATTTCAAGGTGATAATGATTGGTTTCGTTCCTAAACACGGTGCAATTACCTAATGTGCAGATAGCTGAAATTTTTCAGCCGCCGTGAGTTATTTGGGTATGTTTTGCTCCTGTGAGGCTCTGCTAGCAATTTTATGTCACCTTGTGTTCAGAAATTTCAACGGAACTTGGGATTTCCTGGTGGGATCTGAATTTCGGGATGGGGGGAAGAGTTTGTGTAGCCGTGGCACACGGGGCGTACAAGGGGAGGAGGGGGGCTGCTGGCTGTTCAGCTGGTCCTGGGCACATCCCTGGGACTGACGGGCATGGGGTACACGAATCCCGTGGTGATTTGGGGAGAAGGGATGGAAGCACAAAAAAAATAATTGATTTTTGTTTAGATTAACAGACCCCTGACTATGAAGAAAGAAGGAATTCAGACCAGAAACCGA
>JANHGO010000069.1:6863211-6878001 GCA_024606505.1 Aquila spilogaster
TGAATAATTCATTCTGGTGTTTCCTAACATTTCAGTGGTTGATTTTTTATCTTCACACTATCTTTTTAACGCATTTTTTTTGGCTGCATTCTTCTGTAAAAATATACACGTATAGGTAGAGACGGGTGCTTATTGGCGGTATGGACTCCATACCTTGTCAGCAAAGGAAATGTGATGTGTGTCATGCCTATGCATAAATACGTCTATACCCAGAGAACAGGAGGGTGCCTGTTGTCACCTGTCAGTCTTCATTGGTTGTGTGATGTTCTGTGTGTGCCTGTGTGGATATCTAAGCTACAGCTCTACACAAACCAAGGCGCAACACAAATGTATAGCAAATTTATACCTGTTTCACACAGTTCCCTGAGGCTATGCAGACTCCCGGGTGGATGTTGGATCACTCTATCTTAGAAGTATATTTCCCTTGTTATAAGTTTAAATTAAGGCTTTGACCTGAAGCTCAACTCATTTTTTTCTCTCAAGGTACAAAACACCTGGTTATTTAACCTGTCCTTTTACATTTCCACTCTGGGTTACTGTCGACTCCACAGGCACTGAAATAATTCATGAAAACCTGTCCTCTGGGAAGACAGAAGTGACTGAAATGCTCAGGGAAAGCTTGTTTGTGAGCCTCGCAGGTTGGTGCTCATGCTAACGTGGATAATTAGCCGACCTTCTGCATGCGTATTTAGGCTTAGCCCATGAACTGTTTTAGTTCCCAGTTAATACTGTATTGCAATATTATAGGACAATCGTTTGCTTAACTATTTCTGTATTAGAAGCACATTAATCTTCTTACACTACTTGACTGGATAACTCTTTTCTCACCGAGCCACAAATCACCCAGTGCGTAAATCAGGGTGGTCCCATTGGCTGCAGGGAGCACTGCTGTCCGCAAACCTGGGTTGCTTTATTCCAGGTCAGCATACAATCCTTCAGCTCCAATTCTGCTTTTAATTACACTCTTCCCTAATATTCACCAGTCATAGAAGAGTGTCTTCTTACAGCTGTGATCATTATGAGTAATTAAGAAGTCAGAAGAGAGCAATATGAACTGCTGTGAATGCAGGGGGGGGTTGATGACTGTTGGCTTCTTGGGACTTTTGATTTCTTCCCCCACGTGCCAAGACTGCCCATGGCCAGGGAGGCCAGAGGACCCCTCTCTGCAAGAGGTGAAGTGGTCTCACTTGCAAAACCTCAAGCTAATTGCAGAAGGTCATCCCTTTTCTGCATGCATGCAGAAATGATTGCTGATGAATTTGCTTCCTGCGGAGTCGCACTGGAGCAGATTTATAGATTCTGTGATAAATTTTAAACTATATTTAGGGACTCTGAGGAAACTGTAATGAATAGGCACAGGTCCTGAACTGTGATTCTTGATTGCAGCTGCTTCATAATAGACTGTTTAAAAAAGTACCAGTATGGGACAGGAAGTGGAGGGGAATATAAAATTATGCTGAGCCTGGAGAGAGGAGGATCCTCAAGTAGGAATTGAACAGGACCCATGGGAAAGCCAAAAATAAGGAAGGAGGGACTGAACCGATGATGGATTTCTGAACAGTCACCCAGGGTCTTTCCATTAATAGCAGGCAGGATGTTTTCCTTTATGAAAACCTGATTAAGTGTGTCAGACACTGATAACCTTTCTATAAGAATTTTCATACTGTGCGTCCTGTCTATATGTACATAATAGGGATATTGTTGTCTATTAATTTCCGTAGGGTGGCTTTTCTATAAAATCCTGTACATCAAAGAAGAGTTATGCTTCCATATGGGCCTGTCAACCTTGTTTGTATTTAGTAGACCTTTTCCAAAAGGGTCATGGGAGAGGAAGGTGAAAGCCAATGGATTTTATGAGGTATATCTGTCCCAGTTGTGTATGCACAGGTATTTCATGGATGCCCATGGTACAAAGGAAATCTGATCAAACTGTTCCTGACCTGTTTGAGTGGAAGTAGCAGGTCTCTGGGAGGTTTTTTTTCAGGAGAATTGAGTTGGGAGACAGGTAGGAGGCAACAGGCTTTCCAAGCTTTCAAGTGGTATGCCTTCATGCTTCCTGGCTTCTTGAAGACCTCAGGCTGGTCAAGCACATAAGTGCTTGCTTTACTTGAGTATGATGGATCAGCAGAGTGTGTTGGCAGCTCAGACATGATTTATGATAAGGAAATCCTGTGTTTTCACTGAATTTTCTTTCCATTCCCTCTGGTCTACTTGATCCACATCTCTGACGTTGTCATGCATCTTTACTGTTTATGTAGAATGAATAACCCTTCAACTCAAATCTGCCTTCAAACTTTGAGGATCAGGTCTTCATCCCGGTGTTGCTAAAATCAATTGCCCGGTCTCATTCTCTGCTCAGTCCCAGGAATTACTGGGTTCTTTTGACTAAGTTGTCCTTTCAGGCCATTGGATACCCAAATTTTCTCTGTTCTCCACCATAAATCTCCTGCTGGGCAAGGAACATGAACCATTTTTCCTCTAAGGCAGTGGGAAGTCTGGAGTCAATGAGAATCCAGTGACATGGAAGGCAAATAATCTATCATGCCTATAGAAGTTTATTGATTTTGATAAGTGCTTGGGCTAAGATTAATCCATATAAACATATTGCTGCTGTTGCAGGATAATCACAAAGATTTCTAGGTGTTTTTAGATAGTTCTGTAATATATATTAAATGTCATCTTTGACCATCTTTCAGCTTGGTGACTGACTACAGCTTAGGAACATGGGTGGACTGCATTACCTAAATGGGGGATGTGCGCTTTTCACAGCTCCTGGGTGTAGAGACATTCGTGTCCACACTGGCTGCAGTAACGGATCAGGAGCAGCGATACATGTGATAAATTCACAGGCCTGCATGAGCTCCAGCACATCTCAGCATATCGGAGTATACGTCAGGTGAACGAGCACCCACAAATATAATTAATGAGAATGACCTGCAAAATAGCTTATTCTGCATCCCTTCTGTTAAACCAAAGCCAACCTTTTCCTATGTATAAAAATGCATGATCTCATTTCAAAAGTCCCTGCACTCAAGTGTCTGCTCATTAATTTCTGAGTCAATTCCCCTGCCTTACGTATTCCAACCTTAAGGCTTTCCCATGGCCTGTAGCCTTCGCCCAAGTAAGGATTTGCCATCTCTGCTATTTGTGTTTAGCAAAGTAGAGGCAGCTTGCAGCAATAAGTGCAGCAGGACTGATTCAGCTGATCGGCAGTTGATTCAGAAATCAACTCAGATCCTGATCTTCTGGAATAATTTGCTTCTGAAAAGGCCCTCTCCCCTCCCTTGAGGTACATCTCCAGAGCCAGTGGTGCTGATGGAAAGCCTCCCACCTCATTTGTCGGCTTTGGATTAGTCCTGAGTGAGGGTCGGATGCTGGATTTCCCGGCCTGTCAGCCATTCTTGGTCCTCAAAGGAACAGACAACCTGTCAGAGGTGATCAATAAATGCCATTGCCTGCCCTGGAGTGTGAGGCTTTTCAAAAAGAAACTCCCGGGAGGAGATTCAAGCCTGGGATGTAATCTTGACCACACTCAGTTGATATTCAGTGAGGGGTGGTTATGATGGTGGCGGTCTTCCTTTGAGATCTTCACAGCACATGTGTCCTCAAGCAATGAAAAAAGAGATGGAAACGAGGTCGTCTGATCCTTCTCTGGCACTGCTTTTTTATACCAGTATCCTGGCACATTTATACCTCCTTTACACCCAAGGAAGGTGGAGTTACGTCTTATTTATACTGGACTGGGGCCAGCATTTCAGCTGGGTCCTTTACATTTTTAGGTGGTCAGGAAAAGTCCATCTCTGCCCTCAAGTGCATCAATGTAATTGATTTTGGTGGTGGTAGATCTGTGAAACTAAGGCTGGAATTAATCCAAAGAATAAAATTATGTCCTGAATTACTCCCACCAGTTGAACCATGTGAAATAGGAACAACATTTGTGTTCAAACTGTCTTTGTAGTGAATATCTAGGAACAATACTCCTTTTTCTGAAAAATGACATGTATTTAGAGTCCTCTGATCTCTGAAACCTGCACCAGTGTCTATGGGAGCTGGCCAGTGACTCACTGTGGACACAGAAAACAACTGAGTTTTCCCCTGAGGTCTCTCACAACAGGTTTCTGACTGCGTTTGCTGTGTTACCCAGCTCATTTTGCACGTTCCTCTACCTCCTCATGCTTGGAGTTAGGTCCTTAGACTAGGCTAAAAATCCAGGTGAAGAAATGCCCTTTTCAGATATATCTAGTCAACTATCATGTGTCATCAGGCTTGAGGTTCTTCCCAGACAGAGAAGAGGTTTGGACCCTACAGAGAAGAGGTTTTCTTACGGATAGTTGTCTGGAGTTTCTCAACAGTAAGTGGAGAGAAAAAGGCACTTCTAAGGTATGAATCTTATACATGGTTTAGACAGTCATTTTAGGATGTCAGCCACATGCTGGAAGTGCCCTTTTCTTTTCGCTGAGTAGCTCTACTGAAGATATGGGCTTTGCCAGTACCTGGAGGTAGGAGAGGTAAGTTAGTCCCACCCCTTGCATCAGTGCAAAATTTGCAAGAATTGTTTTCATGCCAAGCAAGGGTGACTCTGCTGGCCTCTGACCTTTGCAGATAAGATTTTCTGTTTGGTTTGAAAGTGGTCTGACACTACTTCATAGCAAGGAATTTTCCAAGGAATACAGTAGGTAGAGTAGAAAGGAGACTCATATCACTCTTTACCTAAAAACCTCCTCCCAAAATGGCATCCCAGCAAAGTCTCTGAAGCCCAAACCTTTTCAGATCTGGATGTCTTTGTTTTTATGTCAGTGTTGCACTTGGTGCAGCAGTGAGTCTTCCTTAGCTTTATTACAATCGACTAATTTACATGAATCAGGTTTTCTTTTTGGTCTTAGACATGGTATCAAAAGGGCTTCTGGCAGCAGCAGCAATAATTATAGACACAAATTGTTTTAATATTTATCTTATCTAAACATCTGAGCATGTATTTGGAGGGCACCCAGACACAGTAATGATGTTAAAGGAGCTTGAGATGCCATTGTATAAGTAAATAAACAAACACATGAATACTTTGATTCTCAGCTACATAGAATTAATGCTTCACACATCTTGAGGGGGTGTTATTTCACTGTTAAAGCACTGCTAAAGCACTAAAATCAAGTCAGGACTCCTGAGTCCTATTTTAGCTTGTACATTTAACCAGTCACAAAATTATTGTCATGTAGACACAAATCTATGAAGTAGCCCTTAATTAATTATACACATTTTTTTCCTTGCCCATATTACCTTTCAAGGATTTATCTGGAATGGTGGAAGAGAGGTTTAGGTTCCAATGCCTATTTTTGTAAATCGTTAGGTTCTCATCTTTTTGTATATCTGAAAAATGGGCCTAATTAGCCTCATGTCATCAAACATTGCAAAAGCATTTGAGATGCAAAGTATTTTATCTCCATTATGCAAGAATAACAATACATTTCTGCATGTGCTGTTAAAAGCTTCAAAGCTAAAAGAATAAAGTGGCTGCCATAACAGCACAGACGTGGCCAACTCCTATTAATGACCTCAGAAATGCCAAACCCCCTTTTACAATACACCTACTTAACATTACAGTACTTTGCCATAGCAGGAAATAGGCGATGCTCTATCTGAGAAATATTGTTTTCTGAGAATAAAGTCCTGATAGATCTTCTAAATCTGCAAGCATGCCATCACACAAACCATGGCAGTGCAAAAATCAGTGGGTTGTTTCGGTTGCCAATCTTAAAAAGTTAGAGATTAATAACAAGAAAAATAATTCTGGCTACTAAAGATGGTGTTAGATTATGGCACTGCGTTGGTTTGTTCTCACAAGGACTAAGTTCCTAGTGGAACAAAAATTTGTAATCTCCCTGCAGCTGGGTATTTTTTTAAGTTAGGTTTACTAAAAAATAGCATGTGAAAGGGATTGAGATACATTTCAAAAACTGGTCTTGAAGCTGACAGAAAAAAGCTGTGGGGAAATTAATCCCCAAATGTATATTTTCAACATTTTCAAAATGTTTCACTTTTGGAAATGTATTTGCTTTCAAGTTTCCAAAGCAAAATATTTCGATTTTTTTGTTTTGAAAAGGCACCCTCCATAAAGACCTGACTTACCTTAAAAAAACATAAACAAGAAAAAGAAATTGGTAAGGCCAATTAACTTAAAAATTAGAGGTTCAAGTTGAACAAAATATTTTGCCTTGACCTAGAATTCATTTTTTAAAAAAATTTCAGCACAAAATTAAAAATGAACTCTCCTTAATTGTTTATTCAGTTTCTGAATGGAACCTCTCCTCTCCTTCTAGTGAAGGGTGATTTTTTTTTTTTTTCCAGATCATTCTTGGGCTTAATCTGCTCTGTCTGTGATCAATAATCAAGCTAGGCCAACACAGCCTGACTTCAGAAATCCCATCATTAACAGGGATCATGATATTTTACTGCTCTCTTTAGACACACTATAGAGATATCTAGTGTAAGAAAAGCTTTATTTTATCTATGAGTGACATATTGACCAGTACCCATGAATGAGATTGCACATTTCTGTCCAGGCAGAATGATGAACAATAATAATGATGCTGTGTAAAAACAGCGCGCGCACACACATGAGTGAAGAGCTGGTCTTCTTGGCTGGGCATATAAATCTAAAGGCTTTCAACTACATAGTTATCAATTCAGCTGTCAAATAATTGGAAACATTTCCCACTGGATTTTTGGCATGAAGATCTCTAGGGCCATCTTGCCAGAAGAACACTAACAAGTAGAGGAGATGAGAGTTTGCCTCTTCTCTCTTCTCTTCTCTTCTCTTCTCTTCTCTTCTCTTCTCTTCTCTTCTCTTCTCTTCTCTTCTCTTCTCCTCTCTTCTCTTCTCTCTTCTCTTCTCTTCTCTTCTCTTCTCTCCTCTCCTCTCCTCTCCTCTCCTCTCCTCTCCTCTCCTCTCCTCTCCTCTCCATCTTTCTCCCCATTCCAGGCAGGGTAGACCTACATGGGCCTTCCCCCCAAATGAACAAAGGAGCACCATTTCACCATTGCTTTTCCAAGAGAGTAGCTTATCTCAAGAGAGAGACCCCAGGGACAACACTAGGCTCTGTGCAATACAGGGAATCAGTCTAAAATGGTTCCAAAAGGCTCATCCTGAAGGGTAGGTGTCTTGGCAGGTTCATGGATTGGTCATTGTTTTACTTTGTTAGGACAGATTTTTGGAAGGCTGCTAAGGCATAGTGATGCATTGGATTCTTCCAAGGCATCGGGTACCAGTCAGGAAAGAGAAGTGGGTCTAGATGAGCCAAAGTTGTGTATTTTCACAAGTCCTTCAGCTGCTCCCCTATAATCCAGGAACGTAGGGGTGTAAATCCCAATCTAATATCTTAGTTACGTTTGATCTGCTACTAATAATAGCTCCACCTACTTGACATGGGGCATAACTCACTGACATTTGTAAGGCCATCTGGGTCTTACAAGTTAGATACAGCATGAATCAAACATGCTGTAATAAAAACAGTGCTGACATTGCCCTTTCATTTTAATTTTTGCTACAGGGGCCTTGCCAGCCTGGAACTGGGGGTTCCTGCCATGAGAACCCCAGCAGAGAGCCCACAAAAATAATTTTCTCATGTTGCCTTTTATCTCCTATTTCTAGAGAGGCTAGCACAAAAGAACCCAACCCTGGGAACATACCCAGGCTGTGCCCAGAGTTTAATTTAAGAGGGGAACAACCTATTGGGTCAAGAGAAATGGTTAACTGCAGCAGCGCTCAGTTACCTCTGCGTGACCTTCCTTGCAAACGTGGACGGGAGTCTCTCAGCGGTGCCGCAGATGTTGGATAACTCTGCTAGGGCTGTTGAAAGACAGGGGTGATAAATAGCGTTTGAGCCACATTTCTCCCCTCCTTCAGGCAGAATTTGAGAATCTCAGGTATACGGCCTTGGGAGAGTGATTCACGAGGTACCACTAGCACCGGCTTCCTCCGAGGGAGAAAGCTGACACTTCCAGGACACTGACCTCAAGCCTGTATGCATTTTAAATGTTTCAGCACCCTCAGGAAAACCACAATTAGATGTTGCCTCCCTGTATTTAACACCAAGAGATGAGCAAAGCACACGGCTGAGGAACGAATGTTTGAAAAACAAATGTTAGAGAGAAAAAAAAAAAAGAAAAAAAGAAGTTCTATTTAAAAAAAAAAAATCTCTGACACCAGTTGGGTGAACTTGAGCTTGTTTGGAAGTGAGCTGAGTACCTTTTTGCACCTCCCCACACAATCACCTTGCAGAAAAACAACCCCTCAGCCAAAAAAAAAAAAAAAAAGGCAAACCCACACAGATTTTGCACTTTGTAGAGGCAAGATGGTGCTTCAAATTTGCCTTCGTTATACAACTATGTCTGGCCCGGCTGAGCCTTGCACCCGCTCCTCATGTTTTCCCCTCCTGTGCAGCACACGAGCTCTAGTCGTTGGCAGCTGAGTGTGTAGGCAGGATCTCAGATATCATGGCAATATAAATAAATAGAGAATGATGAGATAAAATATACAGGGAGATGGAGGTGTTGATAATGAGATAGGCTGATAGGGTGGTCAGGGTAACTGCGCTTCAACACATGCATAAATACGTGGGTTGTGCCCCTTACCCTAGGGGCAAAATATCGAGCATCCAACATGACACACATGCGGCCATTCACCCAAAAGTACTCCAAAGCCTATAGTAAGAATAAACCTTCTCTTGTGCAGCGCGTTTAGAGTAACAGCACTTTCTAGAAAACAATCTTTTTTTAATGGCTTATGTTCATAAGTGGGACAGGTACAATTTGACCCCAAGACTGCAAGAAAAAGTTAAAAAAACCCAACACTCCAATATTTCCCCTACCCATCGCCACCCTTTTAGGTTGGCAAATACCGAGATACTAAGCTGAGAGCTGCTTCTATTAGGAGAAATGTCCAAAAGGCCATGGGAGGAGTGATTTTTTGTTACATTTCCAAACTTTCTGCTGTGAGGACCACTAGGGAAAATGTGAGGATCATGGGCTGTAGCCTTTCCCTTGACACTTGACCAGCTTTTTGGTGTGCAAACATTATTTTAGACCTGTACAAGCTCAGTGGTGATGCTGAATTTCTGCCTGTGGGCATCACGCTGTCTGTGAGCCCCTTCACTAGGCTAATGGCCACAAACCCCACTCTAGTTATGGTCTGGTTTGATACAGAGTCTGTTACTTGCTGGGTATTTTTACCTGGGCACTGGTGATGATTTGGAACATTGTCTTGTCTCATGATTACTTACTAAATTCAGCTTTCGGTAATCAGCAGTTAGCGTTTTTTTTACTGTATGGTGTGGAGGGGAACGTATATATTTTTAATAAATTGTACATTTTTACCGGGGACCAAAACAGCAGTTGAATTTGCTGAAGAAATTTGTGACCAAAATAAATAAGGGAAGTGTTTAAAAATCATGACATGTAGGTATTTTTAGGGTAAAATGTTTCCTTTATGGAAATAAAAACTTGATTTGCCTTTTTTAAACTGAAGCTTTTTGCTTTTTTCATTTCCAAATGGCATTTTCTTTGAAGGATTGACCTAATTTAGGAAAAAAAAAGATAAGAAAGAAAGAAAATTTTAAATGACTTCCAAATGATACTCAGCATTTCATTTTCAGATGAAGAAAATGTTCTGGGTTGACTCAAATGATTTTTTTTTTTTTTTTTGTTTGTTTCATTAAAACCAAATGAAAACCTTCAAACTTCCCGTTTTGCTTTGCTTTGACTCTGTCATTTTTTTTTCCTCTGCAGTTATTATGCTTGGCCACACCACTGGAAAATGCAGTAATTCACTGAAGTGAATCACCACTGGTGACCTCTTTGAAAATACTTTTGGTGATACACCTCAAACATCTCCAATCTTTCACGTCTTTCCTCAGGTCTGAGCATTTGTTAATTAAACATTGCCACACAGTGCCGAGGGAAAAAGCTATTACCATAAAATGAATGCAGGATTTTATGTGACCTGGCTGGAGATATCGGGACCATCAGTTTTCCAGGCAAGGAGAAAACCTGACATTCTTGGAGTGTTTCCTCTTCAAACTAAGGTAGGCAATTCTGCATCACTGTTATCTGTCCATGCAAAGTGGCCAAGAACACAGTTACTGCAACAACTAGGTAAATTTGGCTAAGAAGTGATGTTTTTTTCTATGGATAAAAGACATGTTCCAAGCCCCAGTGTTGCCTTGTCTGGGACATTACACAAAGGGTAATCAGGCACTGGTGCAAAAAAAAAAAAAAAACCAAACTGAACTTTCTGTGGATGTGCAATGCAAACAAAACCGCAGCTTTGCCTTCCCCACCCTTGCACCAAAACTATGTTGAGGTTTTGGAAAGTATATTCATATTTTCATTTTCACTCCTCCAAGGTAGGACAAGAAGCAGGATGTGCTGAAATACCACAAAGGGCCGTCTGGCCTGGGTAGGTTTCCAGCACACTTCTGCAGAGCTCAGGATGGCTCTCGCTTGTGAGCGGATTTGGAGGTGGGGCTTTTCCCGTGAGTTGAAACCTTCAACCGGCCTCGTCATCCTAAGTGTAAAAATTGAATCTTCGTTGTGGGTGACTGAGAATGATCCTGGCTTAAGGATGTAAAGAGGGCAAAATAAAATCTTCACTCCTAAACTAATATTACGGTTGAGCCTTGTCACTAGGCAAGTCCCTACTGAGGCTGCAAAAATTTCTGCTCTCCTTGAAATCAAGGTGAATTTTACCCCTATCTTGAAACAGAGCAGAGGTGGGCCAGCAGATAGGGACCGGCAGCGGAAGAGTCAGGGAGAATAAAGCAAGATTATTTAATAGGAGAATTACAGTCTTTTATTTGCATTGTTTCTTTTCTCCAGCTCCAAGCTTTGCATAAAGCTGTCTTTGTTAAAACATCGTGTTGGGCTATGGTATTGGATTGACAAAAAGGCATTTACGCTGGCGTTTAATGCAGCACAGAAACAAGGTATGGTTGCTTTAAATGAAAATCAAGAGTAGGCAGCCTCCCGAGAGCCTCAAAGTTTAAACAAATTACGAGAAATATTTCTCAGGTGAAATTGGAAAGGGTGCTCTGTGATGCAGAAGAGTGGCCATGAGTCCTCTGTGTTCACACCGTCTCGGGTATTGTAAGGAGCTTTCTTGTGAAACTGTTTGCCAAATCAGAAGTCCTAAATTGAAATGTGTTGACAGAAAGACTCTTACTACTTATTTATAATTTAAATACATCTTGAGGCAGGTTATGAGATGATGCGGGTAAGTCATAATCCACCCTCCTTCTTTCCCCCCCGCGTCCTGGTGCTCCTTCCAGCACCGGCCGGGGCTGCCAGGGCGTTCAGCGTTCGGCTGGGCACCATCCCTTCACCCCGCGTTTCAGAGCGGGGGGAGAGAGCTGGGAAATTGGCAGGATCAGGCCCTTCACCTCATGCAATCCTATGACCCTGAGGGAGCCCACACACAGATTTGTTCCATAACGCATAACAAACAACTTCGTTTTACTTGAAGGGAGGGAGATGAGCACTTTGAACAAATGATGCATTAAATCAGGGCTGCCAACTGCACCTTGATGCGAGTGCTTTATGCCAAGATCTGTCTATCTATCTATATAATCTTTTATATTCCCAGCTCTTCCTGCTCATCTATCTATCCATCTCTCTCGCTCTCTCTCTGTGTATATCTTCCTTATTTCAAACTCTTTCTGTCTATCTGTCAGTTAATCTATCTACTTATTTTGATGGCTGTCATCAGAATAGCATCTATTATGGTATTTTAACTGTGCTGGCAAAGGACGCATTGCAATTCCCCTGACAAAATTACAGTTGCATGGAAATCAGGCCCCAGTTTAGTTTGACTGAAATCAAATGACAACAGCAGTTGGGTGGCAGGTTTTACTGTCCAGTGGTCAGAGCCTGGAGCTGGGGTTTAGGAACTGTAGGATCTAGTCCATGGTCTGCTGTGGGATCGGCTCCTTGCAGTCTCTCTCCTGCCCTCATGAAGTTTTCCTCCTTTTTCTCATTTCTACACTCTCCAGGCCTGCTGTGGACATCATAAACAGGTTTCTATTTTTCACCTTAGAAAGCCGACCCATGGGCTTTGTGGCACATGTAGATGTGGCACTTTTAAGGACATGGTTTAGTCGGCCTTGGCAGTGTTAGGTTTATGGTTGGACTCGATGACCTTAAAGGTATTTTCCAACCTAAATGAACCTCTGATTCTATCATCCCTAGGTGCTACTGAAAGGAAATGACATCTTGTTTTCCCTATGCTCTGACCTCACATGTGAGAGGTACCCTCCTGCTCTCTTTAAAGGCATCTGGGGGGGGGGAGCTGCCATTTTGAGTTTGAGCTCAGTGCAGTTAATCAGTTGTACTCTCTCCTCCCAAACTATCAAAGTTTAAGTTTTTTTTTCTATTTATTTTTTGCTTTCTGTCATCTGAAAGAAAATGAATCTGACCTTTTCTCTTCTCCGCCCCCATCCCTTCTCTCTCTGTTGTCCCCAGGTTTTACTCTCTGTATACAGTAAAACACACGCTTAGCTTACTTGGATTGTATTCACATGTATTAACTTCTACAGCCTGCAGCGAACAATGAAAACCCATCCTAGTAGGGAAATAACAGTAGCTGCGCATTGGCTGGTAAAAGCAGAGGAAGAGTTTCAATGTACACAAGGAAATCGAACCTCCGATTTGCATAAGACTAGACTGTGCTAATTTGTTAAGTGAATAGATAGGTGAAAAACAAAAACATGCCTTAAAGCGTGCACGGATGGTTACTGCAGAAACCAGTACTCGAAATGGGTCAGATCCAAAAGGGAAACCGGCAGAGCCCACTGGCTGCTGCTGGAGTTGGTCTTGATCAAAGGGTGAATAAAAAGCAAATATTCATCTGCTCCATGAAACCGCAGCCCTTGCATTTGAAAGGCAGCAGGGAGCCACCTGGCACTAAGGGATGCTCCAGAAGTGATGATATATCCAGGGATGTGTGCAGGATTTCCTAGGTCCCCCAGAAACCTAGGTTTATTATTTTTTTCAGGGTTCACCATCCATATCAGCCTTCCCAGAGTTTGGCAGAGAAGTTTTGCTGGAGAAGCAGAGAGTGAGGCAGATGGGAACACGATCTCATTTCCTCTCCTTTCCCAGTGAAGTGCTTGCCACTCTTGCAGACAAAACTTAAATTTCCCGAGGGAAATGAAATCAATGGAAGTCTCTGGGACTTTCCCTCTTTGTTACGTATGAAAGAGACAGTCTTTAGGTCTGTACTCAAGAAACATGATCACCTCCAGCAGCAAAGAGAGAGACACTTGGTATTAGCCATCATATGAATGTACACACACCTATGAGATATATATATATGTGTGTGTGTGTGTGTATGTGTACATATATATGTGTGTGTATATATATAAATCCAGCTGAGTAGGTTTTCCATGTCAAATAAATACCTGGGATCCCCAGGATCAGACAGTTTGATGAAATACACTTTTGCTAAGCATTTGCTATTTTCTCCACCAATTCGATTTATTTAACTAACAATAAGGAGTGATCTCGGAGCAAGAACAAAAATAATCGTTTCTCGATGCGAAAAAGCTCTGAAATAATAAATGCCAAGAGCTCGCTGAGATGAAAGACCTGAGGTGGTTGTTCTGGAGGAAGGGAAGCTGCTTTGTGGAAGTGCAATAATATTTTCCTTGCCTTAAGACTGTGAAGGCTTTTCTGTTCAAGCTTTCCCCTGGAGCTTTAGCAGGATACGGCCGTGTTATTACACCTTTGATAGCGCACAGCCAGGCGATAGCTGCATTAGCAGGTGTGTTAGGGGTTGTAGCGAAACTTTACAGTCAGGGCTTGTTTTCAGGAATCCGTTTGATTATGTCTTTAAACAGTACAGCTAGGTGGCAAGAAACCGCAGCAAACTGGTCCCTGTAGATGAGGTCCTGGGTGGCTCAGAAACATTGCAATGTTTCCAGCTGGAGGTTATGTGAGACTCCCAGGTTGCTGAGCTGGGTATCTAGGAAGGCTGTTGTCTCTGCTGCCTGCCTTTGGCTTGCGTCTGGCCGATGCCACTGAATGGGGAGGTATTGGTCACGATCCTTCCAGCGTTACTGAAGGGTGTCTGAATACCACCAAAGGAAGGTGGTACTGGGACCTGTAGAGAGCAGAATGGAAGTAAATATAGTGTTTTCCTGGAAAAGTAGCAAATGCAGTAAGTAGGACAGGAAGGAACTTCAGGGGTGGGGGAAGTCAATCCCTCGCTCTGACCTCGAGGTGTCTGAAGACAGGTTCAGCTATACTCCTTATGGGCTGATATTTGCCGGTGGTTCTTAAAACCTCCTCTTCCTGCGATTAATACACTCACTATTAGAAATAATTTCTCTCATCTTGTCTGATGTCTCCAAGGAAAAACACAAGACTTCAGAGTATCCCTAAACCACCAATTACTGGTGAGTTACATGGCAAGCCCAGGAGATCACAAGTTGCCCCTTGGGCAAACAGCCGTTACCCATTATGGAAAATAATGATCTGACTTTTGGATAACTGAAAGGGGAGCATCATGAGCGAGATGCTCAATTTGTCAGAGAACTGTCAACCATTTCATAGCTGGGAATGGCTGAGAAGGTATCTCCTTTGCTGGCAAACCACAAGGGAAAAATATGCACCTATCAAAGGCATTCATGAACCTAGATACATCACTGGGATTGCTACTGTTCCACTGGGCATCAGCAGCCCTCTGGCCCTCTCCCGTGTGGGATATCCAACCAGGGCCAATGAGATACGAGCTCTGAATGTGGG
>JANHGO010000069.1:6878101-6888683 GCA_024606505.1 Aquila spilogaster
CTTTCCTTTCCTTTCCTTTCCTTTCCTTTCCTTTCCTTTCCTTTCCTTTCCTTTCCTTTCCTTTCCTTTTTTTTCCAGGTAGACATTTGTAAGTAGGACAGGTATAATTAGACCTCAAGAGTTCAAGATAAAATTAGAAAAAACATAGCAAAATTTCCTTCACTCACCACCCAAATGCCAGGCTAAGAGCAGCTTCTCTTAAGATAAATGTCCAGCGGGAAATGTTTTTTCTGTTACATTTCTGAAGTTTCTGCCATGAGGACCAGAAGGGGAAAACACGAGGGTCACAGACTGCAGCTTTTGCCTCACACTTGACCAGCTTTTCAGCGTGCAATGAGTTCTGCAGCCCCATGCAAGCTCAGTGGTGATCCTGGGTTTCTGCCTGTGGGCATTACGCTTCTGTGAGCCTTTTCTGTGGGATAATGGCTACAAAAACCCGCTCGAGTTGTGGCCTGGCTTGATGCATTTCTACCAGAGATGAAAACTCAGGTTGATTTTTTGTCGTAGAAATTTGAGAGTAAAATAAATTAGGGAAGTGTTTAAAAGTTATGGAATGAAAACATTTTCAGGGTAAAACCTTTCCTTTAAGAAAATCAGAATTTGAACCAAGGCTTTTTTTTTTTTTTTTTAATGGTGTTTTCTTTGAAGGATTGCACTAATTAATTAGAAAGAAAAAAAATGGAAGATAAGAAGAGAGAGAAGTTTTAAATGACTTTTCGGTGACACAGCATTGCATTTTCAGCTAAGGAAAATGTTTTAGGCTGACTCAATTTTTTTTTCCATTAAATCCAAATGAAAACCTTCAAACTTCCTGTTTTTGCTTCGTTTTGACTCTGTTATTTTTTATTTTATTTGTTTTCTCCATGCTTATTATGCTTGGCCACGCCACTGGAAAATACAGTAATTCACTCAGGTGAGTCACCACTTGTGACCTCTTTGAAAATACTTTTGGAGATACACCTCAAACATCTCCAATCTTTCATGTCTTTCCTCAGGTCTGAGCATTTGTTAATTAAGCATTGCCACACAGTGCTGAGGGAAAAAGCTATTACCGCGAAATGAATGCAAGACACAATGTGACCTGGCCCATGGTGTTGGGACCATCAGTTTTTCAGGCAAGGAGAAAATCTGGGATTCTTGGAGTGTTTCCTCCTCAGACTACTGTAGGCACTGGGAGTTATCTGTCCATGTAAAGTGGTCAAGAACACAGTCACTGCAACAACTAGGCAAACTGGGCTAAGAAATGATCATTTTTTCTCTATGGATAAATGCTACGTTGCAGTGGTGTTTTGCTGGGGATGTTTCACAAGCACTGAAGACTGAAATTTCTGTGAATGCATAATGCAAACAAAACCACAGCTTCGCCCTCCCCACCCTTGCACCAAAACTATGTTGAGGTTTTGGAAAGCATATTCACATTTTCATTTTCACTCCTCCGAGGTAGGACAAGAAGCAGAGATACCACAAAGGGCCATCTGGGTCTCGGTAGGGTTCCAGCACACTTCTGCAGAGCACGGAACAGCTCTTGTTTGTGAGTGGGTTTGGAGAAGGGACTTTTCCATGAGTTGAAGTCTTCACCCAACTTTGCAGTTGTAAATTTAAAAGTTGAATCTCCATAGTGGATGACACGACTCTTATGTATATAGATAGGACAAAATGAAATCTTCACTCCTAAGCTAATTTTACAGCTCAGGCTGAAGTGACCTGAAAAACTTTGGGTGAATTTTGCCCCTATCTGGAAACAGAACTGAGGTGGGCCAGCTGATGGGGCGGTGGAGGGGTCAGAGGGAATAAAGCAAGATTATTTAATAGGAGAATTACACTTTTTTGTTTGCACTGTTTCTTTTCCCAAGCTTCAAGCTTTGCATAGAGCTGTCTACATTAAAAAGTCATGTTGGGCTTTGGTACTGGATTGACAAAAAGGTATTTATACTGATATTTAATGCAGTGCAGAAACAAGGTACAGTTGCTTTAAATGAAAATCAAAGGCAGGCAGTTTTCTGAGAGCCTCAAAGTTTAAACAAATTATACAAAGTATTTCTCAGGCGAAATTGGAAAGAGTGCTCTGTGATGCAGAAGAGTGGCCATGAGTCTTCTGTGTTCACACTGTCTTGGGTATTGTAAGGAGCTTTCTTGTGAAACTGTTTGCCAAACGAGAAGTCCTAAATTGAAATGTGTTGACAGAAAGAATCTTACTACTTATTTATAATTTAAATACATCTTGAGGCAGGTTATGAGATGATATGGGTAAGTCATAACCCACCCTCCTTCCTTCCTCCCGCGTCCTTCCAGCTGCCAAGGTGCTCGGCATTCCGAGTGCTGACGCTGGGCACCATTTCTTCACCCTGCCTTTCAGTGAGGGATGAAGGTGCTGGGGACTGAGCAGAATCAGGCCCTTCACCTCACGCAATCCTATGACCCCGAGGGAGCCCACACACAGGTTTGTTCCGTAGCACACAAACAACTTCATTTTACTTAGAGGGAGGGAGGTGAGAGCTTTGAACGAATGATGCATTAAATCAGGGCTGCCAACTGCACCTTGATACGAGTGCTTTATTCCAAGATCTGTCTATCTATCTATATAATCTCTTATATTCCCAGCTCTTCCTGCTCATCTATCTATCCATCTCTCTCTCTCTCTCTGTATGTATCTTCCTTATTTCAAACTCTTTCTGTCTATCTGTCTGTTCATCTATCTGCTTATTTTGATGGCTGTCATCAAAATAACATCTATCACGGTGTCATAACTGTGCTGGCAAAGGATGCATTACAATTCCCTTGACAAAATAACAGTTGCGTGCAAATCAGGCCTCAACTCAGTACAACTGAAGTCAAAGAAAACAGCTGCTGAATGGCAGGTTTTATTTTCCAGTAGCTGGAACGTAGAGCTGTGGCTGTAGGATTCAGGCTACGGTCTGCTGCAGGATCATCTCCTTCTAATCTCTTCTGCCCTCATAAAATGTTCCTCCTTGTTTCCACTTCTACCCTGTCCAGGCCTGCTGTGGGTATCATAAACAAGTTTCTCCATTTTTTTTTCTTTTTTTTTTCTTTTTTCTTTTTCTCCCATTAAACTGACCCATGGGCTTTGTGGCAACTCTAGGTGCTGCCAATATGGAATGATGTCTTCTCCATCCTCTGTCCTCACATGTGAGAAGGAACCTTACACCTCCCTCCCACAACATCTGGGAGGAAGCTGCCATTTTGCATTTGTGCTCAGTGCAGTAACTAGTTGCACTCTTCCCTCTGAGTTGAATAGAATCTTTTTTTTTCTTTCTATTTTAACTTCACGTTATCTGAAAGGAAACAAATCTGACTCTTTCTTCTCTTCCCTCTTCCTCTCCCTGTGCTGTTGTCCCCATGTTTTACTCTCTGTGTATAGTAAAATATATGCTCAGCTTACTTGGATTGTATTCACATGTATTAACTTCTACAGCCTGCAGCGAGCTATGAAAACCCATCCTAGCAGGAAAATAACAGGAGCTGCACATTGGCTGGTAAAAGCAGAGGAAGAATTTCAATGTACACAAGGAAATCGAACCTCCAATTTGCATGAGACTAGACTGAACTAATTTGTTAAGTGAATAGATAGATGAGAAACAAAAACATGCCTTAAAGCATGCATGGATGGTTACTCCAGAAACCAGTACCCAGAATGGGGCAGATCCAAAACGGAAGCTGACAGAGCCCACTGGCTGCTGCTGGAAGTTGGTCTTGATCAAAGGGTGAATAAAAAACAAATTTTCATCTGCTCCATGAAACCACAGCCCTTAAATTTGAAAGGCAGCAGGGATCCACCTGGCACTAGGGTTTGCTCCAGAAAATATACCAGAAGATGGTAATGACTTGAAGTTGCGCTAGGGGAGGTTTGGGTTGGAAGTTAGGAACAATTTCTTCTGAGGAAGTGTGGTAGTGGAGGTGGTGGAGTCACCATCCCTGGAAGTGTTCAAGACAAGGGTAGAGGTGGCACTGTGGGACGTGGTTAGTGGGCATGGTGGAGATGAGTTGATGGTTGGACTAGATGATCTTAGTCATCTTTTCCAACTTAATGATTCTATGATTCTATGGAACATTCAGGGTCATTTGCAGGATTCCCCAGGTTGCCAGGAAATCTAAGATTATTGCTTTTTCCAGTGTTTGCCAGCTGTGTCAGCGTTCTCAGAGATTGCAGAAAAGCTTTGCTACTGAAGCACCAAGTGAAGCAGATGGGAACACGATCTTATTTCCTCTCCCTTCCTAGTGAAGTGTTTGCCCCACTTGCAGACAAAACTTAAGTTTCCCAAGGGGGATGAAATCAATGGGTCTCTGGGACTTTTTGTTACCTATGAAAGAGACAGTCTTTAGGTCTGGAATGAAGAAACATGATCACCTCCAGCAGCAAAGAGAGAGAGACGTGATATTAGCCATTGCATATACTTGTACACATATCCATGACATTGATATGCGTGTGTATGTACATAAATATATACTTATATATAAATCCAACAGAGTAGTTTTCCATGTAGAATAAAGACTTGGGATCCCCAGGATCAGACAGTTTGATGAAATATACTTTTGCTAAGCATTTGCTATTTTCTCCATCAGTTTGATTTATTTAATTAACAATAAGGAGTGATCTCAGAGCAAGAACAAAAATAATCTTTTCTTGATGTGAAAAAGCTCTAAAATAATAAATGCCAAGAGCTCACTGAGATGAAAGACCTGAGGTGGTTGTCCTGGAGGAAGGGAAGCTGCTTTGTTGAAGTGCAATAATATTTTCCTTGCCTTGAGACTATGAAGGCTTTTCTGTTCAAGCTTTCCCTGGAGCTTTAGCAGGATACGGCCATGTTATTACACCTTTAATAGCACACAGCCAGGCAATAGCTGCCTTAGCAGGTGTGTTAGGAGTTGCAGTGAAACTTTACAGTCAGGGCTTGTTTTCAGGAATCCGTTTGATTATGTCTTTAAACAGTACAGCTAGGTGGCAAGAGACCGCAGCAAACTGGCCCCTGTAGATGAGGTCCTGGGTGGCTCAGAAATGCTACATCTTTTTCAGCTGGAGGTTATGTGAGCCCCCAGGTTGCTGAGCTGGGTATCCATGAAAGCTATCACCACTGCTGCCTGCCTTCAGCTTGCTTCCTTCTGGCTGACACAACCATGACCAATATGACCACGATATTGATCATGTTCCTTCAAGCGCTACTTAAAGGTGTCTGAATGTCTGCAGAAGGAAGTGGTGCTGAGCAGAATGGAGTTAAATAAAACCTTTTTCTATAAAAGGAGAAAACACAGTAAATAATGTGGGAAGGAATTTCAGCGTGAAGGAAGCCAGTCCTCTCACCATGAGGTATCTGAAGACAGGTTCAACTATATTCCTTATGGGCTGATACTTGTCAGTAGTTCTTAAAACCTCCTCTTCCCGTGATTAATACACTCACCATTCAAAATAGTTCTTCTCATCTTGTCTTATGTCTTCCAAGGAAAAACACAAGACTTTATAGCATCCCTAAACCACCAATTACTTATAGGTTATAAGGCAAGCCCAGGAGATCTCAAGTTGCCCCTTAGGCAAACAGACGTTACCCACTATGGAAAATAGTGATCTGACTTTTGGATAACCAAAAGGGGAGGATCGTGAGTGAGGTTCTTAATTTGTCAGAGAAGTGCCAACCATTTTGTAGCTGGGAATGGCTGTGAAGGTATCTCTTCTGCCTGCAGACCACAAGGTTAAAATATGCAGCGATCAAGGGGTTCATGACCCTAGTTACCTTGCTGGGCTTTCTGCTTTTCCACTAGGCAGTGGCAGCCTTCTGGCCATCTGCCTTGTGGGATTTATGGTGAGGGCCAATGAGATATGGGCTTTGAATGTGGGTGAGGACCTGGGTCTTCTATGGGAAGGGAGGTAATACTTTGTCTTATCAACAGTTGTATGTGTATTGCGTTAGATCCTACTTAATCATATTTATCTAATTAATTAGCTACACAAAACAAGATAGCAGGCACCTTCTATGTCACAAACCCAACCACAAAGAGTGAATGAGTGTCTCCCTTTTCTACAAGTGGCTTTCTGCTCGTTCTGGTTCTGTACATCCTACCTGCCCAGGAGCTCTGAAGGGAGAAGTGGCCTGTTCACTTATTTTTTTGACTTCTGTGGTGTCTGTGGTGTCATATTGTCCTCACCATGATGTGAACACAGGCTGGAGGCAGTGAGAAAAGGCAAACCAGTGGATTTTATTATATGGCATTGACATCCCTCTTGACAATCTTTCTGATTCATTAAAACAATTCCCTTACATCCCTCTGCAGCACTTTTCTGAAAATCTCTTGCCGACTCCAGCTTTCCTCAAGCTGAGGCACCTAGTTTGGCAGAGTCCTGCGAGCCATTTTACAGATCTTACTGATTGTACAGTCCTCATTTTGAAGGTTCCCTGGTGACTGCTGCAGGTATGCCAAAAAGAGAGGGTGCGGTACAGGCCGCAGTGAGTTGGCACCCACTGATTTGAGTCAGTATTTTCAAGCTCTCAGTTTTGCAGACGGTGGAACCCGTAGCCTGCTCATAGTCCACCTCCTCCTCCTTCCTCCCTTCATCAAGGAGGCTGGTACAAGAGAACATGGAGTGCTGATGGAAGTTACCGAGCTGTCACCTTGGCTTGCAGAATGAGACATGAGCAGAGCAGGGGGAACCCTTGAGACAGGGTGTTGCTGCATGCAGCCATGGGCAACCTGATCTTGTGGGTGGCAATCCCGACCATGGCAGGGGGTTGGAACTGGATAATCTTTAAGGTTTCTTCCAATCCAAGCAATTCTGTGATTCTATGTTTCTACGGCAAGAACAAGCTAGTGTTCCTCACAGAATGCGGATGGATGCTGGGCTAAGTGAGGTCCACATCTGTGAAAGGAGACTGTGGGCTTAATTCATACAGCTTGGTTAGGAGTTATCTCCATTTGGTAAGAGGAACATGATAACCATCTAGAGTAGGCTACACTGGTGTAGGGTTATTTTTGGCAATACTAAGTGTGGAACCAACAGTAACAAGATAATACTATATCATCACTACATAACACAACAACTAGTGATGGAGCAAAATTGAGTTTAAGTTGAACCTACATACCAGAAAGGACCTTCCAAGCTGTGAGAACTTATGGGTAGGGAACTCTTATCATATTTATCATTTAAGGCAGGACAAGACACTAGGGAACATATAAGTCCCACCCCATCGACCTGCCCAACTCAACCTGTCTTTTCCTCCTTTCTATCATCTTGTCTCACCTGAGATCACCCAAATGTCAGTGACAGTAGACTGGGGAGGCCATTCAACCTGGTTTCCAACGAAGGCAGGTTTCTTCCACCTGCCCTGCCTATGCCACACACAGCAAAGAGATGGCTGTTGGTTCAGGATCATTTCCCCCCCCCTATTTTTTTAATTCTGAAGTAAACACTCTGCAGCACAGAGGGATGGTATGCAGACACTGGGCCAGACCTGGCTTCCATCTCAGTGGTAGAAATGGGAATTCCACTGCAGGCTAAGGGGAAGGGAGAGCCCTCCAAGCAAATGTGATGTGGGAGGTCTAATTCCTACCATCCCAGGCCTGATCTGTAGGCAACAGATTATTCCACTGGCTTTCATGACGGTTTTTATATCTTAGGGATTTTTTTTTCCTTTTTCTTTTTTTTTTGACATGAAAGCGGGAGCATGTGGATTTTGAAGGTAAATTATAATGAAAGTCAATGGGTGCTTGTGTAGGCTTGTAGAGAGTTTGTGCACAGAAAGCAAGCAGGGGCTGGAGGGAATAGCTGAATGCCCAGGGAAGGTTTAATTAGCATATTGTGAAAAATCTAAAGGTTATACCTAGCCTTAATTCAGTGAAAGACAAAAAACAACTGTTCTCAACATACCCCAGCAGCAAGCCATGTAGCACCTGATGCAATGCTCTCCTCTTGGGCCACCCACCTCCAAGACATGATTACGCAGTGAGAAAGGAGCAGTGCTTTGCACTTTCTGTTATCATGGTCTTTCTTAATTATACATGTGTAAGCGTTCAGACACGGCTGCAATGAGCATGGTACACATCCAGGGGAAGTGAGATTCATCTGAGAATCTCCTAATGCTTGGCAAGGGCTTATTAACTCAACCTCCCAACACCCCCGTGAGGAAAAATGTGTCGAAACCCATTTTCAGTATTAATTTAAAAAAAACAAACTTAAGCAAGCAAAGTGATTTGCTCAAAGCCAAACAGCAGGTTGGTGTGAAAGAGCTTGCCTGAAAAATCCAGAATAAGGGATTTTGCCCTTTGTCACTTCACATGAGGCCATGTTCCCACGTTACTCTGCATTTCTACAGAAACTGCAACAGGGGGGTCCTGCTCTGTGACTCAGGGGCTTGGTCTCTCTCCAGAGAGCTGTGTTTCCATGATCTCTTCTGCTTTATGTAAAATGGTCCTTGTACGGGCTCATCTTGCTGAGCTGTTTGGCACTGTTCCTGGGCTTGACTGCTACCGTGGGTTAGGAGTGCAGGATCGCATTTCCATTTTGTAAGAAGATGCACTTTCTCAGGATGTGTGGAGGCCTGGCTAATTTCAATAGGAAATCTGCTTGAACCAGAGCTGCAAGCCTAGGTCTACTACATTATTATTAGCATTAATATTCATTGCAGTACTGCGTCGGATTCCTAATCAGCAATCAGAGCTCTTGTGCCAGGAAGAAGTAATTGTTCTTGGTGATCTGAGGCCTGAATCTACCAAAGTTTAACTTCTAATTATGTGCTAACATCCGCATATTTTACTGGGAAACCATAAGTTGGGAACAAAACTACTTCTGCAGGCCTTGGTGCAAATCTTTGCATCCTTTCTTGCATCTTGGTGCGAAATTGCTTTCCATGTGAAGAGATGCTCTCTACGTGAGAACCATCCATTCCATGTGTGCATCATATTGCAGGATCAAGGTTGCTATTAATGACAAGGCTCGACAGTGGGACAGGACCTACAAAGACAGGGAGAAGGAGGTGCCAAGGGTGTCTTGTGATTATGTGGTTAGAGTGTGTTTCTCCACTACGTACAACAAGAAGTGAAAGAAAACCAGCTAGACTACAACTGGCATTCTTGTGTGGCCTCCAAACTGCAGCGTCATTTGCAGGCTCACTTGGAAACTCTTGCAAAGTTTTATTAACATCTGCTACTCTGTGAATAGCGATATTTTATGCACAGAAACTCAGCTTCACCTCCTTCTTCTACCTTTTTCTTTCTTGTGTGTGTATGCTGATTCTGTCTTTTTTTCTTTTGTTGGTTGCCTAGTAGCTAGCAATTCACATTCTGCCTTATCAGATTGTGCCTAGTTACAATCTTTCTCTATGTGCCCAGGGCAACCCACCATAAGAGCATATGGAATATTTTAGCATGCGTTGAGCTGTTGTTTTTTTCTCTTTCTGTATTTATTTTTTTAATAGAGCTTGGTTTTGTTCCCAGTGTAGTTTTGTTGCCATTCAGATTGTCTTTTGTCTCTGATAAAAACTGACATCCACAGCCTGAAAGCTCTCAAAAGAATCAGGCAAATTGAGGAAAGTGGTAAAGTTTGATGACTTTGGGGCCCTTTTCAGCTTAAAAATAAAAGAAAAAAATATTATGTCCATTTTAAGCCAAATTCGATCCCCCCTTTGGGCCTCTGATGGAGAAGCCTGCGTTCAGCCCATGTTATGTCTGAATTGCCTTTTGGAGGTGCCTACATTTCCCCTAACTTAGAGTAGACAGAGCCTTTGAAATGAGGCTTCAGAAATTCTGAATGTGCAGCATATGGGGCAGAAAGCCACACACGTAGCGTGCTATTTCAGTTCTGTTTTACCATCCTGGCTTTACTGAATGGGACAAAAAGGGAAAGTCAATGACACCTCTTCATTCAAGCTAGACTCTTCCTTAAGCAGTGACAAAGGAAAGTATGCTGCTTTTGGCAAGGCATGACACATGAGCTAAATGAGGGTTTCTGGGCTCTTCACAGAGTGATGTACAACGTGGGTACAGATCAGTGCTTCACACCTTGGGCGCGAGTAAAATGGAGTTGGCTATGTACCTCTTGTTAAGCTTCCTTTTGATGGAAATTTGGCTTATGGGATTATGCTTTATGCTGAGATGGGTGTGCACGTCTGTATGTCTGTCCACATGGTAACTCGGAAAGCCATTAACCAAATTCAATCACATTTGACAGCAGGGCTAAAGATTTAAAGATATGCAGCTCCTCTAAATTGTAGGAAAGCCTGCAACTGACTGGATCTGGAGGTTTTGTTGAAAGAAAGGCTGCAATGTGAGGTCTGCCCTCATTAGACATTAAAGAATCCACACAGCAATGATGTTATGAATGCTCTACCTGCAGGAAAACCTTTAATCAGCTAATGCCCTATCAGACACCACAGAATTCTCTGCCTGCTTATGTTTTCTCTGTGGCATTTAAAAAGCCATGAACACATTCTGAAGTCGATCTTCCTTTCTCTCTCTCTCTCTTTCTTTCTTTCTTTCTTTCTCTCTTTCTTTCTTTCTTTCTCTCTTTCTTTCTTTCTTCCTTTCTTCCTTTCTTCCTTTCTTCCTTTCTTCCTTTCTTCCTTTCTTCCTTTCTTCCTTT
>JANHGO010000069.1:6894775-6905502 GCA_024606505.1 Aquila spilogaster
TGTTGGGCCAAATCCTCAAGTAATTACATAAAGCCCAATTTTGCCAAGTTGTTCATTGTTAAGTTACTCCACCCTCACGTAAGAAATCCCATTGAATTCACTTAATGAGAAAAAGACATGGAGCTGTACTGAGAGGCAAACAATCACACCTCACAACCCAAGAGAGTGGATCTGGTTCTGAAGACAGGGACCACTCATCGGGAGATAAAGAGTACAATAGAGCTTTAAGCTGTTATCTAGGCAATATATGGATATTTTGTTTTATTAAGCACAGCAACAAGGTAGAGCAAAGCACTCAGATTCCCTTGAAATTAACTCTTTGCAGATTCAGTCATTATGACCGGATCATATAAGGCACTTAGGAATCAATGGGAGACAAGTGTCTTTGAGAATCTAGCTCCATACCTTTAAAACTGGATCTTCTGCATCAGCTATCAATTCCTATCTCTCCCTCAGAAAGACCTTGTCTGAGAGGTTCCCTCCTTCCTGAAGCCACAGTGACTCACGCTTACAGTTGACATTCAAGGAACAAAGAAGACTTCAGCATCTATCTTGATGTTCGTTTGGGCCAAGATGGCAAGTCACAATCTGCCTTGCTTTGAGCTTGGAGAGAGAGGGGCTGATGCTGTAAAGATCAAAGGAGGTCCAGATTCCCCTGACGTTATTCTGCTTAAATGTAGGGTTTGGGGATAATTCCCAGCTCTAGTTCCAGGGAAATCTCCTAGCTTTCAGCTGTGAGTCTCAGTCTGTCAAGGAAGTGAACGCTCCTGTACCAAGAGAACCCAGATCTATGGCAAACAATGGCATTGGTCCTGGGAGATCTTTTTTCTCCACTGGATCCAGGCCATATACAGCTGAAATCTAATTCTGAGGGGTGGGCAAACGACTACAGGGAGGCAGTAGTTGGGAGTGGGACTGTGTTCAGGTACGTAGGTTGAAGGCAAAGGAAGCTTTGTGTATGTTGGCTCTGAAGCCATGTGAGGTAGAGGGTGGTACAGAGAAAAACTCAGACGGTAGCTCACCTCCTTCTTCCCCTGGGGGCAAATGCCTTTTTTTCAGTTACGAATGGATACATAATAAAAGAGCCAACTCTGTAGCAGTCATGATGCAGAACCTGGCAGTGCCTGTTTCAGAATGCTGGCTTAAGCATAAACAAGACCACATGAGAACAGGGAGAATGATGATGGACCCAAAATTTGTTAAACTACTTGTAGAGCACACATTTTGCCTGTGCTTTGGTAATCAGCGCTCTCCCAGAGCTTCCTTGGGTCCATGCATTCCCAGGGGACTTGCCGCTCTCAGTGAGCAAAGGGAGAAGGATGCTGTGACTGCACAGTTCCCTTTTGGCCAAGGTCAGCTCGCAGAGAAGAAGGAGCAGGACATTAGGGATCCTAGCAAGAACCTCAAGCTAATGTGGTACCCTGTGAAAAACTAGGGACTTGCATTTGTCAGTCCACTGTCACCACCTGTCCCAGCTCCTGACCAATGCTGTTGAGCCACATCCAGCCCTGACAGGGTATATATATGTGTCTGCAGGAAGCACAGATGGATGTCTGCTCAGCAGCATCAGGGACTTGAGTTACCCTAGTCTCTGTTTGTGCTGCCTGTCAGAAATGAAATAACCCGATGGCTCAGGCAGGGGACTCGGAAGGGAAACTGATACAGAACAGTTAATACAACACCGGTCCTTTACACTAAGGATGAGCCAGTCACTTCTGAGCAACATAAGAAAGCCACTCCAGCTGAAGAGCATATGCTTCTTTTCTCTTTGCAGCAAAGCTCCCATTTCAGGCGCAGGTATTATTTGTTTCTCAAAATCCCCTTTCCTGTGTCTGCTTCGCTGACCCGATCATCTGAGAGCCCTGAGAGTGGTAGTTATCCCTTCCTACTATTGTTTGCTCTCAAGACCAGTTTGGAAGTGCTGTGTGCATGTGTGTTTGTTTTGTTTCTCCTGCTAGTTGTTGTTGTTTTTTTTTTTTTCTTCTTTTTTTCCAGGCTTAGACATACACAAATGCAACAAAGAAATCAGAAGCAGGAGGACTGTGGCATGCAAATCTGTCAATGTGCTATTCAATTAGTGTATTGTTACAAGTGAAACACCAGCAGCCTAGTGAGAAAAAGGAAGTACCATGTGCTAAAAGGACAACCGTACAGTTTTCAGTATAGCCTACCAGCCAGGTTTTGCCCTCTTCAAAAAGTTTACTTGTTCTTTCTCTCATACAGACCCGTAAAACTGGAGGGCACCTCTTGAGCCTCTTAAGTTGTATCTCTTCTTTCTTTTGATCCCTTCCATGAGCTGAAAAAGGTTCATGGGGAAGGAAGTTTCTTGTCTGTGTGTTTTTGCTCCAGTTACACTAACTGGAAGCTGTTCAGGTCTTTCACCCTAGTCTTTCTTCCACCAGCCTGTGTTTATTTAGTTTCAATTTATGCCATTTGTTGTGCCCATGTTGTGTTTTAGTTTAAATAGATCTTTTTTTCTCCCTATTTACTCTCCTGATGTATTTATATAAATCAGTGCTGTCATCTCAGTCTTCGCTTTGTTCAGCTAAACAAGCCAAGACATATATTCTCTTCCCATGACATGGGCTCACCATTTCCTGATGCATCCCAGTACTTCAGCTTTGTCCTCTGAGTTCATCTTTCCTAAATATAGGCAACTCGGATTGTTCTCTACCTTGGAATTGTTCTGGTGCTTTGGAGGTTGTCCTCCATGTGTTTTGTGCAGATCAAGACAGAAGTTTCCCTATCCATGTTGGAAATACCTTGTAAGACACATTTTTGACAGCCACGTCACATGTTCTTTTCTGATGGTTGATCCATGTATCCCACTTTTCACACCTTTTTTAATAGATTAGCTTCAAAAACTCTCATTAGTACCTAATCTATTAAGGCGTCCATCCAGCATCCGTCCTGAATGTCTGCAGGGTTGTTGTCTAGCCCAGGCTAATTGTCAATGGTTCTTCTACAGACACAGGAGAGAAAATAGGTATCATGTCCTACTATAAGTGTCTAAAAAAGACACCCTCAGAGGCTGATTTATCTACTTTTACCTTTACTTGAGTGTAGCAGGAATTTAGCCAGCTACTTTGGACTACATGTTCAACGTAGCTAAAGTTAGGTGAAATGCATGACTCCTTCAGTACTGAACCTCCAGGTCTCAAAGGCATGCAGTTCATCTTATATGATAACTTTATGCTCTTAGGCACTGACAGTAGTGCCTTCTGAGTTTCTGTTAGCAGCAAATTTTAATAACACTGCCCTACTTTTTGTGACAAGGACATTTGGCAAAATATTAAATAAAATCAGTCCCCAAACTGACTTCTGAAGAACTGCAGTCGTAACTTCCTTCCAGCTCAATACTTCCTCAATCAACGCCATCTGTTGTCATTTCCTCTGTAGTGACTCCCTTTTCCATCCTAAAATTCTTCTCCTAATCTCCATACTCTACCGCTTAATAATTTCCCATGAGGTACCATAACAAATGCTTTTCTGAAGTCCAAAGAGATTAGATCTACTGTATTTCCTTTCATTAGAAAATCAGTGATCTTATCAAAGCAAACTATCAGGTCAGTTCAGAATGATTTATCTTTGTCAGAAAACATGCTGTGTTTTATTGCAATTTTCATTTACATCCATGTCTTTAATTATCCTTTAATGCTGAAGGTGTTCCAAAGTCTGCCTTATTGCTGATGCCAGCCCGCATTTTCTGGATCAACTCTTTCAGCCTAAGATTTGATAGACCTCAAAATTATTCATGGTCAGACATTGTGCCTATGTTTAGACAAGTAAATAAAATGGTCCAGGGCTCATTCTCTGATCCCAAAGGCAAATGGCAGGGCACAGCTTGAGACAGTACACGTAAACTCTAAAATCCACCTCCCCACCAAAAGAGTGGTCCTGTGGGTACTGTGTACTGGAAATGATGCCTAGCACATGATGTCTTCTGAACCGTGCCTCAGCATGCCAGGTGCCACAGGACAAACCTTGCTAGGGACTCAGCTAAGAGCAGGGCAATCACATGCCCTGGCCTCGTTTAATATACTAGTATAGGCAAAACTAATGATTCTTTGTGCCTTTTCTCTCAGACCTCTGTAGGGAGATTGTTTAGTTTCCCCTTGAGCTGATGGTAATTTCAAGGAAGCACTTCCTACTCCCATCCCCTCTTTCCCATTAGTCTTTATGCCTCCAAGCTCATGTTCAGTATTCTCATCCTTTACTGGAAACTTTTGTATTTGTTTGAATTTCCTTTGCAAATTCTAACTGGGTTTGACTTGTGGCAATTCTCCCTCTTGGTGCATTTGTTTCAGCCATCATACTTCAGCCCTCAAAAAGTTCAGTGCCTAATTTGGGAAATGGTGAATCTGTCTCTCTCCACAGTGTATGGATGACCTGAAGCACTGATCTCCATTCCAATCCCTTAGAATTTGGGGGAGATAAGTCTCATCTTATGTTTGAACATCCCTCTTTCTCTTTCTCTTATTCTTGCTACAATGAACTACTAACCAGAAAACTGAACGTTGTAGGTGAGGTCTTCAGCGCCTGTAAATCTAAAGCCAGCCCTGTTGGCTTGACGGTGATTTTCACCAGCTGAGACCTGCACCCACAGCTTTCCCTGGTGAACCAGGATGAGAACAGTTTGACGCCATTTTTTCCTACATAAGTCAGACACAAATGGGATCATTGCTCCCATGCAAAGATTTTGCTCCCCACCCCTGTGACGTGAAACATAAGGTTGCACATTTCAGCTACTTTTTGGATAGAGGCAATAATTTCTTAATTTGCCCTGAAGGGGCACGCGCAAAAACGGAGAGGAAAGAAAAAAAGAGCTTGTGGAATTGATTGGAGGAGAGATGCATCTTGTTCAAACTAGAAGTGAAAATATATTCCAAAGGAGAAATCATTAGCATTTTCATTAAATGCCAGAGAGTGTGACTATTAGACCTACCTCAGGCAACCCTGGGGTTGAAAACTTTTCAACAAGATTTAATTGATCCAGATGGGTTGAGGTTGTTTTTGTTTTTTACCCCTTCCACCCTTCTACCCCCTGCTTAAATCTCTGTACTCCATCACATGTGAGAAAACCCCAAACCGAACCAAATTAAAATAAATAAACAACGCCTTCAGCCCACGCCCTGGAATGAAAACTGCAGTGTAATATGAAATGTGTCCTGATCGTCTTGTTATGGAGCCCAATGACTCACCAACTGTTACAATTGGGGTTAGATAAAATAAAGGGATTATAATTAAGGAGGCAGCAGGAGGATGTTAACTGGGCAGTCAGATGGAAGCAGGCCCATTACAGATCCGGGTGTGCTGGGGTTTGGCTTGGCCGTTGGAGAGCTGCCAGGGATGCGTGGACACGCGGCTTTGCTGGGTGATTTGCAGCAGAGGGTCTGCTTGAAAAAATCACAAGAGGGTCCAGTTTGGCTAAGCTACTCCAGCATACTGGAAGGAGGGCTCCCAGCTCCCGTTTGTCCTTCTGTAGGTATCGCCCAAAAATGCCTGGTTCCCAGGCTAACATGAAGATGGGTGGTGAAGTGCTCACCTGCCAGTCCTGGTCAAGGGAAATCATGGGTCCCTTGCTGCAGTGGTCTGAGGGTTGGGCAGTATTTCTGGGCAGGATTTCAACCCTGGACCTTGATGTAGGACCCTCTTTCCCCTAAAAAGAAATCTGAACCAGTCCTCCGGACCCAGCACAAACCCCAGCTCGGGTGACTATCAGTAGGGCCGGTGCAGGCACCGTCCTCCATGGCAGCAGGAAGCAGATGGAGGAGAAGACAACAGCTTGGTGACACATGACTATTAGGTTTAGACTACATACTTGGCACAGTGGCAGTAGTATTTTAGCTTGTTGGATACGAGGTCGTGCAGCGGGTAGGCAGGTTGGGTCTTCCAATGTCTACCATACCAATAGAGCTGTTTTTTCTCCTCACGTTCCCAGCTTGCTTTGCTGCTTCTTGGCATCTTGGAGGAAAATGACTGCAGAAATAAGTCTGTTAACATCTCCAGTGTATTTAGCATCTTACTTCCAGCAGCCTGAGTGAGCCAGCCTCAAAGTCCCAAGGCCAGGTGGATCGTACGATGGTGTTTCGCATGTCAGCATGCCAGAGCAGTGCCACAAATGATCTATGGCCAGTGCAAATGCTTCTTATGTAAGCCCGTGCAAACCATTTGCATGGGTGCAAAGCACCTAATGCTTCAGTTTGGGCTAGCTTAATACCTCCAGTAATTATCCAAAGGAGTCCTGAACACTATTGTGACTAACTATCAGGTTGGAACTGGACCTGAGATGGAATCTGTGAAAATGCAGTCATGGTTGGAAAGGGCTGCAGGAGTCATCCGGGGCTGTGACCGCACTACCAGAATATCTTGGAAGGAAAAGTGCAATGATTTCTCTAGTGAAAACTATAATGGGAGTTTCGGTTGGATGTTCTGTATTATTCCCCAGCCTGGAGTTTTGCCAGGGCACGGGAATTTATGTGCCTGAACGCGATGCTTCCCCGAAGGAGTCAGTAGCTGGCTAAGCCCGAAGCTATGCTCCAAACTTCACCCCTGAATCAGCCACACGTGTGTCCCCATTTCCTCATATTCCTCTGTCTGCCTGTATCTGCCTGTTGTCACTCATCTGGCACTTACGCTGGAAATGCCCTGGGGCTGGCATCCCCTTTTTGTTCTGGGCTTGCACAGCCTCTTGCACAATGAGCCCTGTGGTAATATGGCCAAACAACAATTGCTAAAGGTGAAAGATCGCCAGGTTATAGATGGCAAAACCAGTCCGCAGGACTGGCTGTGTAATAGAATAACAACAACAACAAATTCATAATAATAATGGCAGGAATAATGAATGGGTATATTCAAATATTAGCTAGCTAGAGCTCGTCACTTGCCTTTTCTGCAGCTCCTATAAAACTCATTCTCCTTGCTGAACATGTATTTGCCTGCACTGCCAATGTGCTAATTCTGCTCCTCACCATTTTTCCATTTGCCTTGCTGTATCTTTCTCAATTAAAAAAAGAAAAGAAATAAAAATCAAATCATATGGCATCAGAGCTACATCAGGAGGTCATTGCATCAAATGCTGCCGCTAGTTTAATAAAGGAACTGACTAATATACTCATTAGTGGTGCTCGTTGCTAATGCCTGATCAGATAATGAAATTGAAATATCGTGTTTTAGGGTGTAATCAGGATCCCTGCAGGTGCTGGGATGGAATTGCCCCATAGGTACAGCATTACACAGTTAACTAGGTGTGTTACTTGACGGGGGTGTTTCAGCTTCCCAAGCCTGCGGGTAGGAAGAGATGAGGAGGACTGTCAGCGTAGCTAATGAGAACGAGGAATTGGGTTAGAAACAAGGGAAAAAAGCCCAGGTGACCTGGGTTGAAGGGGATGGAGGCAGGTAGGAGCAAGTAGCAGGTGTCAAGCCACCTACGGGACCAGATAGGACCAGGTAGATGTGTGGAGGCACGGTGCTGGTCCTTTGGGAGGACACGTCAAGATGCCTGCAGATGAGGAGCTCCCTGGCTTGGCTGAGCATTGGTGCGTGTGTGCAGAGAAGCTCACTGAAGCAGGGCTCCCGGGAACATCAAAGGCTTCATCGCCTCCCTGGCATTTGGAAAGTAGAGAAGAAAAGACTAGTGTGGATGCAAAAGACCCGTGCGTGGAATCGGAGGTAGAGGGGACCTGTTAGACCACCCCTGAGCGGGGATGCTGGGCTGCTTTTAGCACTGGCTCTAGGCTAATGGCAAAGCCCTTGGTTAGCAGGCGGTAGCGAGGAGGGATGCACCTCGCTTCCCTGGGTCTGCAGTGTCACCTACACAAGGCTTTTAATCCCCAGTGTCCTGGGGGAGCTGCAATTGCAATGTCATTGTCCAGGGATGACAGACAAGCATGTCAGAAACCTAGCACCAGCTTTCTCTTCCCCAACTCAAACATCTGCCTTCTAAGTTTTCCAGCAAGTGGCTAAGTCCAAAGAAGTTAGCAGCACTCTTTTTTAATTGCATTTTTTTTTCAAATAGAAAAAATGAAAACATTAAAAAATTCAAACCCAACCCCAGTCTAATCAATGCTACCAGACTTCGGGTAAACCGGGCTGAATGACAAGAGTTTTCCAGAGGAATTTGTTCTGTATGGAAGTTAACTTTAAACACTTTTCTTCATTGCCAGATGATTTAATACTGGATGAGCCAATGAAAGACAAAACACTTCAGAGACGCTCAAATTACTTCCCAAGTTGCTCACAGAATATGTTCTGCTGAGACAACACCAGGCTAGAGACTTCAGTGGGATTAGCAGTAAAGCAAAGTTTTGTTTTACTACAGAATTTTAGATTGTCTTCCAATCTTTATTTCTTTTTATTTTTCTCCCTCCTGCTCCCAATTGCTTAATAATAACTTACATGTCAATAACAACCCCTCCTGGCTAGCGTCTCTCGACACTTCCTATGTGTCCTTCTCTTCCTTCAGCATCCCGGATCTTCCTCCTTCCACCTTTTTTCATGCACTCTCTGGAAAAATGGTTCAAATCCTTTCAGGTGAAGGAGTGAGCTCACCCAGTACTTACACATCCGCTGTGAGGTCCTTCAGAAGAGGGATAAAAGAGGTGGGGAAGAGGAAAGTGCATGCCCCTTCCTTGGGTTTCTGAGAGAAAAATCTTTGCTTAACTCCAGGAGATGGGTCAGGGCCATGAATCCTCTGGGAAGGGAGATGTCCTCTTGCTGCCCAGAATATGGTACCTACATCCTAGAGGGAGGCAGGATTTAAAACATTTCATTTTTTCTCTTTTCCCCTTGGTGTTCTCTATTGGTTAGTTTAGGCAGGCCCCTGAGCCATGTGCAGGCTGCTATGAAACCTGTTTTTAGGTGCATTCTACAGGGAGATCCATGGGAATTAGGTCCCTAAATAATTACACTTAAGCACCTAAAGCTATGGCTGTGTTGATAAACTAAACAGGGCCAGGGCTCAAGCCCAGGTACTGGCACATGATCTTCCAAACCCTCCAACCCTTAGCATGGTCCCTGGCTATGGTTTTGTCCTGTTCCAACTAGCACTCTCCCAGACAATGCCTGGGCACGGTCCAGGGACAGCCCGGGCCAAGGAGCATCACCACAGGCGGTTCAGATGCAGCCCCCCGGTTTTGGAAGGCAAGACGCTTATCAGCACGGACGCAAGTTGGTCCATGCCAGTTGGCCTCTGGGCCAAAGAACAGCCCCATGCATGTTTTATTTACTAGAATAGATGAAGTTAAATGCTTTCAAGAATGTAGCCTGAGATGCTAAATAGGGACTTGGGAGCATAGCTGGGATCCTAGCTCTGAAAAAGAAAGGGGGATAAAAGTGGTGCTTGGTTTATCCAAATATTAACTCATTCCTTCCTACAGATCTGCTTTGCACAGCTTCATTTGCAGAAGACCCCAAAGAGACCAGATTCCTCATTGCCCTTTTCTGCTGCCGTTATTCTCTTGAACCCTCAATCCACTTGTGGCCACTTCCCAGATCTCCCAACACTATAAAACTCCTGAAGATGGGCAACCGGGGCAGCAAGTCAGGGTTATTTAATACCGGAATGGAAGTGAAGTTTTTAGCAGGAACAAGGTATTCTGGTGTTTTCCTTCAGGTTCTTGTCAAAAGTGTCTGACGTCTCTGTCATAACTTGATGAAACAAGATTTTTCTCTCCCTCCAGCCTGTGCCAGTGCAATATTTGGTAGAAGGTGGTAATGAGACTTCAGCATTTGTGCTGGTGAGAATAAATTTGGGGTGATGACGCTGGCCTTGTTCTCACAGCACAAAATGAAAGCTGGCATATCTGTATCCCTTGCCACGAGCACTCAGCCGTCTGGGTGAACAATGGAGCCTGTGTTTGTGCAGCACCTCATGGAGGGGTGTCCCTGTCCCCAGCCAGCTCGCCAGGCAACATGACACCGTGAGCACTAAACCCAGCAGGGCATCCACATGCTTCAAACCGGGGGGCTCTGAACATGCTGCTTGGAAATCTTTGTTGCAACTCATCTTGGCATTAACGTTTAGGGGAGTTTCTCAGCCCATTGGTAATTCACTGAATTAGACAAAATAGCTGTGAAAGGAAAAAAAAAAGCTTTTAAATTCTGACTTTGAAATGTATTTTGGCTTAATCGACTCCAATTTCTGCCTATATAAAATCTAAGTTTCTTGCATTAGAAATTAGGTGTCTATTATACATGCACATATGCCGTGTGTGTATTATAAGCAGAGGTGTGTGCAACAGATATGTTTGTGTATTCTTTATCCCTGGATGGACGTTTCCTGTTATAATCCCTAATTCCTGTGGCAGTGGAGACCCTGTTTAAAATTGGGGTCATGCTGGGCTGGACATTTTGCTGCTCAGTGACTAGCGCCCAGGTGTCAGGAGCCATCTAGCTCCAGGGGTGAAGGATTAGGCTCACAGTCTCTTCTCAGGATCCTGCTTCCTCATGGACATTTCACTCTGGTATATGTGTTACAAGGAGGTCTGGAGGCAACGTCCCCACTCCTGTACGTGTCATTTGGGTGTCTGGAGGTGACACGGCTGAGGTCGGAGAAGAAGTGCGTGGCAGAGCTTAGCTAAACTCAGCCTGCCGGAGTTATCGGTTGTGATCTTAACTAGAAGGTCCTTTTTCTGCTCACTTACCCTTGCACACACGCACATAATTGCAGTGTGAATTCATAATATAAACCATGATGTAATAGACACCAACTCAACTCAGCTTAATTA
>JANHGO010000069.1:6905898-6917709 GCA_024606505.1 Aquila spilogaster
AATAAAAATAAAACTTTGACTAAAAGGAATAACTGCTCTTTGGAATTAGATGAGTAACAATGTTGGATTGGCTCCCCCGAAGCTGTAATGTTGGCTCTGAACTCATTCACATCTATTAGCCATACTTCACATCGATACACGTGTGCACACACATACGTGTGCGCACTCACCATAGTCCAGAGTTAGCCACTACAGGGATGCTTTAAGCCACCTTTTTGTCTTCTTGGCTCTCTGCACTGCGGAGGCCACATGGGACTGGGCAAACATGCTATCGAGCAGCCTTAGGGATGCTCTGACTTGTCCAGACTAGTTGTGATGGCCCTTTGGGTATGATGCTGGCTGGAAATTGTGGCATTTCATGGCAGGCTGTCCTGCCAAGGTGGGAGGGAGCTGGCAGGGGGTGGCAGACAGCTGGCCGTTGGGCTACCCCCCAGCTGGAGATTCCTGGTCCAAAGGAATCCTCACGTACGTGCTGGGACCAGTTCTCAGGTCCACCACTTCTCTAAAAAGCAGACTCTGGGCTGACCTGTGGAGCACAGCTAATGAACCACCTTAGCTGCCCGGTCCAAATAAAAGGGGGAATAAAGTTTATCTCTTCTTGCCAGGCAATTGTTCCCATCAAAAGTTAAACACCGCAATCATTTCCTTGTATGTGTGGAGAGTTCTGCCATCCCTGCTTGACCGAATAAGTCGGGGATGTCCTGGAAGACAGGAGCATCACCGTGCCCAACAGAAACACACCTGTCCATGGCATCCCAGGGTGAGATCCTGGGCCTGGGGGCTTTGGGTCAAGAAACCCCTAAAGTCTGTAGGAGCAGCACTCCTGGGGATTCCCCAACTGACTACCTAGAGGGTGTTGGGGAGGCTAGCAGTGACTGTACAGCAGCTCCTGGCGCTTTGCTGAGCTCTGCCACTTGCTTGCCGTATGGCCTAGGGCATGTCATTTCACCTTTGTTTCTCCTTCCTCTGTGCCCTTGTTGAGTGCATTGTGTTGCTGGGGAGATTAACTTCCCTTTACATATCGGACAAACGCTACTGCTAGCCGAAAGGGCTCTTTCACCCCTGTCACATCCCCAGTTGGGACCATGCTTTCCCCAGCAGCTGGCGTCTGCTCGAACTGGCCGGAGAATTTCACTGCTCTAAGCTCGCTCTGCTGAATTTCGCCTTTCACTCTTTTGGCAAGAGGAATCGCTAAGCCTCTCTCCAATTAAATTTCTACCCTCCACAGCCAGACAATCGCTCGGCTGTGTTGTTCATCACCACCTAGGCACAGAAACTTTCCTTGCATTTTTGTGGTCAGTTTTTGGGCCGACAGGAGGGGAGGCAGCTGGGGAGGAGGGGGGCTAAGGTGGAGAAGAGCAGAGGTGGAGAGGGAGAAAGGCTCCTCAGAAGATGAGGGAGATGAAAGATGGGATAGTCTGGAAGTCCCAACCCTGGGATGTGGAATCCTAGTGAGTGGAGAAACGTCATAGGTGACTCTAGTGAGGCAAGGTCCTTTCCTCTTCTGGAGTCATAGCCGAGTGACCAAAGGACTTGGAAATGGGGCCTTGGATATCCCACTCCATTCATTAGGGCATCCCCGCTTTGTGCCAAGCTCTCAAACTGCATGTTGACCCCCTTCAGTGGTTCCTTAGGCTGGAAATCAGCTAAGAAGCCATCCCTCAGCTAAAATTTGCTCAGGTTGTGGAGGGTTAATTAATTTCAAGAGGCTCAAAAATATGATCCCCCCACCTTGATGAGCAAATGAAACAAGGTGTGGATTTGCAGGGCTGGGTTGGAGGGGGAGAGGCACTAGGAGCATAACCGTGTTCTGCTGGCCTCCTGCCTCCTCCCTGCCCGTGGGTAGCACCCTGCTGCTGGGGCAGGCACCAGGGGTGGGACGCAGCTTGCCTAATGTTGAGCAGGTTGATGTTAGACATCTGGAGTAAACTAGATGGGTCGTAGCACCTTCTCCAGGGAGAGGGGAGGGACAGGCACCTCGGGGAGAAGAGCCTCCTGTTGCAACAGAGGGCTAAGGTCCACCCAGTATAGATCCTCGGCGTGACAAATGAAATGCCTATCTTGCTCTTCAATGGTGACATGAATCCCACACCCAAAAGAGGAACTGGAGCTGGAGTTATCTCCCTGGAGGGGAGGTCCACTCTGCCTCCTACCCCCATTTCTCCCGCTCTCTCACCTCCACCTTAGCTGCATCCGTCCTTCCCGACCTCTTGTCTTTGGCAAAACTTCCATTCTGGAGCAAGATAAGACGGGCCTGATCCTGACATGTAAGAAAGGGTCTGCTCTATGTGGGACAAGACATCTGCCCATGTTTATTGCATTGCAGATACGGGGTGCTGTGAATAAATGAGAGCACGTGCATATTCCTAAGGAACAATGGCAGTGAACGACAATTAAAAAAATCTAAAAGAGATGTGACAGTAGTTTTGAATAGAGCTGACACCAAGCAAACACTTCACACAATGTGGAGGGTGATATAATATCCTGCCCTTTCAGAGTGTCACTGTGACGTGTATTTAACATTCATTGGCAGCAGCAGCCCGGCTTGATCTTCGCACTGCAAGGTGCTGCGCATATATCTAGGAAAAAAGAAGATAGTTAAAGAGATGCACCCAGTTCACTGCCCTTTCTTATGTGGGTGTGAATCTGCCTTAGTGGAACCCATGGGAGCTTTACTACTGACTTCAGTCCCTATTAACCTCCCTGATGAGTAGTAGGAAATAAGGCATGCGTGGAGGGAAGGGTGTTTATGAAAAGCAAGGTTTAATGAGAACCCGGTTTCAGAGTTAATTATGGAACAACTATTGCCGCTCCCTAACCCAATACTGTGCCTGATTCTGATCTCGCTGCATGGGAAAGCGAGATACTTTATACCCATGGGGGCTCTTGGGCTGCATATGGCTCTTGAGCAATTTACGTGCATTTATGCTTGGGTGATATCATGTGATCGGCAGTGGGACTGCACCGATGCGGGGCTGCTGGGTAATCTGTGGGATGAAGCAAATCAGCAGGACTTGCCAGGTCATGCCCAGCCCCATCCCATCCCACAGCGGTGCAGAGAGACGGAGGAGAGCTGTTGTTATCTCCTTGGCGAACCACTCCTGCTGCTCTCCCTCCCTTCGCTCTCTGATGTGCCTGATATGTGTCTTCTGTCTCTCAGCTGAATGAAAGGTGTTGGTGGATGGTTTGTAAGGTCAGCAAGATGGGCCAGCGTCGGGATCAATTGAGTTGTACCCGCGTGTGTATGTAATCAGGATCTGGCCCTCTGCTAATTAAAAAGCTTAAACAAACACACGCAAATGAGACAGATATGAACACGCAGGTGGATTGCTGGAAACAACACCCTCCACTCCTCCAATCGAGGGGGCAGCCTGTCCCAGCACTCCCTTTTGTTTTGTTGTTTCCACAAAAAAGCTGCGTCTGTTGTGGGGAAGTTTCCCCTTGGTTGAGTTCAGCGCGTATGGTCCTGGGGCATAAACAACCTCTTGTCCCATGACACACGCTTGCCCTGAGATTACACACAGCTTGTCAGAGATGGCACAAAACACTTCACTGGGGGTGTAAGGAAAAGCCACTTTCCCATTTCTCTTGGCCTTGCATTTGATGGGCTGGGAGCCTGTTCAAGAATGAATTTCAAATGGTTCACAACATGTGATAGATTTTTCTGGGTCTGATTCTCTTTTCCACGAGGCCATTTTACATAGCAACCCTGGGAAAACATTCCGGGAAAGATAAATTTCTTGCTACGAGAATGGTGTATAAAACAGGTACACAGGTGACAGCTCTGCACCCATTAAATCTAAATCAAGATGCAGTTGATCATATTTTTCAGTACAAGCCAGATTCCGGGATAACTTTTATAAATACTTGCACTGCTCTTGTCACTGCACTTCCAGAGTCCTTTGAGAATAGGGATTTTTCCCGCTAACATAAATGGTCCTTTGATAGTGGAAAATTTGCCTGAGTAAAGGCTGACTGTTTAATGCTGTGGTTAAGTCATTGCTTTAACCTGGCATAGCTCTTGAAAAAATCTGCTGGAAAGAGTTACTGGAGGGGTCCTTTGAGTCCCCTTTTCCCTACAGCCACTCATTCCCTTTGTCCTTATACTAATGTTCATGGGTCTGCGTGGTGATTCAGATCAGGGAATTGATTTGGCCATAAACACTCTTGGCCAAAAGAAGAAGAAAACGAATAAACAAAAAAAAAAAAAACAAATGAAAAAAAAAAACAACACTTGGTTTTTTTCATCAATGTGTCAGCATGAGATCCAGTGTCAGCCAGAGGGACATGATAGGAATGAGAGGAGGTCATGGATGTGGTTGAAGTGAGCCCCATCCATTGCACAGAGTCAATAGAAAAGTGCTAGAACCATGGAGCACACTGTGCTGAAGACCAACATTCAACCCACTTTCTGGCTTGTATACAGGATAGCTAATATCTGCTAGATGCCTGACATACTTAGCAAAATTTATACTTGAAATGCTCCAGCCCAGGCTGTGCATCAGGGCTGGTCACCTAGGAGTGGAGCGTGCCATTCTCCAGTTTGATACGGTAAATGTAACTTGGTAAGAAACAAAGTCAGGGAGAGACCTACTCAACACATAATCACACATCATTTCTCCATGCCTCCATGGTTGACTTTGCTATCTCTACTGAAAATGAGTCTATGTTATATTTCACTTTGGGTAGCACTGAATGCAGAAAGAACTTCAGATCTTTTTCTCCAGTTCTCCTTTTGGACATGACTCAGATATCTCCCATATCCTCTTCCCCCTGCATGGCCCTGTAAAGGACGATTGCACCAAAACACCAAAAAAGAGTCCCACTAGACCTAGGGGCACAATATTCCATTTGATTTCATGTATTTTTAACTTTCAGTAGAACTTAGGCTGCTCTAAATCTCTGTCTAATATTCACAGGCTGGGGGTTCGGCAGAGATGGGCAAAGTGGTGTGTTAATTTGTTTGGTATAGCCTTGTCATGTGGGTTTTCATTTTGCAACTCCACAACCAAAATGAAGGGTAGCTGAGATCAAAGTCATTTACTGTTTAAACTCTAACGCTCAGGGGAAGGTAGAGGTGCTATTTCAGATAGGAAGAAGTCTCTTATTTCATGTCATTAAATCCGTATGTCTCAGTTCCTGAAAGCACATAAATACACTTATAGTTGAGCTTAAAGACAGGAGCATATGTAAATACTTTGATAAAGCAGAGGTAAGATTACATGAAGTGCTTCTTGCTCTTGTATTGACTTACTTGAGTTAGCCAATTCGGACAAAAAAATGCCATATAGGCATAGTAACTTTGCTTTTAACTAGATTAAAGTTAAAAAGAACAGATTAAAGCATAGAGGGGGCTTGAATGCTGAACATGAATTACTAGTTAGAGTTGATCTCAAAATGCCCTTATCTTTGATCAGTTCAGAAGCAGAAGTAGATTCAAATGGAGAATTCCAGCTCATATTGGAAACCTTCACCAAGAGTTTGATTATGGGAGGGGCTTGTGACAATCACTCCCTTACAGACAGTCTAGATAGAGATGGGGCTGCTTTGTTTCCAGAATTTGTTTCTGGGAGTGTCTAGAGCCACGACTTTTTCATGTTTGCTTTACTGAATCTGGTTGGCCATGCAAGTTAAGAATGCTCTTCTTTTTTTATTCCCACTGAAAATAGATCTTGAGACGTTGATTCAGTGTAAAGTTTTGGCTGAAATCCTTGTTCCAAGACCTTAATGTCAACAACAGATTCCAGATTCCTGTTTACTTTAATTGTCTTTGCTTTTAGCCACAAGTAAAGATTGCAAAACTCAAAGGCATGGAATGGCTGTCCCCTGCTTCCAGTGTGGGTCTGCATTACTTTTTTTTTTCCTCCCTTGGGCTTCTTATGCGAATGTGCTTTTGAAACCACTTGAATCAGGAATTTTGTTTTCAAGTGGGGACCTAAATTTAGGATCCTGAATCCACATTTAGAAAAGGATAAAAATAACAAAAAGTCCTTAGTGCTGTTCTCCATGGAGATTTCTTGGCCCTGAGAACTTTCAAGATTTTGGATGTGGAATATCATATTTGTCAGCATAAAGACTACCAAAACTTTTCCAATCATAATCTACAGCAGAAACAACAGATTTTGGTTATATGTTGCTCAGTACCACTCAGCAAGTATGCTCACGGCATGTGGGCGCAATTGGTGTGCACAGGTATGTGAAAAAATATGACAAAAGCCCTGATTTTCCAAAGCAGAGCACTCAGTGACACCTCCCAATGCCATGGCTGAAGCCAACTCTTCAGGAAGAATCATCTGATCTGCTCTCAGCACATCCCTTATACCTGAGAATGTTTTGGGCTGGGATTTTCCAAAGCACTCAGTGTTGGCTGAACTCCACTATCAAATTTACCGGCAGTGATTCCCAGTGATTCATTAGGAGCAGAACTAGGCCAGAAATTAGACCCTCTGAAGAAGGCCACTGTGAGATCCTGTCCTGAGGCATCCATCTGCTGAAGAAGATCTCCTCCTGGACCTTTTTATTGGTGACTGTACAGAGAAATGCCCCAAGAAAACTGGAACAGTGCACCTTGGTGGGAAAACAAATGCTATTGCTAGGAATCTTTTGCAGTTGAAGGTGATGAAGGTGATGAAATTCTTTCTGAAGAAGTTATGAAAAGTCCTTCTTATTGCCCAGTGCACTGTGTCACCCCATCTGTGAGCTAATCTCTCCACGCAACCTGCCCTCCTAGCTGATAGACCTGTGGTATCTCTCCCACTCTGCCTGTGGTTTTGAAATGTTTCTTCTTTCCACACTGGGGTGTGATAGACAGGAGATGTGTGTCCACCTTTGCCCTTGGTGTGATCTGAAAGGCAGAAAATTCAGGGAAAGCTCTCCTATCAAAATTAAATTCCTATTAAATTTAGGAATTATAAAATGTGAAACAACAGAAAGCCCCAATGCAGGGTTGGAGACCTGCAGCCGAGGATGTGCAGAACAACAGTGGAAAGCATCTATCAATCACATTGTCTGCCTCCCTTATTTTCTATCCTTCTCACAAGGCTCCTTTCAGCCTCCTCATCACTTCATGATCCCAATTCTTTTATCCTGGATGATGGTGGTAGTAGGAGATAGATAGCATGTTTGGACATATTTGCCCTCATGTGGCTTGTCCTTCTCACCCCACCCATGCTCTGGCTGTGATGATGCATATCTATGGGAGTCAGTGGGAGACCTTTTCACAAACACTCACTGTGTGTTGTGTCTCTTGTGGGCAGAGATGTTGCTGTGTTAGCCATCATTATTTGATCTGCCTCTCTGACAAGATTGCTTTAAAGCCTAAATGTTGGTTTCTGTTCTTAGCTGGGAACGTGCTATAGTTATAGTTATAGCTTTGCCTGCGTGGCCAAGTCCAGTTCCTCAGCTGCGTTGGGATTGCCTGGCACTGTAGAATGGAAACTGTGGAGAACAAAATCTGTGACAAGGAGTGCTGCATGAAAGAAAGGGAATACCATACTGGCGTACTTTGGGAGCAATAATTTTTTTTCCTAGGGCAAATACTAATGCCCCAAAATATGCCTCACTTGGAGCTGGAAATACCCACTGAAGTCAATGGGATTTCAGCGAGTTGGGTGGGAGAGGCGGAGAAGTATTGATTCTACCTTCAAGTGGTAGAGGTGGAGTCTAAATTCAGATTATAAACACCTCTGCATTTTGCACCCTGAGTTACCATTTTGCCTGTTCTATAGAAAACAGTAATTTATGTAATTTTCATTTTGGAATAGAACTGGAAATTTGCCTTGCTCACCAAAGTCAAAAGCTGGAACAGAAATTCACCGTCATTCATCGTGGTCTCGGAGTGCCTTCAGCCATGAAAACCAAGTACCTACTGAGGTGGTAGTCATCTTCTGATCCCTCCATTGTCAATGGATTGAAAGAATCACTTAAATCAATAAAACTAAGATCCTAACCATCTGCCAGTGGGAACTCCCTCTCTGGTTCCTAACTGAGGTATCTCTCTTGGGACGTGGAAATTGAATGGGATGCACCTGGGCTAAAGTGCTTCTCTGCAAAGATGCTTCTTCCCAACAGAAGACAAACAGAGAGCATGGGAAAACATGGTTGAGTGGGGGTTAGGCAGGGAGAAAATAGTATCCTCTTTAGGACAGAAAAAACTATTTCTCCTTGGGAGTAGCATAGGAGCACAGGAGGGATGAGATTTCCCAAGGCAAGACTTGGGATTTCTTTGCACATGAGCGTATTTTATGAGATTTCTACAGTGCTTAAGGCCAATTATCTGTCTTCGGCCCAATATACTACTCTAAGATCAGCTCTAGTTTTTGATGAATGCGGCTGTTTTGAACAGTTTTCTAATCACTATGAAAGAAAGCTTCAGTGAAAGCTGTCAATGCATCCGCAAGGGCCTGGCCCTACTGCTGCAGAAGACAGTAGAAAAGGTCCTGCATACTTCAAGAAATTTATGTATGTTGACCTTTCTGGACAGAGATGACCTTTCAGAATGGACTGGGAAGGGGAGAGGACTGAAAATCAGTGCACTGGAGTAGCTGAGTGAAGCTTGAGAGGGGACAGAGAAAAAACAGAGAAAGCATTTCATTTTTCCACAACTGCTTTATGCAAGGTAAGGGCTGTGATGGCATGGCAAGATCTGTGTGTGTCAGAGAAAGAAGGCCACAGAGATGAGAAGAAAAACCTTGGCCAGTGTGAACTGGTGGGATGCCAGGAGGGTGCGATGCAGCCGAAGGTCTGGCTGGCTGCAGAAGCCCACGTTTGCCCGGAGTGCAGAGCAGGAACCCTTCTGGGAAAAAACCAAGAGAAGATATTGCATCTGTCCAGGGATTTCAAAATACTGTTTTGTGTGGAGGGAATTGTGGGAATGAGGTACTGGGGTGTAAAAATAAGAACGGGCGCTGTGACCTGGCTGGGTGTTTGAGTGGGGTTTGGTATGCTGCTCTCGTCTCATCGTGATGCAAGACCAGGCTGCCTTAAAGCCAGCAGAGCTGGGTGTAGATGAGAAACAACAGAGATCAGTATAAAACCTCCAGCAATTTTGGGGGTAACAGCTACTCTATGAGTGACATACTGGAAACAGCCAGGGGGAAATCGGAGAGAAAAAAGATAGCTGTGTTTCTCTGGCCAGTGTCCTCAGCCAGTTTGCAGGATTGCAGATTAGGTCCTTTTCTCTGGTTTCTCTTGCTGGTTTCTCTGTGCAAGTGCCACAGGGCTGTGATAAGGAGGAGGTCAGAATGGCGCTCTAACTACACGGAATTTTTTCACATGCAGCAGGATACGCTAACTGAAAGCAAATACGCCTGAACCCTCCCTCTGCTTGTGGCTCTTTCCATCCAGCAAAGCTGGGATCTGGGGATGTGCGCCAGGGGGAGGAGACAAGGTCTATGGGAGGGCTACGGAAAGGGATTTGGCACCCTCTGTGCCAAAAAGCCTTCCTACATTTCCAGCACGGGTCTGCATTTTGCTGCCCCAGTGTGACCACGGCACGCTCACGGTCGCAGCTAGACGGTGCCTTGTGCTTCTCCCTCCAGCCATCCCCTCCTGCCTGCGTGGAGCACCCCAGGGCTCACCCGGTGTCCTGGGGGGGTTCGTCACGGGTGGAGGCAGCTGCAAGCAGCTGCATGGGGACACCAGGTTGCCATTTCTTTGTCGTCTTTGCTTTGATGACAGCCCCATACAACCTGCTAGCCAAACCATCTGTGTGGGTGCTTCCTAAGTGAGGTTGGTGTAGGCAGCTTAAATAGCAGGTGTTATCCAGGCTGGAGCGGGCGAGGATGTTCGCAGTCAGCCGATTGAAGAAGGAAACACCCATAGGACAGGGGGACCGTGACAAGCCAGATGGGCACGGAGATTTTTTTTTTAACCAGCAAGGGCAGATCTGGAACTGATTCTGCAACCAGAATCATCCATCGTCAGGGAGCAGCCCTGACCCCAGCCCTTTGGGGAAGGCAGAAAATGCAGACTCTTCTGCATTTTCCTCGGAGAGGGAGGAGCAGGGCAGGTTTCTGCCCGGGGATCCAGTCACCCTGGCAGCAGAGGGGTCGGGGGTGGCCTTCATGATGTTTCTTGCAATGTTGAGTCAGGGCTATGATGAACTAGCCTTGCATAAGCAGGAATGCCATCGCCAGTGGTAAGCTGAAAAATGCCTAGCTCTATTTTCAAAGACAGCTCAGAGGTTATTTATGTACGGAAATGCTCCTTATCTCTTAATTCCCAGACTGATGGGTGGAAGATATGCAAAGAGTGACTTCTGTCAGAGAGGAGCTCACCAGCACTGCTACTGTCTTGGCAAGAGGGGAGGGCTCTCGCTGCCTTCCCTGGTAGCAATGCTGACTAAGGGCCATAGGAATCTTAATTCCTGGCTCACAGACGGCAAGCCAAGCTATCTGATGGGCTGGTTGGCTGACAGTTAATATCCTGTCGCAGAGAAGTAAGTATTCATGATATAGCAGGTTTGTTTTTTTTTTTTTTTTTTTTTTTTGCACCTGGAAGGCCAGAGTGGGAAGACCCAACAAATTCTCCATTTTGTGCTTAAATATCAGATCTGTCCCGCAAGTGCCTAAATCAGACCCATTCTTTTATCTTTCAAAGACTACATCAGAACTCCTTGATATCAAAAATGTTATTTTTTTTCATCATGATTAGTCTCAGAGATTCAGGCTGGAATCTGAAATTCAATCCCCTTTCCTTGTGGCTTGAACATTATTAGTAGGTAGAAATTTGCAACTGGAAATTAGTTAATGATTCCTCTGTAAGTACAGCAGGGAATCCAGCTTCTTTTCACTGGCTGTGCTGACACTGGCATGCTAACGAAAAGTAGTAAAACATTTATTAATGAGTGGGGTAGGAAAAAGGAAAAAAAAATCCTAGAGCAATGAACACAGGTAATAGGGTGTCATTATTAAAGAGCTATCTGTCAGAGTAGAACATGCATAAGAATTAGGTGTCCTGGAAAATGCTGTGAAAAAATATCTCTACTTCTGTTTGATGGAATCAAATTTCAATTTTCATGAACTTTTCACAGACTAAATATATTTGTGTCTAAAGAAATCATATCTCTTAACAGACAGTAATGACAGCCTTATTTATACTGAATGACATTTTTCTATGGGACCAGAAAGAATGAATTCTTTTCCTAGTGTAGGGACAAAAAAAACCTCATCGATAAATTTTTTCTTAGTGGTGGTGTATTGTGGATCATGTGAAGAGTGAAAAAAACCCCTACTGCATAGGATTCATAGCGGATTTGTAACATAGAATAAAAGAAAATAAAAGAAGTTGATTTTTGCATAGGAAGGGATTTTCTAACATATCCCTTTTGGGAGAATTGGATGGAAGGTTCTGGCTCGCTGGCTGCCTGACTCTTGAGAGGAGCCTTGCAGGCAGGGAGGCTGAATTCTCTGTTTTTCTGCTTTGCCTGGCCTCAACCTCTGTTTGCTCTCCCTGATTCAGGCTGCCAGGCAGACAGCTGCCAGTGAGGGAGCAGAGGAATCAGTCATTGCAAGAGCAGAGGAGGCTGGATTGCCTCGGAGAGGAGATGGGGGAGTAGCGGGGTGCATGACTCCCCACCTTCTGTGCCAGGATCAGGTCGGCTTTCCGCAGCAGAGCCGGGGAGGAATGGACATGATGCCCTGAGGAAAGAATGTGAGGGGCTTGCTCCCTGCATCCCACCTGAAAGCCTTGAAAACAGCAACTGAGGCTGTCTCTGGGTTCATGGTGGAAATTTATTTCCTTTCCTTTCCTTTCCTTTCCTTTCCTTTCCTTTCCTTTCCTTTCCTTTCCTTTCCTTTCCTTTCCTTTCCT
>JANHGO010000069.1:6917809-6929785 GCA_024606505.1 Aquila spilogaster
ACAGTCCGAGTTTGGCTCTCCTTGTGTGAAGTACACAGGGAGCTGGCTCCAGGACCCAGCTCTCTCGGGGCGTTCTGGGGAGACCGAACCCTTTGCACTGCAAAATGGCATTTAGGAATTGGTTTGCAGTGCAGGACTCTAGGTATAGCTGCTGTTGTGTAGACATCCCTCTTATTGCCTGAGCGAGCGAGTCCAGCCAGCGGTCATAATATCTCTGAGTTCTGGACCCCTCCACATCTCTGACAGAGACATTTCATGATCCAGCCAGAGCTGACTTCCTCACACTTCAACACTTCCATTTTGACCAGAAATACAAGTCAGCATCTGAAAGACTTCCTTTTGAAAACGAACCCCCTCACAGGGCGGGTTGATGACAATACATCGTTTCTTGTCTCTTGTATTAAGTCATGGGTGGTGTGGCAGAGGGCAGAGCTGGGATCACTGCCTCCCGTGTCTCAGTGGAAAATAACTGCGCATCCTACAGCGAACCTTGTAGGACCACATCAGTGGCCACCCTTGCTTTGTTGGCCAACCTGAATTTAACTCACAGGATTTTTCCTTGCCCCAGCTATCACTTCCCTCCTCCTCCCTCCTTATTTTTCCCACACCTTTGTTTCCAAAGATGCTCAGGTCTCGCTCACATTTCCAAACCCCTACTGCTGTGGGAGAATGAAATGAGTGTGTTTCACCCTCATTAGCAGTGAGTGCATCTTGATTTTAAGCTTTTATTTCATTGGTAGTCTGGGATTTTTTTTTCTTTTTTAAATTCCTCTCTCCAAACAAACACTTAGTGAAAGATGCCAATTTTCTGGGCAATTATCAGACAGCTTTCATCCCTTTCCTGATACACAGGCCACCAAACTAATAGCTTCATGCTCTCAATTTCACACTCCAGGAATGACACAGAAATGTAACTGGGACACATGTACTGCAGAAACAGTACCAGAAAGAACAGATTTGCCCCTTATTATTAGTTCTTCCTGGATGAATTGATATTTTTTTTTTTCTCAAAACTTTTAAGTTCAAGGAAGCAGTATGCTTCTATCATAGATAATATACCACATTTCTGGGAATCCTCCGGGGGCCCATTCTTCCCCCTGTCCCCAGCCCAGTCCTTTGTCCTCAAGACACCAAACTATAATGAAGTGACTCTATCAAAACATGGTGGGATCCCCTGGGTTCTGGAGACATTGATGCTATGTCTCAGAATGATAAGACATTCTGAAGGTAAATTCAAATTACATATTGATGTGTACATCACAGGTATGATCTGTATGTTACAGGCACCCAGACTTTATATATAATAGGCACTGCATATTATACATAGATATATATATACTATTGTGTATCTATAATATCTGCAGAGAACACAAAAGATCGTCTTTTTAACAAGCAATGCAAAATCTGTAGTCCATTGCACAAATTAATGTTTTGCACATTGGTCAGTTTATTTAATGTAAGAGAACTTTGTACAATATCTTACAATAAGTGTATTCCTAACAGAGGTCTTTGGCATCTCAAAAGTCTTTGCTATTTCCAGGACAACTGTTTTTTTTCTCTTGCTGTTGCTGTCCAGCCCAATCTGTGATAACAGATGTGCTGGACATTTACTTCTGGCAACAGCATATTTGTTATTCATCTGATACAGTCTTTCAATAACTCCATGAATGCGGTAATCGGGAAAATGAAACTTAAATGAAAGAGTGCATACAGCAATTTTTTTCCTTTCTTTCTTCCTTCCTTCGATACTGTCATTGCTTCCACCTCTCCGTTCCTTTCTGTGCACTCTCTGTAACCATTCTGAATGTTTTTGAGGATGTTTCTACTTCATTCTTCAATCCCTTTTGGCCACCTTTAATGCTCCCGAATGAACTCTGTTTGCTGCTCTAACCACAGCCGCTTTCCTCACTTGCATTTGAACAGGAAAGCTAAATTTTATTTTTCTGTGTGGAAAACCTTTCCTCATTCTTGATAACAATTTTGCCAAGAAGAGTCCTCAAAGGTTGAGAATATAGTTTGCAAAGTCCTCATAGGTTGCGTATGCTCTTTATGGGGAGAAAGAAGAGATGCCAGGGAATGATATTAGCTAGTAATGCTCATTTTGATTAGCAGTGAGTCTGAAATGATCTTGATAGAGAGTCAGGTCCCTGTCATAGAGATGAGGAAACTACAGCACAGAACAAGGTAGTGACTTGCTAAAGGTCATGCCACAAATGAGGATAGAAAATAGATCAATACATTAACCGCAAAATCTCACCATCTCCTGTAGTCCTAATCTGTTTGCACAGACATAAATCAGCTTGGGTCAATATGGCAGAATCTAGACAACACTAAATATTTGGTACCCCATCATTTCTGTTGCCCAGTATCAGGTGCTTCTGAGGAGGGTGGTGAAATCTGTGTAGCCCAAAGACCCTAAGGGATGTGTCTTTATAACCCTTAATGTCTCTTTATGCTTTTCAGCTATTATCAGATTCTCTGGAAAATGCTGTAAGGTAATATCTGGTCTGAGGACTGGCAAATATCTTAAGTCCTGTGTTTAGCTGAACTCCTTCTAGGCTATCATCTGACTGAGTTCATAGAATGGTTTGGGTTGGAAGGGACCATCTAGTTCCAACCCCCCTGCCATGGGCAGGGACACCTTCCACTAGACCAGGTTGCTCAACTCAGTTATTGCAACTCAGTTCATCTGGGGAGAAATAAAATAATATAAACCAAAACAGACCTTCCTGACTTTTTGATGGAGAGGATGGGAACGATCCTCCATGATTCATTTCAAGAAAATTTGTCTTCACATGGGCATGCTGGGTATAGCTGTGATAGGTTGGTTGCGTGATCCCAAATCAAATATTTAGTTTCAGCAGGTTTTTGTCTCACTGTTTCTTCCAAAGACATATGGATTCACAGAGTTTAGGGCCCTCTGCTTACTGAGGCCAGTGCCTGATGGAAGCAAGCCTGCTTAGGTTCACTCTGGCTTGACACAAGTTGTGTTCCCAGAGATGTGTGTGGCTTCTGAATTACAAAAGCTCTGTCCAGGGCAGATCTGAAACACAGGTCCAGGAGTAACCTTGGCAAATGGACGTGTCACAGGTCAGGATTTGGCTCTGAATGCAGGCCCCCTTTGGTCCTGCTAATGTATACAGCTTGAACAGCAAATCTACATCTTTTGGAGGGTCACGCTGCTCTACTGTGAGTTTCCAACTCACTTTTAGACAGCTGGTATCATTTCTAGTTCCCATCTCTAGCTCTCAGGCTGCTGATAAAAAACAGCAGACTAAAGCAAGGATATGGACTTGCTTTCTAAATCTTTCTTTGCTGGTGCTGTCATTTGTCTTCCTTCTCTTATGTTAAAATTAACTGTATTCTTGCTCTTCAGATACTCTTCCCAATGTTTGCATTGGCAGATCTGTCTGTAATTCTCATTTCTCTGATCAGTGCTTTTCCAATCTGAAATGGACAGAGGTGTCCTTTTTCCTGGATCTGCAGACATTCTCCTCTCCTCTCCTCTCCTCTCCTCTCCTCTCCTCTCCTCTCCTCTCCTCTCCTCTCCTCTCCTCTCCTCTCCTCTGTCTTTTCCCCTTTTGCATTTCCCCCCTGCCTCAGATATTTGGCTTTCTTTTTGTACTGACTCACCTTAAATAGCCTTCTAGCACTTTATGGGAACATTCTGTTGGGTGATCTAGAGTGAAAATGTAGAATTTCTAAGGACCATCTCAAACATTTCAGTTATATCTCAGATGAGAAAGCATAAAGGCTTTATTCATATTGTGTTCGCCTGTGTCAATAAATCACAGCTCCTCAATGGGGAGACTGTAAAATGAAAAGGAACGAAAGACCTCATGGTACCACAGAGTAAAAAAGAAGTCATATGCCAAGAGAGTGACAGTCTTCCAATGGATTCTTTTCAATGAACACATGGAGGGAATTAAACTTGCCTCTAGCCACTATAACTTAAATCGAACCCTGGCTAAAAATGAAAAATTAATGTAACCATACTTCTGCAGTTGCAGTAGCCCTTATCCCAGACTGTCAGAGTCTGGAGGACTTATTCTTCTTAGCAGATCCCCAAATGAATTTGACTGTAATAAAAAAAAATCCTCGAGTTCTAAAGGCATCTCTAATCCAGCAGAGAAAGACATGAGAAAAAGCCACAGTTGGAAAAAGAAGCCTCACAAATTTCACTTGTGTTTTAGTCAGTGAGACCAACTTCAGGACAAATTGCTAAATTGATAAAATATTTTTTTTTCTTCTCATGTTTCTCCGTATTAGGGTTAGATACCTTTCTGAAATCCATGCTTCACTTAACCAAGTCAGGCTCAGTGCTGAGGTGGATTTATCCCAGGTCTATATGGGAAATCAGATAGGAATAATAAAAAGTCCCTTCCATTATTCAAAAGTGTTCGTATGTAGATCTATTCTATAAGACCCCCACTTTTTCTACTTTTTCCGTTACTTCTAGGTGAAAATCCAAAAGACAAGGACAACTTATGTTATGAGATAAATATCAGGGAAATTAATATGGAAGCTGTTATAATATTACAGAAATCTGAAGCAAAGTCTCATCTTCAGCCTGGAAAAAAGTTACATAACTTAAATACAGGGTGTGTTGTCTGCCATCCAGGTAGATGTTTCATGCTTTTGTCCAGGCAGACAAGAAGACATTAGTCCCACTCTGCTCTTAAGTGGGATCTAGGCATACCTAGGCAGTCGCTACCGATATCCATCTACCATGGTCTTAAAGGCTGCGGGACAAGATTCCACCATCACCTCCCTTAGTATTCAGCATGCCTTCTGAATAGGTAACCCAAACCCTTCCTGCTGCAGATTGAACCATTTTTTTTTACCTGGCCTATCCTCAGTGCCACTGGAGAACATTGGTTTCTATCATCTCTAAAATAACCTTTTATGCGTGGAAGGAAAGCTTGATTGTCCTCAGTGAGCCTCCTCCTTTCTAGACTAAACAAATCTAATTTCTGAAACATTTCCTTGCAGGCCGTGTTCTTGACTAACATATCTCTTCAAAACATCTATGTCCCTGCTGCTAGAGAGCTCCCACTTTTTAGGCATTTATGTCTTGAGTTCCCAAGTATATATTTCTATGCTTGCCTGGGCTAAATATCACTTCTTCGGATTTCTGACAATTTCTCCAGTTTACCTAAAAAGCACGAATCCTGATCTTTTCTGGACTTTCTGAAAACTCTCTCGACAGCATCATATGCTGATTCTATATAGGTACTGCCTAGTCTGTCAATGAGTGGTTTTCAACTCTAGGGACATCTCTTGCACACAGCAAATCCCCCTACTACATCTTCAGGCTGTTGATAGCGATTCTTTGAGTATTTTTTACAAGTAGTCCTGCACCTGCTTTTCAGTGATCATACTGAGGCCTCAGAAGCTCTGTTTGCTGATAAGAATGACTTACAGGAATGTGCTACAAACCTTAGAACAGTTCTGTTATATCAGATTTTCATGTTCCCTCCATCCATTATACCAGCTCTCCTGGCATTAAGGGGAATTAAATTGATTTGACATGATTTGCTCTTCACAAACTGCTGTTTCATCTTACTACTCCCTGGCTTGCTTACAAATAGTTCAGTGTATAATGCGTTCCAGTATGTTTCTCGGCTTCAAAGTGAAACTGGGACTGGCTCATAATCGCTGGCTTGTCTTTTTATTAGAACAAGTCCTATGCTTGCCCTTCTGCAGTGCCCACACATTCTCTTGTGTTGTCAGATGAGAACTTGTGTTCTTAGACGCAATTTCACAAAGGAAGTCCTGTGAGGCTCATAACCACATAAATGTCCAGCTTCATATCTTCTCCCAGTCAAAGCCAGAGCTCACAGTGTTCTGGCACACAGCTGTGATCTTCCTTCATCCTTGACCCAAAGGCTTGTTCCACCAGCCAGCTGCATCTGACTGTCTTTGGCCACAGGTTGGGATGGTCACCACCTCCCCAGGGGTGGTCTGACATGGAAATCTACTTTCTCCTGTGTGTCTCTCCTCCTTTATGCCATGAGCTTTCTGGTTGCATAGTCCTGGACGTTATCCACTCACGCACACTCATCCATCTGTCAAAGACCAGACGCAAGCATGACGATGGGCACTGGAGTACCAAAATGAGCTTGACTACCATCCTCTATCGCAACAGTAAAACAAGGGGACTTTCAGCAAAAGAATAAAAGGCAGAAATTGTAAAATAGATCAAAGAAAATGCATTCTCTACAGTGTATTGTCACATGATATCAATGCGATGGGATGGATGTTGGACTTCTTGTCCCAGCCCTATTCCTCCTGGAGACCAAAAGCCATATTCTTCACAAAGACAAATATCCTAGAAGGATGAAAAAGAAAAATAAATGCCATCAAGAAATAATTATTAGATAAAACAGTCTTTAACCAAGTGGTGTTTAAGTACTGCAAACCTTCCCAGCTAATGCCAGAAGTTAAGAGGCCTCAGCTGAGGTGCAAATGGTAACAGTCTAGTGAACACTCTTAGGTCATTTAAAGGGGAAAGAAATGGGAGTATTTTAAGCCACCAGATCTCAGTTAATGTTTCCCCAGTGGAAAAATGGTAACTATCAGATAAGGGACGATAACTTCTTATAAAGCACTTCACATCACTGTCTGAAACAAGGAGGACATACAGTTAGGTGGGCAGGGAATAAATTCAGAAAGATTATAGAAATTGATGGCATAAGCAAATTTCTACTTAGTGAACAAGGAAGAAAGATTTCTGGACAATTCACAATTATTTGTGTCCATCGTCAAACCCTTTATTCCTATTAACATCACAAATTATTCCTATTAAGATCCCCCAAAAGATACAGAAATAATTGCATCAGTGGTCTAATCAGAGTAGCACTGACTATTTCTTTAGAGTCTGTTGTGTCCACTTTTTATTATCCTGCTCAGCTCTGGCTTTACAGACTGGAAACAGTTTTTGCTTCCTTTTCTGAAATCACAGTTTCTCGTAGCTGTGCTGCTTCTTCAGTACTCAGACCCCGAAGGAAGCAGCATTACTGGTACAGTAAGAAATGTAAAGAAGAAACACCAGAGAAGGAAACATCTGATTGTGATCTTGTCTAGTAGTAGTTTACAGGCAGCTTTCCTAGAAGTAGATGGTACAGAGACTCAGAGCAAAGGGTATGGCTTCTGAGGCCTCCAGAAAATCTCACCAAAAAAGTACAAATAAAAGATTTTGGGTAGGAGGGGTGGATAAGCCAAATTGTTTTAAGAATCACCTTCAGTTATCTGAAACAAAAACTTTCAGTGCTTTTTGTCAGTGAGATAAAAGGAAGTGAAAAGAAAAAGTGCATGGCTGTTCAACCCACAAACCTGCAGTTTGAGCACGAGGAAACTTTTCAGTGTATTTGTACTAAATACCTGAAAGTTAAATTTAATAACAATCACAAATAAGTATCTGAGTCCAGTTTGAAAGGAAAACCCCATCTGAAAATGAAACACAACAACAACAAAAAATTAAAATACATTGAAATGATGGTTTCCCAAATTGAATCTGAGCCTGTGAGGAGTCCTGTGGGGCTGCCTGGTTTTGACGAATCTGAAGGCATTTTGCCCAGTCCTTGTTCTTTGTTCAAACTCTTTCACGCTCCAGCTCTCGGTTTCCTTGCTGGTTTCCTCAGCTTGCTCACTGTGTCGCAGCTCTCTCACTGTCTTTCTCCTCTCCCAGCCCAGGCACGGGGATATTTCTTGCAGAAGGAGCTGCATTGTTTGCAGGCAAATCAGGTGTCAGAGCTTTTACTAGATGCGACTTCCTCTTGAACACAAAACTGCACTTCCAGCAATACATCACTGCCATTGTACAGGTTGGTTTGCAAAGAATTTTCTGAGGTCAGCATCCTTTGCCACACAAGGCCAGACCTTCAGTTATTACCTAGCTTATTATGAGGGAAATGTACAGCTGGCTGTGGGGGCTGTTGGATAACGTCTCTCTGCTGCTGGGAACAGCTTTGGCCCGGTGGTGAATAGTAAGGAGATCTGTAGGGGCAGGAGGAGCTCTCCCGGAGAAAGAAAATGACGTATTCCCCCTTCTCAGCTGGCCGAATAGTGGCTGGGGATGTTTTTTTTTTTTTTAGCTGCTGCAAAGTGGAGCTGCCTCCTTGATCTTTTGTTCTGTACCTGGAGGGAGTTTGACCCATGATCAGGGAAAATGTAAAGGTGCAGCGGGTGCATTTGTCTGCGGGGGCAGTGGCAACACGGCAATCTGGATAGGTCTGAGCTCTTGGCAAAGGTGAGCTGGTCACTAGCCCTACTACCGCTGGGCAAGAGCACACACCAAGAGGAAGGGCTAAGAGGCACTTTGGAGGCTGGGATCTCTCATGACCCAGGCGTTTCTCTCCAGACCGCACAGCTTCCTGCCCACCCTGTGCATTGCAGTGGATTGATACAGGTAATAAATTAGTGTTTGATCATCTGAATTTGATAGGTGAACTATGGTGCGGTTCTATGGTATGTTTTTGCAGCGTGTTTCCATATGGTATCATCAGGACAAGCAAAGCTAGTCCACGAGAAAAGGCTCAGCATTAATCAGGCAGCTGTTGCATGTGACTTTGAATTGCTGCAAATATCATTTCAGAGCTTCTCAACACTGAAATTAAAAGAGAGCACGTGCTAGAGGAGTTTAACTTGCACTGAAATTTTCCTCATGAGTTAGAAGCTGAACTGATAGACAGCACTCGGTCCAACAAACCACCTTTTCTCCTTGTCCCCACTTTTCAAGCAAGAAGGGTTGTAGCAGGAGTAGAGGATGTCAGACGCTGTGGACCCAAGCCAAAGCAGAGAGGATGTGTAAATCTAGTAGAACGGGTAGAAGAGAGGAAGAATGAGTTAGCCTTTTTCACTCGTGTGGGTGGGAGAAAGGTAGTGCTATTAAACACCGTTCAGCTCCAAAGCAAAGAAAAAAATGTATATGACAGGCTGTGAAACTTCCTGTGAATCTGACTCATTGCTTGAGCTAACATTACCTTTCAGTGACAGGAGCGGCAATATGTAGTCAGCTGGCAACGCAACGCCAGAAAGGCCAGTGAGGGAGCTGTATCACAAATGTTAATCTTACTATTAGGATATCTTATTTATCTGTGGTTGCAGAAACAATGCACTAAGCGTGCAGCAGTCAGAGCATCAGCCAGTCACAGTGCCATGTGTCCTACCTCCATGCAATAGGAAGTTAAGGCCAGCTCTAACACGAAAATGTCAGGGGTTGCTTAGGATAGCAAGTTGCCACTCCTGGCAAAACGGCCACGGGCTTGCAAACTACTTTGCCTATGCAAAATCAGGCTGGCAAAGGAAGGGCAAGAATGCGTGAATGTTACAACCCCTGAGAAAGACAGCCAGCCCCTGCAGCTACAGGAACGGTAAGGTTAACCCCCGGGTTCTCCTTCCAGCCCCTCTCCTACCATGAGGAACTCTTTCTCCTTGGGGTTCCTGGGGAGAAGCTGTGTGTTGCCTCTGCAGATAAAAATCATGAAAACGAGTAACAGAGGGTTCCATTTCTAGCTTAGTGAGATTGATCGTGGGCCTGCTTCCAAGGCTGCTTCAGTCAATGTGAAGCCTTGCCTCCTTCGGAGAAGACTGTCTAGGGACATCTTCATAGGAGTGGATTTTAAGGAGCACCTTTAATAATGTGGAATAATCACGTGTTTGCTAGCACTAGAAGACGGTGACGATACCTTGGAGGTAGGTCATCAGATCATAATGACCACGACAGTTCCCTCAAAGCCAAAGGAGTTGTGGCAGCTGAGCATGCGTTCCTCAGGTTAGGTAGAATTTTGCACGGAGATTTAGGGTGGAACCAAAAGGCGAGACGTGGATGTGATCTGGTGGTGAGAGCACGCTGCAGAGCCTCTGCCGTGGGGTGCATTCGTACTAAGTAAGAGCCCTGGGTCAGCCTTGAACAAGCCATGCTGTGAACAGGGGAGATCCCTCTTCTCTGCAGCGAGTGATGGTCACTCCTCAGCTGTTCTCAAGTAATAGGGTGTAAGCTGCAAGCTCTGCAGCTCCTGCCTGTGTCCACGTAGCACGGTTGCAGTCCATCCCTGCCCATAAACCCTTCCAGACATGAGAGGGTACCAGACTTCTGACTGGAAAGGTAGGAGGAGATTCAAGCTGTGCTGACATGACATGTGTCCAGTTTTTTTTTCCCTTGCCTTGGTGACTTGTTTTGGTTTTTCATACAATTTATTTTTTCTGGGACTTTTTAGAAAAATTCTAACCCCTCACATGTAAGTGAGGGATGATTACCAAGGAGCACCTGCAAGGGTTAAACCTACTAATTTGTGGTGTGGTAGGAAGTGCCATATCCGTGTCCTTCCTATGCAAACCCATCTCCTCTTAAAGACAGGGACAAACAAAAGGATTTCTCCATGGCTAGGCTTTGGCCCTTGCTGTTCAACCAGGAACAGTGGGGAAATGCAGTCATTCTGCTTTCCCAGTCTGGACGATGTCTGCGTTGTAGGTTTCTCCTTCAGGGCTACTCCATGCAGGGGTGCCACATTCAGGTCCCGGTGGGTTTGGGACAGACTACGCGGGATACTGTCTGCATTATTTACCATACAGGCACCTGGCCGCTAGGAAGTGTGCTGAGACCACCATATGGATTTCATCTCCTCTACCAATGAGCTGGGAGAAGCGCAGCCCTTAATTTCCTTGCTTTAGGCTGAGTGCTCTGAATTGGGTTACTTTTGAAGCTGTACACCCCTTTCCTCCTCCCCTCCCTGTCCCGCACACGCATCCTCTCCTTCCCTCCGAGAGACGTGCTGCCGCATAACGCTGCGGGGAAGAAACGGGGATGACTGACACCAGATTTATTTGAAAGGTGCTTTTAAGGCATCAGCCCAGGGACGCTGTGGGAAGTCTGGCCCCAGGAGGCGAGAGGTAGCTCAGGAGTCAGAAGAGGAAGGTGGAGCAGGGCCAGCTAAAGCCAGGTTAAGCCAGCTCCTCTGTTCTTAGCTTTTAAAGTTTAAATCCTCCTGCCCTCAGCTAATCTATCATCTGCTTGTCATATAGCTATTGATTTTACATGCAGGCAATATCGTGTCGCAGTGCAACATATTTATATGCACGCACATAAAATAATAAGTAGATTAAAGAATAGGGAGATAGATAGATGAATTGATACTTTGCGCTCCCACGCTGTACTGAACACTGGTATAATACTACTTGAGTGAAAATCAATAAATAACAAACCAGACGATAGAGCAACTGGAGGAAGCGCTGTGTGTCTGTCTAGCTATCTACCCACCAACCTACCTGACTTCCACCTTGTCATAAAGGGCCTCTTAAGCCCATAAGCCATCTTGCTGATTTGGGGGCAATCACTTTAATATTAAACACATACAAAGGTCTTCCCCCCCCCCCCCCCCAATATCAGAACCTCTGTGTTTAACTCAATGCCCAGTGAAATAAATGGAACTTGGACAGGCTTTGATCCTGGCTCTTTGTAAAGTTTCTAAGGCACATCTGAAAAATAAAAACAAAAGAATAGATATATCTGTAGCAGATTTTTATTACTCTGTGTGATGACTTGCATTCCCAGGTATGCACAGATACCAGTTAGAGGTCTCACAGGCAAAGACCCCCTGCTATTGCAGCTGGACTTCTTTATTACTCTTTAGATCTATGTGGATATTCAATATGTATGTATGCCTATACAATCTATCTATATATCTCTATATTATATATATTATATCTATATTGTATCTATAGATACCTATATATTATAAATGTGTGTGTGTAGCATGTCTGTGTGATGTATATGCATTTGAAAGCTGTGTGTATATTTGGAAAAATCCTCTGTGTTGTATAATGCAGAGAGGCAGTCAAACATTCGGCAAGGATTCCAGGCGGTGTGAAGGTAAGTTGAGTGAAAATGTTTATATGAATGTTCAAAGCTGGGGAAGTTTGAATCTTGTACAATACAATTAAAATGTGTATTTTAGTGATAACTGAATCAGAAAT
>JANHGO010000069.1:6929860-6942522 GCA_024606505.1 Aquila spilogaster
GGTAGAAACCATGATGTTGATGTAGATACTGTATCTGCAGCTAGCTCCACAGTGAGAGGAATAACCTCTATCTAATATGGTGTTGATATGAAGGACTTTGACACAGTTTGAAAACATGAGCGATACATTAGTTAGAAAATAGCATTTCTGCATTATAGGGTCCAAGGCAAATAATTTATGCTGCAGGCTTTTTTGTTCTAGTGATGATTATTTTATGAGAAATAGGTTTTGATTTCTAAACTTAGCCATGCTGCCCACAAATGGTACTTTCTGGGGATTAACGATTGATCTTTCCATTTCTCAGCTTTTCTTGATTCTCTTCACATCTTCTGCTTCCCAATGTGTGTGTGTAAGCTCTGTGGGCAAATGCAGAATAGTCATCTGGCAGAAGCGGCAAGCCACTGGGATACAGACATATTTCTCTCTCCAATTTTTAGTATGTCTTCAGTCTGAATACCAAGGATGGCTGAAAGATTTGACATTCATTTATGGTTCCCATTGAAGAGATAAAGGAATTCCTTTCCTTTGGTGTTTGAACTCATGCTGGCTGAAGTCAATATCCACTCAAAACCTTTGCTGATTTGAAAGAGTGGTGGGAGCAAAGATTTCAGAATTACAAGGGCAGCTCAGAGGAGTGCTTGAGCATACACTGAAATATGTCCTTCATGATGGAGCTGTTGATCTTTGTAATTTAGGGTGGGAACTTGCATGTATTTGGCTTCCCTCCAGCACAAGTACACTTCCCAGATTCCTAGCAAGCCATCAATAAATCTTTCAGGTGGGCAAAACTGGTCATGCAATTATTGGTGAATGGCTAGAGAATTACTCTTTCCAAATCTCTAATAACAGATTATGCCCTTCCATATTTATTTTCCCACCTTCTCTGTTTCAACCCACCTGTCCATCTCCTGAAGGGATAATGCTCATCTGGTAGAAGTCTTGTCTGGTTGTCTTTGAAGGATGGCTACTATATTACATTGAAATAAAAGCAGTCTGGAAACTCCTTTGTTGGAGCTGGCTGGACACAGCAGAAAAGCTGTTATAAAAATTGCTTTTCTGAATCCTTCTAGATGTAAATTTACTTCTTCAAGCTTCATATTCATATCAGAAATGCATAATTGGCAGCATGTCCCATGGTCATCTTATGCTTCCTTCATTGTCATCAGAGCTTAGTAGTCAGCTGCTGAAGGTGATTCACCCTATCTCATATCTGAATTGTTCTGTGGTTATCATTATCTTCCCTCAAGAGCAACTACCCATCTAAATTAGGTGATCCTGTTAGTGCCTTAGGTGGAATAAACTGCTCCTGGGATTGAATGTGCAGGATACCCCAGGTTTTTTTTAGAATGGAAAGAGTAAAAACAAAACCCCAAAAGAGTAGCTGCTGCCTCTGACTCCTCATGCACTGGTACAGGCAAAAGCACCTGAAGTAAGTGAATGTATTTCCCATTCCCAATCTCTCTTATTTTCTTTTTAATGCATCATCAAGGTACTCAACTGACACAGAAAATATCACTTGACCCGGTCAGCCTATCAAATAATGGCAAATTATCCAGTTGAGCAGCTAATAGTGATTACCAATAGGTTGAAATCTATTAACATAATCTGTTGGGCCAAATTAATCAGAATAACAAATCCATTTTCAGAAATCACATAGATTCAGGTGATTCAAGGTATCGCCAAGACTTTAGATGGCCTATACCGCCAACGCCATCTCTGAAGAATAAGTTTTGCAGCCAATGACCACACAGAGGATTGAGGCACCTAGAATCACATCCAGCTATTTTCAGTGAGCTGCATCACTGAATACCTGCCTGGATCTGAGAAGGGTGTAGGTGGCCTTTGTTACAAATCTAGAGTGAAATGTAATCATTCATAGCATGCCTCCAGGTAGACACTTCTCTTGTTCAGCAAATAATAAATGCCTATAAAACTGTACCAATACAAAAAACATGATCAATAACACAATAAAACATTCTTTATGGGAGCACTCCTATCTAAGACTTTCCTTCTGTTAGAGACTGGAGAATTACAAATAATTCTAGTTTTTATGACTTGTTCCTACTTCCATTTCACAACCTGCTTCTCCTTGCTGACTGTTGCAAGAAAGTTGTTGTTAAGCCCTGGTGACCCCTGCACCTTAAACTCCATGCTAATCTTGGTATACTCCACTGCATTTCAGTTTGCTGCATACCTTAAGGTGAAATTGGCATGTTTTGCATTGCAGAAAAGAATTTTGGGCTCAGAACCATGCTCTGCTAGTGGAGCACCAGTGGCTCAGGCATATCTTACTTTTTGACATTGAGGAAAAGAAATGTTGGAGTGAGGCCACTTGTATCTTTTCTCCACTTGTAAATGCTTTGAGAAAGAAAGAGAAATGAGAAAGCTAGTGGTTGGGAGAAAGCGTCCATTTCTCTTGTATTACTTATGACTAAATAGCAGCATTCAAGGGGCAATTTTGGATTTTTGGACAGCTGCCTGGCCTTTGTTGTCGCTCTTTTTGGCTATGCCTGTTTTGTATCTCAGGAGATAAGTCAGAGAGCAAACCTCCACTGCCTAGCTTCGTGGAGTCAAGATGCCCTTCTGCAATGCAGCACAACAAGCTTTTTTGTGCTCCTACAGACTGCATCTGCATATGGTCTTGGGTCATTACTGGAAAAGATCTCAGAGCATTTGTTTTTTATGCCCTCACTTGTGTGACCTTGCAATGGGAGGTCTGGATCAATTTATACTCATCATATCTCTACTATAGATGTGTGCTCCTGAGGCTCAGTGCTCCCCTTGAGTCTGCATTTCAGCATGGTCTTATGATCAGACTTTGGCCATGAATCATGTCGAGGTTTAACATAGGCTCAGACTCCAGGTATTTGTTGTGAAAGAGATTTGACTTCGGATTCAGACACGTTTATATACAAACGGACTTTGTAGAATGACTCAGCTGTACTTGTCATGCAGTGATGGCACTCACTGCAGCTTTTTTTTCTCTACCTAAGACTATGGCACTGTGAAGTCCCTGTGTGGGCCCTCAAAATATTGAATCAATCAAAGTTCCTATGTATCTTTGTTCTGTTGGGTAAGGAATAATAGGAATAAAAACTTACAACAGGGAATGGACACCTGGGCATCCTTAGATGTCAGTCAGAACACCAATTATCCAAAGATTTACAGCATCGTTAAAGAGGTTTTCCATTGACTTTGTAAAGGAAGGAAGGAAGAGAGAGAGGGAGGGAAGAAGAAATAAATAAAGAAAGAAAAGGAGCAGAAAAAGAAAGAAAACAGAACAGCAAGCAATTTTCTTCAGATAAGTAGTTGTAGTTCATTGAACCTTGTCTTCCTTTTGCCTCCCTGATCTTAGGTAAACATCTGAGTGAAGTCCAAACCAAACACAGACACCAAAATAGCATGGGGTGTAACTGATACAATCTCCAGTGCTAGTAGAAAAAGCTTCATTAAAGGGAGAGGAGAGAGAACTCTTTCTAGAACAACTACTGCTTGGGTGAAGACTATCATTCTTTTGATTGTACAGTGGGAATTTAGTACTTCCTATAGCAAACATAAGAAAATGTCCTGTTCTATAGATGTGGCAGTTGCTGAGATGGTGGAGGAGCTCTAAACATTCAGTGCTCTTTTACAGTCATTCTATGAAATTGTCTTTAAGTCCCTCATACACGTTTTGATCTCACATGTTGAGGTCAGTAACCAGGCTGTCCTTCCTGTGCAGTAGCAGCTTCTCTAACTTTCTGTGAATAGGGTATTGTGAGGAAGAGGTGAGGATGAACAGCAGTGTAAAAACAGAGAGGAGAAATTCAAGACACTGTAGCCAGTAACTTTGGCCCATTTGCAGAACCAAGATCACTGTGAAATGCTATGCACACAGCTGAGTTGAAGGCTTGAGCTCTCACCTTCGTGGTTAGGTGATGGAGGAGACAGGTAGGATCAGAGGAGCATTTGGATATTAAGCAGGCCAAGATAGCCTAGCTCATTTAAATGCCTTAAGTTAGCAATGAGGAGGCTCAAAGCTCATAATTTCATGTCAAACTCAACTGCTTTGAGAAGCATCACACCTAATCCAAACTGAAGATGTCCTCATATGCCTAATGTGTCTAGACATACTAGATTTTAATATCCTACAACTTGCAGGAATCTGGAAGTGATAGAGACACCAATGTGGTCAAAGCATGTGCTGCATTTTCACCAGTGTAAATCAGGAAAACACCACCCATGGTTGGAGCTGCATAGATTTACACCAGGTATGTGGCTTCTTGCCAGTATTGGCTGTTACAGAAGATATAAAAGGCTTTTAGATGAGGAGGAGGTTATGGAAGGGAGTGGTGGCTTATTGTAAAGATAGGGCTAAGTCTGCCTTTGGGACAAGTCCATGTAGCTGTTTAGGAGACAGCAAAACCCATGCCCAATGCATCTGACACACCTGATCATGTTTTCTGGGGATTAAAAAGGATCTTGAACTTCTTTTACAGTTCTACACATGGGCTGCCCCTCGTGCTTTTATGCTGTGTCGTGCATGGTTCTCATTGTTGCTATGCGTGGGGGTACAAAACGTTCCTCTCTGGAGGAACTGTGATGTTCTGGGAGTGTTGCTGCTGGCTGTTAAAAGGCTTCTGCATTTGCCCCAGAGGAGAGGAGGGGTATGGATGCACATCAGATTTCCACATTGTATGAAAGAAGCCTTATAATTATCTTATACATTACAGTTGGGAGCCTTAGGCAAAGGGTAGGCTCCTATGCTTTCTCCTGACCCATTGTATGAAGTTTCATGTGATGCAGGGTGGAGATGCAGCTGCCTCTAGATGTCTTGGTCGCATAATAATAGTCATTATGTGTCCAGTGGAGCTGAGCCAGCCTGCCTGGGCACAGGTCAAGGTTGGACAGCATGGCTGCAGGACACATTGGAGGCTGTGGTGTGGGATTAGAATACCACCAGGTGCTGGGCGTCATGGCATTGTCAGAAGGTTCTAGAGGGTGGACCATACCCTGGAATGTCTGTGCAGCATTCTGACGTCTCTTCTGAACATGAGGTCCACCTGCAATGTTGGTAGATGCTAAACTGTCTGCCTGTCACTGCTCATCCCAAGGAAGAGCGCTGCTTCCACCATCGCTTCCTTACACATCCTCTGATGAGGTCCCATCCACCTTTTGTCCCTTTGTTTCTAGAGACAAGCCAGCTACACACCTTTCCCCATCTTCCAGCTTTGTTTCCTTGATGGTGAGCCATCAGGAGCTGGTGTACCACACAGAAACAGTTTCTCCACATTGTGAAGGCAGTAATTATCATAGAATCATAGAATCATAGGGGTTGGAAGAAGCCTCTGGAGATCACCGAGTCCAGCCCCCAAGGTCTCTCAGGATAAGCCAAGATGGGTTAAAATAGGAAACACAACACCTCTGTATGAGCAGATTGTACTTAGCTATTGTCGCTGTGATATAGTATGAGAGGATTTGCTCTTATAAGGAGGGACAGATGCACTGTAATCCCCCTTAGCCTGGGCCAGTGCACCATGTGTGGTCTGGGTGTTGAGGTGCTGTTGCAGATGAACTGGCTTCTAGCTGCACCCAGCCAAAATTAATTCCAGGATTAATTCTTGAGCTGGCCACAGCGGGATGTTCATCCCATTGAAATGCTACAATTTTTGAACCGATGGTGTAGCTACCGCTCAGAAAAGGATGAAATCAAATTCACACACAAAACGAAAAACATTGGGTTTTGTTGGGTTTGTGGTTCATGTCACTCAAAAGGTTCCTTTTGTGTCCAGCTTTCTTATTTGAACGAATACTTTTATTTTTGTGAGCCTGTGTTTCTCACCAAGGAATCAGTTCTGATGGCAAAAGCATGAAGCTGACCTTTAAACATACTGAAGTGAAACCTTGAGATGTTTTTGTGTTCTTGAAGCCCACCAACTTGCTCCAATGGACCTTGGGCCGTGGGCTGGGGCAGATTCCAAGAGATGACAAAATCAAAGTTTTACAAAAGAATTCCTTGTCTGTGGCACACCCCACCACCCCACCCAGGGGAGAGTAACAGAACAGGAGAGCTATTATGGGAACTCATATCACTGAAAGATCAAGCTTCAGTTTAATCACCTCTTGTTAATTCCTTTCTTATATTGGATTTTAATACATTTTTAATCTGTTTTTCATTCTTCATGCATTATCACCTGGGTGATCTAAGTGAGCAGGAACCAACCTGATGCTGGGACTGAACAGCAGCAGGGGTGGTGTAAAAGCAGAAGCCAAAATTCCCAGGAGGTTATAGAAGAGGGACAAAAGATGAGGACTTGGTCTGGTAGCAGAGCTTTAAACTGGGGCTGCAGCGAGATGGTCCTGTTGTTTGACCTTGAGTCACTCCAGCCTGTGTGCGTCCAGCCTCTCAGTTACCTACTCAATTACAGTGTCCTTGAATTTAGGATTTTTTACTGAGTGTATACAGAACCAAGCACACCAAACCTTCTTCCGATCCAGATCTTCAGGTTTAAAAAAAAGAAAAATCTTGAAAAGTTCAACTAATGAAAGAGAGAACCTGTCAAATACCCCTATGGAGGGACTTCTCCCATCCCCCTCCACGCTTTTCCTTCAGTTCTAAAAGACCCTTATCAACGTTTCAATCTTTCCATGTAAATACACTGACTAGTGTCAGGCCCTGGCAAACCTATAATTAAGGCTGAACACAATTTGCTAATAAAAGCTAAGAAACTGGATTGAGTTTACTTACGTTATCCCCACTGGGCACATCCCATCAGAATCTTTTATCTGCCTCTGCAAATGCCACTTTGACATGATTTTTACCAAATCAATCAAAAGCAGACACTACAACACATTCTCCTTGCCGAGAAGATGCTCCGGCTTCAGCAATGACAATTTGTTGTTGTTGTTGTTGTTGTCATTGCAGCTCCTCTGACTCACAAAGCACAGTGAGCTTTTGGAAGGAGAGAAAGAATGAGGAAAATAGAGTGGGGGGAGAGAAAGAGAGAGAATTGGAGAGAGAGAGAGAGAGAGAAAACGTGAGCCAGAGATTGTGGCAGGCTTTACAAATTGGCACAGTCTTATCAACAGCATTTCATGGTTTTCTGGAACTCTTTCAAAGGGAACTTGCCTTTGTGTGCACTGGCTTAAGCTTTGCTAATATTTAAAGCTATATTTAAAAGTTTATGAAAATTACTTCTGAGTTCCTCTGTCTCTTAAAAATCACCGAGGCCAATGTTTGCTTCTCGCTGTTATCCCTCTCACCCCCCTCCTCCCAAAGTTTCTGTGGTTTTCCTGTCCTCTTCGTCCTTCCTCAGCAGTCTATCTGCCTTTCCTTTTTCCTCCCCCTCTGCTGCGCTCCCTTCTTCCGGCTTTGTTTCTGGGGTGTTTGGGAGAAGGGTTTTGTTTGATGGGTCTATTTGTAATGGGTGAGGTCCACCTCTCAGCAGTGCCACTCTCCACTCCATCAGTAAGCATATAAGTAAACACGTCTCTCATGTGCTCTTTCTCTTGGATCTCTGCTTTGACAGAGGGTCATCTGACTTTTTCCCTTACTTCTCCCTCTCTACAATTACATGTTGGTCAGCATAGCATCTGACACCTCTTACAACCCACTGTAACATCCTAAATCAGATTTTGAAGTAGCACAGGTGGTCCTTTGTGCCAGCACGTGCTGCTTTTAATCAGATTAAATGGGAGAAATCATAGAATCACAGAGTCATAGAATTGTTTGACTTGGAAGGGACCCTTAAAGATCATCTAGTCCAACTCCCTTGTAACAGGGACACCTACAGCTCTATCAGGTTGATCAGAGCCTCATCCAGCCTGACCTTGAATGTCTCCAAGGACGGGGCATCCATTCCCTCTCTGGGCAACCTGTGCCAGTGGCTCACCATCCTTCTTGTAAAAAAACTTCTATGTTATATCCAATCTAAATCTCCCCTCTTTTAGTTTGAAATCATTTCCTGTAGTCCTGCTACAACAGACCCTGCTGAAGAGTCTGTCCCTTCTTTCTCATAGTTCTCTTTAGATACTGAAAGGCCGCTCTCAGGTCTCCCCAGAGTGTTCTCTTCTCCAGGCTGAACAGCCCCAGCTCTCTCAGCCTGTCCTCATAGGAGAGGTGTTCCATCTCTTGGATCATTTTTGTGGCCCTATCGTCCCAGCTTTCCACGGATTGGTAAAGGACTGATGAAAACTCCAGTGTGCCTGTAACCAATGTTATCTGCATATGGGCAGGCACTCAGATGCGTAATTTATATGAGCACCATGGTTATTTGGAGGTGGAAAGAGAAGAAGAGATTCATTTTCTTGGAATGGAGACGTACTTTTGTTTTGGGCATGGATGGAAAGAAATGAGGAGGGGTGATCCAGTTCAGGTCATCAGCAGCCCACTCTTGACTTTAGCTATTCTAAAGGGCAGTGGTGACACTTGGGGTAGAGTCCGCCCGACTCCTTCTGATAGAATCATAGAACCATTACTCACAAAACCATGTCCTTCAGTGACACATCTACCCTTTTCTTGAACTCCTGCAGGGATAGTGACTCCACTACCTCCCCGGGTAGCCTGTTCCAATGCCTCACCACTCTGAGAAGAAATTTTTCCTAATATCCAACAGATTATGTCTGCCTATGAGCTACTCACCCTTTTTTGATCATCGTACTGACGCATATCTGCAGAAGAAGAGCATCCTAAAAATATCCACTTCTCTTCTGTACTTTTGATGGAACTGGAGGTGGCTCTCTCAGCTATGCGAATAGCTACTTTTCATAGGTCTAAACAAAAGGAAGATTAATCCCTTCTAGTAGTTTCTGTTGATTTTTTTTTTTTTAAGTTTATACCTTGGGTATATCCAGTGGCGATGTCCTGCTTTCCTAGTTTAGACCCAGCTGATGAAGCCATGGCTGATTCTCTCCCTTCACAATGTCTATTCTGCACCTGGGGTTATTTGGTGGAGCTATGCTGGCTTCAGAGAGGATGATCTTCTTTGACTTTGTTTACTTCAAAAGAGCTAGGGAAATGTGCCCTATCTGAGGAAGTGACCCCTTACTTTACATTATTGTATGGAATTTAAAAGAGCAGCTTTGGTGTAGGAGAATATCAGGCAACACTCTCATCTCTCAAAGCTTAAAAGTGCATAGAAATGAACCACAAATAAAAGCTATAAATGTCTTCTGTATCCCGTAGTGCATCAGTTATAAGCAAATCCTTTATATAAATGAACCCTAGATCCTTCAGATTCCCTTTGAAGAAATCTTGTCCTCTGGCAGCTGGAACTGCAGTGATGGGAGTGACAGAGGTAGTGGCTGGGAGACATGGCTGTCTGCTAGAGATAGGATCAACGTTCCTGCGAGGGACAACTGCAAATTTGGTGTTACAGTGAGATTATAAATCCCCTTAGATTTTAGTGGTGGTTTTGGAGGGAGAAGGAAAATAGAGCTAGAAAATTATGATATATATATATATAGAGAGAGAGAGAGAAAAATATGTACATAAAATATTTATAATGTCTGTGTACTGATGGTAACATTGTGTTATGTTGGAGAATACGTATTATGCTTTAGTGCATTAATCAGTACAGGACCAATGAAGTGCATGTGACCACCACTATTTTACAAGGCAGGGGAAGGTTAAGTGATTTGCCTGAGGCCAGAGTATAAATCAGTGTCACAGATGGGATGAGAAAGGGAGAGGCTCCAGTTCAGGTGAGACTCTAGATAGAACAGGCAATACCAGAATGATAAAAGTCCTAAGCAAAGGGCAGTGGTAGCCTGTCACTTTGGTGTCCATCACTTTGCTAAGAGGTGCTGCTGGAGGGAAGCTCCTCTGCCCCCTCTTCTGTTTTCTCATCATATGAAATTGAAGCCAAAGATCTTTTCATTTTCTAAGCCCAAGACTCATCTTTGTCTCCTTTTCATGCTTCCTGTGTCCTGGAAAATGATTTTATTTTCTAGAGGTCAGATAGCTCAGTGTAAGGAAGTCCATATCCCATGGTCAATTTCCCTGCAACAGTGAGATCCCGTCATAGTAACTTGTACATTATAGAAAATAACAGTGCCTATTAAAAAAAGCAGTGATCATGCACACCAAATAATTAGTGTCATTAATTATTAGTACTGTGGCATAACCTGCAGGGCCCAATTAAGATCCGAACCTTATCACGCTAGGTTGGGGAAGCATATTAACACACAGCTTTGGCTTTGAAGATTTTGCATTTTTAATGGACAGAATTAAGAAGGGGAAAAAGGAACTTATTCTTCCTATTTTGCAGGTGAAGCACTGAGACCTGGAGGTATTGAGTTGCCCAGGGTCACATGGGTTATGGCAAAGATGGGAGCTGAACCTGTGGTCCTATGTGCTGATCAAGGGGAGCTCCGAAATGGAGTTTTGTAAATATGGTGAGGCTTCAATTTAACAGAAAAACTAGTAAACTGAAAAAAAAAAGCTTGAGAAGGAAGGAGGAGGGAGAGGGATGTGTACGACTGTGCCTCTCACAGTCGGGCTGTTCAATGACTAATAACAACTGGTCTTCACTGGCATGCTCCAGGGGTTGTCTTATTTCATCCCAAGCCACTTAAAGAGCTAGTTAATCTTAGAAAACTCTGAGCCTATAATCTAATGCCCAAATAACAACATTTGGCATTAAGTCACTGTGAGGGGAACATGTATGTATATGCGTGTATATTTACAAATATATACATATATAGTGTTTTACTTGTTTAACCTACATCTATATGTATATTTAATAACTCATGTGCACACACACCCTGCCCTGTCTTAAAATAATATGACTGAGTTAGGAGTGGGGGCCTACCATTGCAGCCTGGAAACACAGCTGATTTAGAAGGTGTCATTAACATTTTAAACACAAAAATGTTTCATTTAGATTAATACTTTGAAAAGCTGTGCTCAAGTAGAAAGAGTCAAAGAGAAGCATTTAAACATTGGCAGAATGTCCTGTTTTTATCATATATGGCATAAAATACTGTTTTCTTTTGATTTTGTGCCTTTTTTCTTTCCCCTCAAAAATGAAATCACTTTTCTACATAAACTTTGGAAAAGAATAGAGGTTGATATGAAATTTAAAGTATTAGGAAATTAGCTAATTTTCACTTTTAGTCTGCAGGAAAAAAAAAGACAAAAGAATTTGCATTCCAGGTGTAAAAAAGGCGCACAAAAACGGAAAATTTGATTCCCCTGGTTGAGAAATATATTTCCATTTACCCCCATGATTCAGCTCCCTGGGATAAATGCATTCTGACAGATATAATACATTTTCCATCCCACAAATCACGTTATTTAAAGCACAGAGGGACCTGCAGCAGAGATGAGCAGGATCAGGATGTTGAGATCTTGTTACAGCCTATAGGAGGAGAGTTTCACTTAAAGACCTTGCAAGTATGCTGGTTTGCATCAGTTTGGTAGAAGTAGTTGGTTATTGCATGATCCCCCCCATGGAGGGACCCTGGAGAAGCTGAAACTCTTCCACTGAAGAGTTGTGTGTTGCTTGGTGTTGTCCTTAGAAAGGACATTGGACATTGGAAAACGGCCATAGATTGGGGAACCCAAATTAGCTACCACTTTTCAACATAACCATTCAACCTTCCAGTGGGGGAAGATGTGGCCAGTAAAACCTTCTCATGGAAGTGTTGCAGAGAGAAAGATAGAAACATTTTCAGCGCCTTCAGGTGCAGAAGTGATGGGCACTGAGGGAATGCCCATTTGGAAATGAATCTTTCTGTCTGGGGGCAAAACTGAGATAATGCGCAAAAAAGTTGTCCTGAGGGTGATGCATTGCATGGGGAAGAAAGAACAAAATCCAGAACTGTTGACTACTGAGAGCTGTGCCCAGCCTTCGCACAGCTTACTTTAGGCCTTATGAGAAGAGAAATGAGGGAGTGCGTATTTGCATTTCTTTTGCGGAGTGGATATGTGCAGAACAGCAGCTTTAATCCTGGAACTACCAAAGTGTTGAACGCTTGACTTGGAGATCTGAGTTACAGTTGTTTGATGTATTTATTACTTTTTTTTTTTTTTTGCATCTCCTTACACAAACACATGAGATAGGCAGCATATATTTACATAGTGGATTTATGAAGTTTTGCTAAATTACTGTGAAAGTAACACTTTTCAGATCCCATTCACTCTTTCTGGGCCCACAGAGTGAATATCCTGCTTTGCACTTCTGCTGCTGCGGTTGCAGGTTTGTCTTCATTTCTCTCTTCCTGCAGCTTTGGCGGCTCTTTCCTGTTTTCATATATTTCCATCTTTCTCTTGAGCTGCCATTTAAATGACCTTTCCCATTCACCCTTAAAATTCCACCCAACCGAAAACCAGTCCTGCCTCCAGGCCTGTGACTGTGGCCTCTGTATCCTTGGACAATGGGACAAGGAAGGAAAAAAAAGGGACATTCCTGCAGGTCCTCGGTGTGTGGATAACAAACGGCACAAGAGGTGGGCATGTAAATCAGAAATCACTCCATTAGCTGGTTAAGCATTTTGGAGTGACACTACATACATTAGGAGCTGGTAGTCACAATAGAGGGATCCCGGCCATTTGATATTCATGAGATGGAAGAAGGTTTAAGAAGAGAAAAAGAAAGGGGGAGAGAGGGATGTGGGCTTTCTAATGTAAACACCATTATCATTTGAAAATCAATTAGCTCCTTGCACTGAGGGAATGAGGA
>JANHGO010000069.1:6943256-6964269 GCA_024606505.1 Aquila spilogaster
TCTAAATATGTATTAAGTCAGTCGAGCATGGCAGCTGCTGAAGGAGTTGCCACAGCTTACTGGGTAAATAATGATCGGTTTTTAAATCACCTAAATGCGTATCTACCCCAAAGACCTTGGCGGTGGCTTATGGGAATGCTGATTTGCATTTTAAAAATTTGCTCGGATGTATTTGCAATTGCTGTGCCTCCTGCTGATTGCTGCATGCTCCAGTTTTAAGTCCAGGGCCCAATTCTACTCTCAGTTATGAATGGATGAATATGGAGTGTCATCACTGAAATCATAAACATGAAGTCAAACTTAGGAACCAGTCTGCTCAACGAGTTTTGCAAGGAATGCAATTTGGCACCAAGATTTTTTTGGTGATTTTGCAACTTTAAAAATAAATCCCAGAGAACTGAGGAGCACCTTTTTTGGGGGGGGTCTATATGGGAGAGATAGGCCAAAGACGAGCTGCTGTCCAACTTTTATGATGAAGTAGGGCAGAGCCAGATCATGTGTAAATGATCCCAATCAGGCTCTATATGTCTAGAAAACATCTGCCCAATACCAGGCTTTGGGGCCTAGACGTGCTTTTTTTGGTGCATGGAGAGAAAATCGGTGTCTTTTTCTGAAATCTTGACACACATCCAAGCTCATCAACTCTCAACCCTTCACAAAACTGGGACCTTCCTCTGTGTTTTATTATCAGAGATACCTTGGCTTATGGTGAACGCAGAAACACATGGCTCTGGAAGCAAATGGATGAGAAGGCTTTTCAGCGGGCCCTGGGGAAAAAAACACTCATTACTTTAGGCAGCACAAAGAAAACTTATATTTTTATATAGAGCTGGTCAGAGTTCTGCCAGGCATTCATGGCTCCTTTCCTCCAGACCATGGACTCTGCATCTCTGCAGCTGGATTCCTTTTTTCTCATTTGGTCCTGCAATTAAACTGAATCTTTTTCCTATGACAGCCATTCCCTCTTTTCTGCTCATGTTTCTCATGGGCAAGTGTCTTCCCATGCACTATAGGTCTTGTTGAAATGCCCGACCTGACTCTGGAGTTCAGTGAAGCAGATGCACGTGAGTGTGTCCCAGCTGAGTTTTGTCCCGGCTCTTTCATCTCTCTTACGAGTCCGTACCTTTTCCAAGCCAGGTAACTAGGCCAGACCTAGTGACCTGCACCTCAGATGTCCTCCGTGACTCTTCCACCACCTCTCCTTGCTCTCCCTTGGGGAAGGTCCACTCTACCCTATAGCATGAGGTGCACAGACCTCCAGGTGAGGTCACATTAGCATGCTCATAGGGTGGGTGTTTTTATGACCCAGCATTAACATTGATCTCAGTTATTCCCCTTTTTGGGGATTTTCAGTTGTGTCTCCGTTCACTAGTGGAAAGAAAATTGGCCTTGTGAATGACAGAGCTAAGCAAGGCTCATCCCTTTCTACCCTCACTGACCCCACATGCCGAGGGACCATCACCAGATGTCACACGGCAGTGGAAGTAGAGGTCCAAACACACGCAGGTGAGAACCAGAGCCCAGGTGAGAAATGAGAAGTAGGGAGAAGCGAGACTCCCGACAGCCGTGAACCAGGCTTTGAAACCCTTGGAGATGAAGAGCTGGACCCAGTGATGCGAAGACAACGGCTGCCTTCCTTAAATGAAGCATCACCACAAAAAGGCTGAACATGGTGCTGTTGGTGTCACATCCTGGAGGACCTGGGGAGGTGTAATGTAAGACAGATGCTCAACTGTTGCTCTCTCCTCCTTTTGCAGGGTATAGCTTTTAATACTTAGCCACAATGGGCACAGATAATGCATTAATTCCAGCCTTAGCTCTGTACTTGTTGGATTAAAGTGAGTTCTTTATGTATATATTGTCTGGTTATTGTAATATTATTTTGTGATCTTGAATATACTTAATTGTATTAGAAATGGTGCACTGGAACCTTTTTCATCATTATTAATACAAAAATAAATAAAAGGAGGATTTTTTTTTTGTTCCCCAGGAATAAATCAAATCCTCAGCTGGAGTGCAGGGTCAACAGACCCACAGGGCTGAGCTGCTGGCTGCAGATAGCATATGTGTGTATGCATAGATGACTACACACAAGTGTGCCACCTATGTTTGCATTCCTACAGTTGTTCATTATTTGCATCTATTATCCAGTGGAGAGAGCACAAATGTATGCAATTGAGACACAATAATGCAGGGATATGAAAGGACCAATCCATCAGTTCAAGTGTGTTTGGGTTTAAGGAGAAGGGGACATACTGATAAATTCACTGATTTATTCTCAGTAACTCTCACGGTATTCTGAGGCAGGGCCTGAGCCACCGAAGCTGCTGGAGCTGACAGTGATTTATATCAGCTGGAAGATCTGGCCTGGAGCTTTTAAGTGTATGTCAAGCACCTCCAGCACTTTATGAATCTTTTTGGATGAAGTTTTCCAAACCAAAATCTGAAGGAAAGGCAAAGCCATTAAGAAGGCGAGCACATGCTCGACTGTGTTTTGTGTTTAGGGATTCTTATCATGTTTGTTGAGGTCCTGGTCAGTTTTGAACATCCATCTGTTCGGAGCCGTGGGCTACAGCCCTGAATAGCAACCGTGGTCTCATTCCAGAAGAACCAAAAAGTCCCTAAACACTGGTTGGGTTGAACTGAGCCTGGTAAGAAGATGACAGGCAAGGTTGTTAATTGCAATCTCTTATTCTTATAGTCAGGCTATAGAGATGTTTTGACAACTTTTAGAGCTGTGTGGAGCAAAATCTTCCTGCATGCTCCAGCGTTGTTACATGGCAGAGTATTGGAAAGCTTAACTGAAGAGCCAAAATGACTTGACCATAAACTTTTTGGTTTATGCTGCCATCTCTTTATTATAAGCTTAAAAATATAGAGATGTGAAACATGGCATGCCCAGGAGTGCAGCCCAAGATGAGGGTAAAGGAGGTGGGAGGGAACAAGCCAGCAGCAAGGTGGAGGGTACACAGGGCTGGGGCTCAGGAGCTGCATTCCTGGCTGTGCTGGGGACCTGGGGTAATGCCCTTCTTGTCTCTGTTTCCCGTCTATCTTTTGTGAAGTTAATTATAATCTCACTGCAGCAGAGGGTTGGGGCTTTTTCAGGACCCATGAAGACAGTTGACCCTATGTGCTAGGATAAGTAGGTAAAAGTAATGGGAATGAGCCCTGGGGGAAGGTAGGGGCTGAGGGAGGAGGGGGGAGATGGGCTGGTTCCCAAATCACAGATTTAAAAGGTTTCCAGCTCAGGAAGGTGAAGGAGGGCTCAGACAGGAGCTACTTGGCATATGAAGGAACTGTTCCCCTGAGGGGTCCAGCTGCCTAATTTGCAGGAGGGCAGAATTGTTTTCTTTTGGGTGGAGTTGCCCCAGTCCCTTATTCTTATTGGAAAATAAAGCTAATTTTGAAGCTTAAGCCTGAACTGTTCTGGCCAACAGGAAGGTCACTGGCAGGACTCATCATCAGCCTACAGCATATCCTGTCTAGGTGCAGCACCCTGTATGATGGCTGTTGAACATCCACAGATTTTGCTATTGTCATGATTTAATAATAAGCAAGACTCCTTATTGCATCCTCAGCTTTCTCCTAGATGACTCAGTTATCAAGGCAGCTTGCTGAATTTATGCATTGGTGTAAAGTCAGTGAAGTTAGAACAGCAAGAACTTGACTCCTTCTTACAGGTCTGGTCAAAGGCAGATCTTATCAGTAAACAATTTACTATAGGTTTGATTCCACTCCATGGGCTCTATAAGCAAGGAGTTCTGAAAAATGTTTTATTCATACCCAAGTATTCAATTATCTTTGTTTCCCTAATGTCCTGTCCCCCTTTTTGCAACAGGGAACGAGGGTGGCTACCTGGGGAACAGACCTTGCTCCTTCATATGTTCCTTTCCAAGCCACTGGCAGAGCTAGTGAATGAGTGTCCTCCAGGACGGGCCAGAAGCAGAAAGCTCCTACCACTCTTCGTAGCCTCAGTCTCTGCTACCCAAAACCAGTGTCTTGCCATTAGCTGTGAATGTGCGGCCCTTCCCCATGCATCTCACAGACCCTGTTTTGTTCTCTCACCGCTTTCAGAGTGGGACTGGACCTGAGAAGGAAGGATTACAGCTCCTGGGGCCCAGGCTCACCCCTGGCAGAGCGCAGCTGAAGAAAGTGTTGTCAAACACAGACAGGGATGAACTTGCACTGTTTGTCTCTGATGCAAATGTTCACAGGAGGTTGTTGCAAGGATGGGCTCGGCTCAGTGCTCAGCGTGTGAGTACAGACTTGGGGGTTACAGGAGCAACTGTGTGGTGATGCTGATAGGGACGTGGCAGGTTGTCTTTTGCTCAAGTCCTTTACCACTTGTTGGACTAGTTCCAGAGACAATTCTTACTCAATTTCTAGCTCCGAAAAACTCATCCACAGACTAAAGGGCTTGCCTACATATGTTCATCTAGTTGCTGCTTTGCTAGTGGAAGAGGCTCTTGCTGTCATTGACCCCACTGGAAGCTATTGCCTTAGTGGGATGAGCTCCCGTAAGCATTCCCTAACTTGCAGATCTCAAGACCAGCTGAGCTAAAAAACCTCTTGTGGAAAAAAGTTAAAAGTGACTGGGCTTGTTCCAGCTGAAGTGGGCTAGGGGCTGTTTGCGCTGGCATTTGAGCTGGCAAACTGGTGAGAGATGGGTGAATAACATTTTGCCCCAGACTGGTGTGAAGCTGCTCGGGGTGGGGGGTTGGCTGGAGGAAGGCATATGATTAAGCACAGTGTTAAGGCTGAATAGAAGTGACGGATCCAACTACTGGTCCCACAGAAGCGCTGAAGAAAGAGGGAATTCTCTGTAAGAGTTCCTGAGAGGTTTATTGTTCCCTGGTGGTAAGGCTGCAGGACATGTCAGTGAAAGGCTGGCCTCTCTGCAGAGACCTTGTGCCTCTGCAGTGACGGCTTTCCCAGAGCTGATGCCTGTTTTTCCCCCAGTAGCTTCCTGCCAGATCTCCTTGCCTCTAAGGATGTTGGCCTGGCAGGTTGCCTGGCAGCCAAGTGCCCTTGGTCCTCCCCGGATCATGGGACCGTAGGATGTCAGCTATGAGATCAGACCAGCTTGCTTAGGGCTGTATATGGGCTGTTGGATATTTGCCTGCGTTATCCAGGGATTGCGGCTCTCCTGTACTGGCTTTTGACACCCTGGGTTCTGTGGTTCCTCGGGTAGCCAGGTCCAAAGCTGGCTGACCATCAAACCCGGCAGCTTCCAGCCTTCCAAACTGCTGAGGATGCAGAAGCCCTGCTGCCAAATTACTCTGCCCCCAAGTTTCTGTTACTTCTTCCCAAACAGGATTTTTTTGTCTTCTCTTCCCTCCTCCTTTCCTCCAAACAAGCCTTTCTCTCTCTCTTACCCTCTTTGTATATAGTTGAATAAAATCATATCAAAGTAGATGTTTTCTGTTGGGGTGAAATATGCATTGGTGACTGACATTTGTCTTTTCAAGATGTGGGGAAGATGGTTGCGTGGGCTCAGGGTCAGATATCAGAGAACCACTACTGACTCAACCATTGATTTATCCTAAAACATGGGGGAAAGTCACTTAAACCAGGGAATTCCTTGCTGCAGGATTTTATGGATACTAAAAGTTTCCTTGGATTCAGAGTCTGGTAGGATAAATTCGTGTAGGAAAACCCGCGGAGGTCCTTCACAACAAATAAATCACTCATGGCTCAGGAAATTCGCAAACCACAAATTGCTATTGTTTGTGGGAAAATGACCGCGTTTCCTTTTTCTTATACTTTACTCATTGTAAGAGGTTGTCATAGATGGGACACGGGGCAGAAGGAATATTGTTATGTTCTCCTGTTGGGCATTACCTCCATTTGCTTGGTAGGATGAGTCGCCATATGCCCTCGGATCTTGGCTTCCCAGTGGCCCATGCATGGTGTGATAGTCTCTGGAACATGGGCTGGAGCTTCTTTCCTATGGAAATGACACTGTTGGGTGTGGCTGGTGCATCTCTGATATGGTGCATATACTGATATGCATGGCTGAAGTGTGGGTACATGCGGACCCAGAAACTCAGAATCACCCCTGTGCCCATATTGCCTTTATTTCTGTGCACAACTCCCAAACACGCTCCATTTCCTTTAACAGAGTAACGATCGTCTTTTTTTTTTGCCCCCATAGGTTTCAGTATCATTAATACTCTATTGACCAGGCACTGACTTTGGATGAGGAAATGCCCATGTGTGATTGTAATGAAAGTCTGAGGAGTTTATTCAGATTGGGTTCACACAGAAGCCTCTTTCATGCCATACCACAGATTTCCTCCCAACCCCTTTTTTGACTGACTACTTGTGCATTTCCTCCTCCCTCTCCTTTTCCCTTGAGGGAAACCTTTAAATAAAACCTTTCCCAGACTGTCATTTGCCTCTAGAGCGCTGTTGAAAACCCGCAGTGGCATTGTTCAAACAGCAACTGGGTCACCCTATACCACTCACCAGCACATTTGGTCTTAGTCTGCTCACATTGATCCATGGAGGGAGGAAACAAAAAAAGTTGAAGCACATGCTGGACTGGGGAGCCTGGCTTGAGATCCACAGGATTAGGTCTGTTAGCAGTGCTATATGTAACCTTGACATGCAATCAGCAAAGTAAAATATTCATTATTGCCTGACTGTCAGCTGAAGACAATTTCAATTATTCTGGCATTTCAATGGATGAAGAAACCCTTTAGGCTGGCTCATGAGATTAGACTTAAAGACTCTGTAAATTAAGAAAGTTGCAATCAGTATATTATCTGGCAGGCAGCTGTGGAATATGCTACAACAGGGAGGGGAAGGAAGAAAGAAAAAAAGATACAAATTGCTATATTCAGGTTGTGGTTTTGATATATCAATTTACAGTTTTAACATATGCATTTGTGAAATAATTGTTTTGCATTACTTAAATCAGCTTTAACAGCATCAGTGTGAAGTTTCGAACTCCTATAGCTTGAAAGGTCAGTTTTTCTTTTGCCTTGCACTTTCTTTGAAAGACTAGTTTTGGTTGGAGGAGGAAAAAAATTAAGCATTGCTGGAAGAACAAATCTTTCTGAAAGGTATTCAAATATTATAATATATGGCTGTTGATCATAAAATTCCATTAGAAGCGACATTTGTAATGTCCCCCAGGTTAATTTTTAAAATATGATCTCAGCCTCCTTTTGCTAGATATGCACAAATGTGGTAATTATGACCATATATGGCCTTTACTGCTCCTGTCTGACGTGTTAAGGCGAATAATTTATATCATCATATCTTGCATTTCTAGAGCTTTTATCTCTGAGTTTCCCAAACTGTTTCAACATCTTTACAAACAACAGTGCAGAACCTGTTTGCTTCCCCCAGTTATATGACTCCTCCTGGTCAGAAATGCTGAGGGCTGAAAAATGGATAAATTTCAGGCACTTTTGGCGACGAACAAGTACAGTTTAGTAGTAGAGTGTGCTCATTCTTGTCAGGTGGGATTTTGAGTTATACCCTTCAGGAGCTCTACGTAGAAAAGACAGATTTGCCTCAGGCAGGGAGCTGGTGAGTTGTGACTGTAGAGTAGTTGGTGAAAAACAGTGGTTGAGTTGTGGCAAAGAGGACTTCAGCAGAGATGATGAGTGGGAAGGGCTCACTGAAAGTTGGGCCATCTTCTTCGTTGTTGCTGCCACCCCAGCTAGCTAGGCTGAGGAAATGCATTTACCATCGAGCTCCCTACAGCCACACTATATAGATATAAAAATGATTACAGCCCAGTGAGACAGATTATATACCTCTAAGTTGCCTTTGGTGATGTCCACTCTGCATTTTAAGGGTAAGTGCCCAGCTGTTGACCCTCAACCTTGCTAACAAGGGTAGTTTTGGATGGCCTGTGTCACGCAAAAATGTCAAGGGGACACTCCGTCCAGAGTCTGAATTTATGTGTGCACTTGAAGGCATATTGTCCTGTGGTGCAGATGAGATTCACATGTCTTAAGAGAGTCTTTCCACTTGCTGCTGCTAGCCTTCACTCTCTGGTACACATGACTCAAGGTGAGCGGTTTCCTCTGCAAATAGCCTTATGACTGCTCTATAAAGGCTGATAAATCCCGAATTTTTAGTTTTTTAAGACACTTTTATGCCCATTCTCTTTTCTATATAAGAAGTGAAACAATGGACTGGGAGCAAGGCCTCACCCTTTTTCTCTTACACATTTTGCTTGAGCCCAGCCAGGCTCAGGACTAATTCCTGCACAGGATTCATCCTACTTATGTCAGATGTTTACAACATGGAGGGAAATATCTTAGATTCCCACTGTAGTCACTAAGGAGAAAGAGACACTCCAGGAATCCAGACTGTTTTATCTTAAGGTGGACACCTCACTTCAGGCAGAGGAACCACGATCTAGAAGTTCCTGTTTCTCTCCAGTAGCTGTAAAGGAAACCTTGACTACTAGTTCATATACAAATGTTTAAAGCTAGGTAAGATAAATACCACCCATTTCCTTGCCTGCAGAATGGTTAGACCATACAGCCTTCAGTACAGAGCTTGTGTCTTGCCATGGACATGTAGAGTAGAAATTACAGTGTTGGTAGATCTTGGCTGGAACCGCTAGAGATGATGACAACAGCAATAACCACGATAACAGCAGCAACAGCAGCCATAGATCTGATGCAAGGATCCATCGAATATAAGATTTCCACTACCCATCGTCCTTAATAACTTTCACTTATCAACCTAATTTTAATCTCATCAACCTTAGTGCAGACTTCATTCACTTCTGTGAAGCTATTTTCAAATGATAGCAATGTAAATATGACTTTGATCTGTAGATCATGTGCTACCAAGAAGATTGGTGTCTGTAGGGTTTTATTTCCAGGTTGTGACCTGTTTCTGGATTAATAAAATGATGTGAGTAACATCTTGGAAGTTAGACTTTGAATGTTGGAATTCAAAGGTTCAAATTTCCAAGGACAACTACTGATTCTCAGAGTCTCTCTTTTTGAATGGCTTGAACTTGGATGCCTTCATGAACTTGATTCCTGAGTGTTGAGTGCCCCCTTTCTGAAATCCAGGCTCTGATAAAAAGGTCTTAGGTTGGCAACATACAAGCATACACCCCAAATCTCTGACTACTTTCAGAAATCTTGGTCAAGGATCACTTAACGCACCTAGGACATCCAATAGGCATCTTGCATATTGCACACTTTCTTTTTTTTCAAGTGAGATTTTGACCTATATTTGAAAAACAAATAATTTTGGAAGTTGAGACGCAGTATTTTTTACTGATGATTCTTTTGAAATATTCAACATTGCCTGTGTTGTTTCTTTTTTTCCCCCCTGAGTTTGGCTAGCAAAGCTGTAAACAGATCCTTAAAAAAATAAAAACCTCACTAGCAATTTACCCCACAGTTATGCATCTTTCTGCTTTGGAGAACATTTAGCTAAAATTAGATGACAGCTCTATACCCTTAGAACCAGTGTTATGTTTTTCCTCCATTTCTGATCTACATAATTCAAAACAAGGAAATGTTAGCAGGTAAAACTGCAGGGTAAAACCTTTGGCTGCTGGAAATATTTGCATTTATTAGGCTAACAACTGTAAAGCAGATATGCACATCTTTAGACTTCCTCATTCTTGCCTTATTAAAAAAGATCTTTGAAATTCAAAAGCTTCCATGTAAATGTTGTGGAGGGTTTTTTCCTTCCCCTGATGCAGATGATTGTACTTGGGTGGCTTAAAAAAACAGAACCTGGAACCAAGCGCCTCAACACATCACTGCCGGTTAAAATCCAGACCTGGTCTGGATCTAAAATTTGGCAATGGCTGAAATGAGGGTCCCCACCATCTCCCTCAGACTCATGAGTTTGAACTTTTCTGTAGTACACAAGCTTGTTAGAGAAAACCGGCTTATCCTGGTCCATTTGCTTGCAGGTAGGCGAGTATTGCGCACCGGTCTTTTCCCAGCTCTGTGGTGCTGGGCGCTGCATAAGCGGTGTTTGGTGTCCTAACCCTCTCCATCTGATGCAGGAGGGGGTGACTGCTAGGGGAGGGACCACCTCATCCACCCCTGCCCGCACTGGGAAGCAGATTTCCCCAGGTGCCGTTGGTCGCTGCCGTGATCTGATGGGCAACCCTTGCTTTGGGAGATAGGACAGCTGAAGCATGCTTCAGCCTGTATCTGGATCATACCTTGAGACCTTCTCCAGGAAGGGTGTCCGTTAGAAACTGGTGTAGACTGCCAGATCTGCAAAGGTGACTTTTTCACGGTCATTTTGCCATATGAGGAGTTCAGACGCATGAGCATGTCAGTGATGAAAAACAATTTACCCTCTGTTAGCTGTTGAATCAGGGCAAATGCCAGCTCAACCTTCAACGCAGAGAGGACTGCATTTTCATGGCTCTGTCTATATTTTTCCATGTTGCGTACATCTATATCACACAAGATCATCCTTAAATCACAGTTACAAATGCTTAATCAGTAATGCTAACTAATAAAGTATCCCTTGCGGCCTTTTCAAGAAGGTATCAATCGATAACAGAGCATTAAACAAAACAAAACACAAAAGAACGCTTCCCCTCCTATTTACAGAAGAAAATGACTCACAAGGGACAGTTTCTTGTCTTTTCACAATACAAGGGTAATGCCCTTCATGGCAAACACTGGAGTTTGAGCCCAGACTTTTATAGATGTTGTGTTGATATATTTTCTCATGGGAAACACTGGACTAGTCCAGACAAGCATCTGTGATTTCTAAGTGGACTGAGGCAAGGCTGAGGAATTTCAAAAGGACACCCTGACTGAGTTTTAATGCTTCATGGGATAACACCAAGTGACAGTTTTCAAAAGACTTGTTAAAAATTATTCTTATTCTGAAGACAAAGGGAACTCATTCCAGAGTTTGATAATAGATGAACGGCTAACTTTACTAATCCAACTTAGGGCTTCTTTTTCCCTACTTCTTTCTTTCACTTGGATTGGTTTTGCTGAACCAGTTAAATTGCTGGAGCTTACTTCAATATGGCTAATTCTCTAAACCAATGTTTGAATTTTATACTAATTAGGGCCAATCCACTGTCATTTTTTTCTATAATGTTAAGAGCAGTGGCCACAGTAACTCACTGAAATTTAACATAAAAGCAAGATAAAACAATTAAAGTGGGAGAATATTTGATTAAGTAGCTCATTGATTTATAGTGGAGTAAATTGAAATTGATGGGACAGAGAATTTTTTTTTAATGGCAACCATATTTTATGTTCATTATCAGAATCTCTGGGCTCTTTGTGCTTTTGTGATTAAAAAAAAGCAGTTTAGGGATAGTAACTCTGGGATTTATTGCTCTTGTCTTCTTTTTGAAGGCCTTTTTTTTTTTTCTTTTTCTGCTTCCTGTGGTAAAATATTAAGGCCCCATTGAAAAGTTGTATGAAGTAAATATATTGCTAACCAACTAGTGGCTGTTTGACATCATTTAAACAGCATTAATCCTGACAGTTACACAGGGTAAAAAAACAAACACACAGTTTTGTTTTGGTGACAGGGATTAAACCTCTCCTCAGGGAGGTTTTGGCACTGAAGCAGGAGCTCACTGGAAGGGAGTCTCATGCACTGGAGGCATCAGCAAACGTTGTCCCAGGGGCTGGGAAAACCCATCACGCAACGGGGAGAAGACGGGGGTGAAGGCACTACAGCAAGGAGCATCCCCCAGATTGCCGACTCCCAGGCTCCCTGTTTATCCACCAGACTCTGTAGATGTCATGAAGCGCTCACCTCCGCTAGCAGGGATGGAGTGAGGAAGGGGGTTATTCCCCCTCTTTCCACTCCCTGAAGGGTGTTTTCCACTCTTTTAGAAGTATAGTTACTCTCCCATGACACCAAAAAAGCAGGGGTGTTTTCCAGCCCTCCCCATGCTTGCAATGGAGAGACAGAAAAAGACCAAAGCTCCAACGCACAAAAATATTTAGGTGGCATCTTATGAAATGCAAATGTTAAGAGACTTGCCCAAGGACGCAGAGAAAATCAGTTGCAGAATGAGCAAGCCAACTACAGAGAGGTGAGCATTGAAGAGTACTCTGCAAACCACAGGTACATGCATCCTACCTACCATGCACATATACATCCTACACCATTGTATACTCACGGTACGTCTGCCTAAGGCTTCCTTGCAACCTTTTCACGTGGCTCAAAGAAAACTGGAGTAGAGGGGGAAAATCATACTCAGACTCCTGTAAATGTTTAACTGTTTGAAAAAGGGAGGGGAGTTTTTATCAGTCTCCGCGTGCACTGATACATATGCACAGTTTCACTCACGGACTCACAGTGATGCCTGCACAGCCGCCCGCGCAGGATGATTTCTAAAAGAAAACACGTGCAGTGATCCAGGATAGTGTCTTGCAGCTGATCACACTGGCAAGGTAAAATAGGCCTGGAGAAAAAAAGAAATCTAGGAAATAAGCTACCTGATTAATGAACGTAAGCCTATGAAAGGGTTTTGTTGTTGCTGGGAATTTGTTTAAAGAGCTACTGCACTTTCCAGGAAAGGAGGTGATAAAAGCAGAAACCCAAGGCAAAGTTATACAGCTTGCGCAGATAGAGCAGCCGATGAAATCAGCTCCTTTTTTTCTCAGCGTTCGTTCTGCTGCCAAGCGTCCTCACCATGGAGTTGGGAGACTCCAGGGCCATCTGTTCAGCTTTTCAGAGACCTGCTTTTCAATAGTGGGGCTCTGTTTTGTGGCATTTCTTCCCAGAGTTACCTTTTTGCAGGGACATCTGTTTGAAGGTCAGCTCGAACAAAAGTATCGCCTCTCAAAAGAGAGGCTAACCCATGCCAGGAGTGGGGCTGAGTGGGGAGAGAGAGGGACAAGGAAGACACATTTTTCACTAATTTGGTTTGTACCCTACCAGTCCCCTCCTGTCTTTCCTCAGGGCATGTTTCAGAGCTGTGACATCCAAAGGAACTTGAATGCACCTCTTACTTTCAGTACTACTCACCCCAGGGGTCCAGAAATCACAAGCCAAGCTCTTCAAAATTACAAGATTGGGTTAAAAGCCATGAAACTGCTGTAAAAATTACATTTCAGGGATCTTTCTCTTTGCCTTCTGTCTTCAGAGACTTATGTTTGCATCCTGCTTGTTTCAGGATTTCTCTGCAGCAAAAGAAGGTTAAAAGAGGCATCAGTTTTTAGTTAAGTGTGAGACAGTCCTGTGGGAAGAAGAGCTGAAACTTTACGGAAAATACTGTTACTGCAAGGTATGTCGTGGTGGCTGGCAACCCAGTTTTTGCTCAGCATGAGGAATGAGATGACTTTAGGGCCCAGCCTTGGAAGGTGCTGAGGATACCCTGCAAATGCAAAATGGGGATGCTTCGCTTGTCTTCATCCTTCATCCTAACTGTTCTTCCAGAGGGAAAGAATTTGATCTAGACGCTGAAATAATACAGTGGCTTTCAGGGGACCTAAGCCCTGCTTAGTGGTTCCCATGCTTCGCCAGCCAAGGTAGGATTGATCTTAAGTCATAACTACCTGGAAGGCTGGTGTGTCAACTCAGCTAGTCATCACACCTGCAGAGAGACAGATACCTCCGCAGGGTGCTTCCAGCCTTGTTAGACACCAGCACTGGCAGATGATGGGTTGCCCTCTGCAAGTGTCTGTTTCCTTCCAGTAATCACAGAGGAAACCTCAAAAACTACTTAAGTTTAGACTCTCACCTTTTTGTGGCTAAAATTAAGTGTCTCTAGACTGATACCCTGGAGTCAGCGTGGGTATAATGCTCTCTCTGAACACGACGACTGCCTGGTCCTTATGGCTCTGCGTCTGTATTGACCTTTTCTTGAAAGACCACCGGTGCTAGTGCCAGAGATGCCCTTGGGGTGGGGGAAAAATGCTACTTTCAGTAAGGCTGTTGGCAACTCCTGGATGCAAAGAGTGCAGGAATGCAATAGCAGCGGGGACTTGTTCAGGTCTTGAAAGGAATCAGAAGAATTTTTTCTTATTAGCGTGGCTGAAAAATAACATATAGATATACCATGCTAACCATAGGGCTGTGTGTACATGACTGTGTGTATGCACACAGGCAAGCACATGCACAAAAACCCTCAACACACATATCTCTGTGGTTAAAATTAAAATTTATGCTATTATCCTACTCTACAGTATATGCACACCCGCACAAACAGAATAGTTCAGCCATACTAGCATGTCTTTGGTTTAGGACAAACAGAAGATGATAATATTGAGACCTTGCTGTACCAGGGGAATTATAATTCCCTTCTGCAGTCATGGTTGGGAAAAGATTACTGCGCTGGTAGCAAGTTTCCAGCCCTCAAATCCCCAGCCAAGGCATAGGGGGATCTGGAAGCTGGGGAGGGATTATTGCTACCCAGTTGAGGGAAAGGGATATGTGGAGGCGGGCTTTAGTGCAGCCTTGAAGTATTTAATCCAGCACAAGCAGCCGGAGAGCAGTGGTGGTTATCACTGGTGGGGTTTACCAAGGGGGTCCCCAGCACGGATTGAACCTCAGTGAGGGGGGAGGCTGGGGGGTGTTTTGGGAAGGGAGGAGAAGGCACTGGGGCTCATGGCTGAGGCAGGAATAAGAAGCCCCATGGCAGAAGGCAGCCAGGGAAAGCTGTTAAATTTGATGAATGGGTTTGAAGAGCCACTTTGGTGGCTGCAGTGCTCGCCTACGCGGCAATTTGGGCATCACTCTGAGCCTACGGCTGAGGCCTGACCCATCCACGCTGTCTCAGCAAACTCAGACACATCTGTCTTGGAGTCCAGAGGTCTCTGCAGAGGGGAAGGATGAGGTGATGGTGGTAAGGAAAAGCTCAAGCACACAACCAGCGGAGACACAGACCACCTTGAGGTCAGCTCTTCCTAAGCACAGTATCGAACCACACCTGGGCTAAGCGTTACTGCTCCAGACTAAAAGGCAAAGGTCGCAGGGGTATTTAGGACCTCTCAATTTTCCTCATCTCATAATCACAGTTTAGCTTGGCTCACAAAGAATGGAATACAACCCAGGCAGGGGCAACCACCTGCAGTATCTGGGACATGGTGGTATTTCCTAGCTGTGCCCTGGAAACTGATGCCAGCAGAGCTGGTGGCTTGGCATCGTACGGCTGTGCTGTCTGTCTCAAGGTGCAATTTTCTCCGCAGCCTGCAGCAGTGAGGAGCAAGGCTGGGTGTTATCTGGATGGGAGGCCACTGAGGAAGCAGAGCCAATGTGTTTCAAGAAAAGGGGCCGGTTGCTGACCCTATCAGTGACCTTTTGTCCTGTAAGACACTATCTATCTGAAGAGAGATTAAACTAAATAGCTGTGGTCTTCACTTTCTGTGCAGACTCTCTACAGAGAACTCTGCTTTCTACCGGTCTCATTGCCAGGTTAAAATAAGCTGAAGTCCTGAAGCTCTGCTCTGGAATAAGTGTACCCACAAAAAAGTCATGTCTGGATCTGAGCAGTGTTACCCTTTGACCAGTCAAGTCTCCTTGAACAGCTTAAGACTGTGTGAGCCTAGGGACTGCTCTGTTTTGCAAGAGTAATCCTTGTAAAGGAGAGAAGGAAGATCTCAGTTAGCCTGTGATATCACAGGGTGATTAGTCACCAGAGAAAAGTCTCTGCTTCTCAAATTCCCCTGGGTCTTAGATCTGGAGCTGGATGCACATTTCTGGCTGGGTATCCCCTTCTCACAGACGAGACCCTGAAGCGTAAATTATCTTTCCTGGCAAAAGACACGGGGAGGAGAGCAGGAAGAGGATCTAAAGGATGATTCCCTCTGGAATAACATGACTGCCAAAATAATCTGTTGGGGATTAATGAGCTCAAGGCCAAGCTAGAGTCATCCTCTTTCAGGAAGTCTAACCCGAGCCAGTGGACGGCGGTGGCCTGGGTGAGGGAGCTGCAACCATCTCCATGGTGGTCTCCAAGCTGCAGACCTGAAAGGATTACAGTTTGTTATGTCCTCTCATTTTAACTCTCTTTTTCATTGGTGTTAGCAACCACATCAGAGTTAGCTGAGTTTTCAAATGATGTATCAAGGAGTATTGTGGCTGATCTCTACCTTCTGTAGAAATCTGCTGGGCTGAATTTGCTCCCATCAGGGGGGAATTCAGACCTCTCGTTCACCCAGTGCTTCAGCTTTGCGGGCCAAACTTACCTTTGAAGTCAACAGCTTTAGAACCACTTCTTTGGCTGTTGAAGTTCATAGAGCACATCTGATTTACACTGATGCAGAGAATCTGGCATCTCAGTCCTGCTGGAGTGAATGGCATTAGCCCAAGTCTGAATTTGGCCTTTTGACTTTCAAAAATTGGCTGCAAAATGAGGGATCCTTGTCAGCTTTAAGATTGATGCTGTATGACTCCAAGCACGTTTGTCATCTGTTTGCAAAGTGAAAATAAGCCTACAGTTGTTGACAGTAAATGAAGTAATATTTACATAATACAGTCATACCTGTTTCCTGGTAAAGAGATCAATGCATATTTCTTTTTGCAATAACACATCCATGCTGTATATCTTCACAGAGACAATAATATTTGAAGTGAAACATTCATCCAGCTATATAATTACTTCTATTGTTTTCCATTTGCTTTTTGTTCCCTAATAGTTTATTACTAGTGGCCAATAGTCAAAAACAATCCAGAGGCATGCAAAACAAACCCTTGTTCCAGGTCCTTTCAAAGATATCTTGGTTATTAAAATTACTGTCATTAAGACTGGTACTCAAAGACTGCTCCCCAAACTGACGCCCCATTGCTCCGGGTGGTGGATGCACTTGCGATACAAGGCATTGCCTGCCCACAGGATCTAACGGCCAGAAAAAGGCACGGCAGGGACACAGCCACCACGTAGCAGATCAGCAGCAAAACTGCTATGAGGTGTCCTGCACCTTTTCCACCTTCCTCCTGGTTGCTCACTTCTGCGTTCACTTTTACAGCCAAATTAGCTATGGTAAAGCGGGTGGTGGGGAGAGGGGATGGGGTGGTCTCTGGCATACTCCACGTAATACAAAACCTGTGTCGCGGTGATTTGATGGACCCTGCTTGGTGGCTTTCTTGCAGTCGGCGCTGGCATAACACAAGTATTGCTGTACCTGCACTGGGGGACTGGCATGGGTCAGAGGAGTCATTCTTTGGTGTTGCCTCTTTATTTCCACAGACTGGCTCTGCCCTAGACTTTAAGAGGCTGGAGATCAGGTGAGATGAGATGCCGACAGAGCTTCTCCCAGCTGGTTTTTTCCTTTGGCTGGGAAAAAAAGTTTTATCTTTCTGTTCTATAGCATCTTCCAGACCATATAGTTCCTAAATCACTTCATACGAATCAATAACAATAAATAAATACCTAAGTGCCTCCACTGTTAAGACACTTGTGTGTGGCCTATCTTGTGTAAATACTGAAGATAGCAATCACAATTTAATAATTATTCCCCCCTCTTTCCACCTCCATAGCCCTCTATGAACACAGAGCTTCTAAAGAAAACCCTACAGCTATTTTTTTCCCCAACACAACAATAACATAACAAACTCTTTAGTCAGGCAAGTTCCCCTCTTGTCCCTCCAGCTGCCCTTAAATTTTCACCCTGGTGCAGAACGATGCTCTGAGTCAACTGGATACTCGCCTCCGCCTACTCAAGAGTGGCTGTATTTCATGCTGCCTCTGTTACTCTGAGTGTCATGCAAATGGGGAGCAGCAGTTACATCCCTAACATGGAACAGTAGTGCTGCTCTTCGCATGCCTGTGGCTTTGTTCGTTCTTAAAACCAAGTGTTATTTGCCCTAGTGCAAAAAAGTTTTATCCTGCTCTTGCATACCCAGTCTGGACTGGTCACTGGCTAGGAGAAGAGGAAGCAAAGGAGGGTTTCCTATTAGGCAATGCTAAAGGAAAAACTGATTTCCAATTCCATCTAGTAGAACTGGTTCAAATGCCTTGGGCTAGTGATAAGGACACAGCAACTGCATTAGCAGGATCTAGCCATCCTGAGCTGAACAGTGGGCAAGTTAGCAGTCTGGATCTCTGAGATTGGTGCCACAGCCACTACAGACATCTTGTTGGCCAACTCAAAGGTGCTGAAGGAAGACCTCTCAGGTGAGATCATTTACCAGCCCTTTCCTGACAGATGAGTCCACTTGGCTCACCTGATCATAAACAAGAGGTGATGGGATGAGGGAGGGAATGGCTTTAAGTTGTGCAGATGTTAACACAGGGTTGAAAGGTGAGCTGGTCTCGTCTCTCTCTGAGACATCTCTAGTTATTCCTTTCAAGGTTTCAAGTCCTTCTTGGCTTTGGTAGTGCAGAAGCTGTCACGCAAATGGGACCTGCAAACCATGCAAGGCTGCATATTTCAAGAGACAGGGAGTTAAGTAGGCCTTTTCTCAAGTCCTGAGCCACCAATACTGGAGATGATGACCTCAGGTGTCCTAATATGGCCAGCTCATCTTACATTGGGCTGTAAAAATAAGAGAACTTCTTCTGAGCCATGAGGATACTTAGCAGCAATTCTGATTTTGTACCTATATCCCTGCTCTCTTCCACCTCCCCTCCTACATCCCTGCGTATGCTTGGTCCCTGGAGATGAAACACACCATATCTAGTCCAAGTCTACCCTGACTCTTGTGCGGCTGAAGGAGTCAGTTAGGACTTGCCTTCTTGCCTCCTGCTTTGCCGTGGGGTAAATCTCAGAAGCTCCCTCCATCATCCTCGTTCCTCTGCCAGGCCCTATAGGACTAGCTACAATACTGAGGGGGTGAAAAGCTGGACCACCTCTCCCCATCACATGAAGTGCAACACACCTGGCGTGCTCTGAAACGACTGCTTGGCTCTTGAGGGGGTTTGCACAAGGGCTTGATAAATCCATCAGAGGTTGCCCCAGCTCTCACGTGTTTGCAGGCTGAACAGGGAACGGAAGAATTTTTCTTCCTTTTTTTCATTATGAGAAATGGAGTATAGAGAAGTGAAGGGACCTTCCCGAAGTTACATCCCTGCTCAAATCTTTATGCCACAGCTCGGAAATAAGCACCTGAATATCTTGCATTTTATATTGATGTATGAAGTACCTTCTGGTCAGACATGCTTGGTGTGTTTCTACAGCACCTAGTACAATAGGGTGCATATCCTGAATAAACACTGATAATACATTGTAAGCAATCCTCAGTGATGGTGTTGAGGTTAACGCGGATTATTTTTCAGCTCTTGACCCTGTTATCTGTGAATGTCTTATCACATGTATTTATCTAATATTTAAGTTCAGTTAATTTCTGTTGGGGGAAGGTTCATTCTTGGGTAGAATACCCTTTGGGTTTAAGGCATTTAGGAGCTTGTTTCTCAGTGCACCTTGGCGGGCTCTGTGTGCCCCTAAATCATTCTGGATGTGCTTGTCAATCTCTGGGGTGGATCATCCACATCAGGTAAATTCTGTATATGACTGAAATTCTGTATACGATTGAAATGACCTTCCTGAAAAGAAGTGCCCCTCTATTTCATTTAACGACTGACTGTTTTTTCTGGTTCATGTGTTGCATTGTTAGTCATAATACTAGCAGGAAATAAAATGTGCCAGAGAGTTAGTTGTACCACTTGTCAAGTAGGTGCTTTTTAAGAACAGTGTGGGTCTCCAGTCATTTCCCTGAGCCTTTCCTATACAGCGTCCTTCTTCTAGCACTCTGCCACACTGTTCAAGCTCAGTATGTACACAACCCATCTAAAAGACTGGTCCAAATCATGCTTGATTTTTCCATTTTCCATTTTATTTTGAAAAGCTGAGAAAAATAGCCATGAAAAAGGGAAGGGAAAGAGACTGCAGCAGGGTCCCTGAGCTGCTCTGCAAACTCTTGCTTTTAATTTCCTTGCATTTACAAAGCAAAAGCTCAGAGTGAGTGTCAGCTTTTAGCCACCAGCTGGAAACATTAGTAGTGATGAGTACTGTGGGCAGTAAAATGCTGCCACCCAGGATTGAAGAGGGAACATCTGTGGCTTCGGACTATTTCCATTCAGCCTTTAAACAGCCCAGTAGAGATTTGTGGATGTGCGTGTGAGGGCCCTTTCCTTATCAAAGAATATCCTTGTAACATGTTTGGGGCTGGGTAATAATAGGCAGCATCGGTGAATGCTGTTTCTTTTTTTTTTTTTTTTTTTTAAGTGCATGTCTTCTAGTGGGTGATTCATCAGCTGCTGTTACAGAAAGTATGTTGGGAAGCTTGCAGCTGTGGGCTCAGACTGCAGTTTCTGTGTCGTTGCTAGGGATTCTGCATTAAATATCCCAATTCTCTGCACTTAAAACTAGGAAAAACTGACATTCTGACTTCCCATAAGAGAATGGAATACGTGATTCACAGCCCTTCTTCTGCAACATTAATCAGGCCCTGTTTACAGGGAAAAGAGCCAAGGGGGGCGGTTAAAGCCAAAGAGGTACGCTCAGAAAGCCAAATGGTGATGTCATTTGGGGCAAAACAGTAACGGCAAGCCACTTAACTGGCTGAGATGGCTTGTAGTGGGAGCAAATCCCAGTTAAAAGATGGAGAAGCATTAGGGGTTCTTGGCTGTGCCATTGACTGCCCTGGTTTTACTATGGGTTGTTTATGGAGGAGGATAACAGAGCCATCAGCTGGGACGGCGAGCACTTAGAGTTCAAGTCGGGCAGCTGAGTCCTGCAGATCTGCTGTGAGACTGGGGGCTGAGAATTTCATAGTTCACATGCTGGGCTTTAAATCCCCAACAATTTCTGTCTGTTATGTGAAGTCGGTTTGGAGGGTTCTTTCTACGAGGGTGTGATGGTCTGGTTTTCTCTTTGCAGTGGGTCTTGTCAATATGTGGGTTACACGTTGGGCTGCCATGGTGCCAGGTGTAAGGGATTGCTCCTGATCCTGGGCATTTGCAGCCCACATGGAAAAGGGGAGAGTCGCGATTGCCTTGTGTCCTGGTTTTGGCTGGGATAGAGTTAATTTTCTTTCTAGTAGCTGGTACAGTGTTTTGTCTTGGATTCAGTATGAGAAGAATGTTGATAACACACTGATGTTTTCAGTTGTTGCTAAGTAGTGTTTAGACTAA
>JANHGO010000069.1:6964369-7047827 GCA_024606505.1 Aquila spilogaster
CGGGAGGGCGGGGTCCCGTGGCCACGCCCCTCCGGCGGCCGCTCGGTGCTGCGCGTGCTACGCTCCTCCTTCCCCTGAGCGGCGTTGGGCGGGTGGGAGCTGCCCCGCGGCGGGAAGAAGCGTTCCGCCGTCACGGGAGAAGCCATGAGCCCCGAGGAGAAGCCGCTGCCGGGCCGCTCCCGCGATGAGCGCCCGCCTCAGCCTGCTGCCGGCCGGGGCCGGAGGCGAGGTGGTTTGTTGACGGAGATCCGCACGCCCATCCGCACAGAGCCCTTCCAGCAGCGCTACAGCCTCAGCCCCGGCGGGGAGCTCGGCAGGTGGGTGTACGGGCCCGTGGCGCTGTGAGAGCCGGGCACCGGGGCCGTCTCTGTCCCCGGGATGGAGAATCGGCGGTCCGGGACGGGCTCGGCCGCCGGGGTGTGCCTGAGGCTGGAGAGCTTCTCGAGGAACGGAGCGGCGCGTTAAAGCGTCGCGGTGTGAGAGCGGCCCCGCGCGGGCTCGGGGCGGCCGGGCTCCGTGTCTGCAGCCGACGGTTGGCACGCGCGGGGCGTCAGCGCTCAGCCCGGCGGCTGCAGTGCCCCTCAGCTCCGGAGCTCGGCGGAGGCGCGGCGCTGGCTGAGCTCGGGTCGGGGGCTTAAATTCAAAGCTCCGTGGCTAAGCTGTTGTGGCGAACTGAAAAGGCGCGTAGTCACTCTGACACTTGTAGCTGTCTCTTTGTATGGCGTCTTGTTGATAACGTACGCTTAGCAGAAATTGTTCTGCTTTTATCTGTTCGCAGAGCGTGCAAACATTTACTTCTGAGCTGATCTATCTTTGCAAAGGGCTTGGGCAAATTAGCAACCAAATAGAACAAGGTTTTGCCTAAGTCCTTGCTCACAGAGCTCATTTTATTTCTAATTTGGCAGCTGAATCTGCTCAGGAAACAGCTATGGGAAGAAAGTTTATACGCTCTGTGTCCATTTCTTTCCCCAGAACTAGGGAAGTGCTTAAAAGAGGAACAGGAGACGGACGGGAATTCTGAGGAGAACGTGAACTGTGTACGTTGGGTTTGAAGGAGAGAGCAGGCAACAGATGCAGCCCCATCGCTGAGTGTAGGAGCTTGTCGGGACACTTCTCTCGCTGGCCTCCAGCCCGGCCCTCAGTGTGGGTCTGCTGGAAGAGCCTCGTGCTCTGCTTCCCATTTCTGCGTGTGCAGGAGGTGGGCAGGGAGTGCAGGCACACAGCTGGGGCTGTGCGGTGATCACAAAGTGGGGAGGAGTGATGTAGGGCCTCGTGGATGGCAGGGGTGGCAGTCCTGGACGAGTGCTGCTGGAAGAACCACAGGCTAGCAGGGGAGGAACCTGGATGTGATGTCACTGGAGCAACCTGTATACAAGACTACAGGAAATCAGGCGTTGTTATTTCTGCATGCAGGAGAAAATGGCTTTGAGGATGTAAAGCTTATGCACTCAAATAGGCCTGGCTTGGACGCTGAACGGGCCTTTGCGAGTATATCCAAATAGAACCTGCTTTTTCTACCAATTAATTCAGGGAAAATACAAAAGGCCTGTCTACTCTGGATGGGAAACTTAAGTTGCTTAAGATGACATTTGGCCTAGTCTTCAGCCATATTAATTTTGTTGTCCCCAAATCAGAATGTTCACAGATACATCTTCATTTGACATTGCATGGTTTTTAATGTTGAACTTTCTTTGCTGAATGTTGTAAGGGTGCCACTTCTGGTCAGCATGCTCTTAAATGATTTTAACAGTACTCATTTGAGGTGAGCTAATCCAAAGTACTGTGTTCTTCACAGAGGACAAGGCAACAGTTGCTTGACCTTTCCCCTTATCATCTGTACACTGCATAATTTTACTGTAAAATTGGGAACAATATTTTAATTATTGCGCGGTGACAGACTTGACGCATATTTCTGAGTATGCACACAATATACCCTCTGGATGTCTGAGCCCCATATTCTAGAAACACAGCCTCAATCAAAATTTCTCATCGCTGATTCACATTACCTAAAGCTTTTTTGAAGTGTCCAGTAAAATTGTATTCAGATACTTTGCTCCATTTCCTCGACAAAATACCCCCTAGCTAATTGCACATAAAATACCATTTGGCTATTCAGCTTGTTGATGTAGCATTGCACTCTTTTAATGTAGAACAAGCTATGCATGTGTTGGTAGCCATAATTTCTGTACTAAAAATAACACTCCTGGTTCTAGAGGTGAGCTGAAAAATGCCGGAACAGCTGGCACTGCTTTTTCTCTGGAATGTAAGAGTATTCTTAAGTGGCTGCTCTAAACCAAGCAATCTTCTGCCAGTGAAATATGTGTGCTGCATACATGTAAAGATACATCATGTTCAATTCAGTTGATTCTCCTCATTCCTATTTCTTCTCTTAAATAAACAAGCTTGTTCTCTACCTGGACGTAAGAATAACTATTTTAATCATCTGAAGAAATTGAACGGAATAGTTGTATATTCTTCATTTTTTTTACTGTGGTTTCATGGGAAGGTAACCTAGCTCTTGAATTTGTTTTCTGAAATGTCTGGTGTAAACTTTCTTACTTCTCAGGTAGCTGTCAGGAGCTCACATCTTAGTTGTATGTGATTCTTCTACAGTTGGGTGCATCAGTGAGAATGCATAGATATGCTATCACACTTCTAAGCAGCTGTTGGCTTGGGTGAAACAGTTGGGGAAGTGAGATGGAGGTGAAGACAAGACTTGCAAGTAGCTGATTCCTCCATTTGAGAACAAACTTATGTGAGAAAGCATTCATGTACATCAGAAATGGAACCTCCCCACACCTGGCTCTTTGGAAATAAAAAATTGTATAAAAAAAGTTTGATGTCAGTTAGGTAATAAATTGCATATAGTTTTATGATCTCAGAAATTTTTTCTAAGCTTTCTGTAAAATAAACCTATTAAAAATAATTGCTGATATTTGTAGTAGTGGCAGTGTTTTTTAGCTCATCTGAGAACTGTTACAGTAAGATTAGTTCTCTGTTTCCCTGAACCTATGACAACCAGAATTAATTGGTGTGACATAAATGCTCTTGTTTATCTGATTTGACATTTGATTTGTGATGTGAGGCTTTTCCTTTAAGCCATGATATATGCCAGATAAATTAATGCTAATTCTGTTGGCAGTCTTGAAAGATGACATTGAGCTTCTTTATGATCAGATATGATATCTTAAATCATAATTCTTGACTGAGGCTCTTGTGAAGACTGAGAACGACTCGTTTTCTATTCAGCTCACCCTTAAAAGCATTTTTGTTTGTTTGGATGACTGATAGTCACTTTTTAACTCTGGAGAGGAACACAAAGTATTACCTCTGAGAACTGTTCTTCCTTCAATGTGGCATTCTCCCTGGTAGCTCCTCTTAAGGTAGCTAAACTGGTAATGCTGATGTTTAAATACTGTTTTCATAATTTAATAGCAGATCTGTTTCTTGAAAGGAGTTTTGATAAGCAAGATCTTAAGAAACACAAAGATGCACCATCTGGGTGTGCTTTATGGGAAAGCTTTTTCATATCTGTCTTTATTTCTGTCTACTACATGGTCTCTATCGAAAAGGAAATACTTAGAAATTTATCTCTTGGCTGAACTTCTTGCTTTGATATTTTTTTTTTTTCAGTGGACAGTGTCTTTCGTTCTGAAATAGTCTCAGATGTGAATCTAGGTAGGTGCATAGTAATTAGTTCTATTAGGTAGAAGTATCAGGTTTGTCATGTCAGATCTTTTTCTGGGATTGCATTAAGAAAAGGTTAGTTTTACTGACAGTGGTTAGGTATCATAATAGCTTTATAGTATTATAATAACTATAGGTATTGTATCAAGATGTTCTTGATTTTTGATTTTCTTGAACAACTTGTATTAAATACTTGTCAGCCAGCAGATCTCCTGTGCAGAGTGTCCTTTCAGTTCCATCACCTAACCAACATCTGTCCAGTGCAATCAACAGCATGACTGTGGCCACACACTGTGGTCTCTCACTGTTTCTTCCTCTTACCTGAATTCTGCTTTATTTCTGTAGTGACTACTGCGTGATAAATTGGCAACATTGGGCTCGTTAGGCTAATTAACTTGCTTCCAGATAGCTTTTGTATGTAATTCAAAACAACACTCTGCCAATTTAAAGATTTTAAACTTCTCTGAACTACTCTTTCTGGATGCTTCAGTGGTGCTAGAATTAAAAGCTTCTGACTCTGCTCTAGAGAGACACTCTTTCAGGAGGAAACTGTACATTTGGAAGCTAAAAAGGGAAAAGTCAGGGAACTACAGGCTGGTGAGCCTCACCTCTGAGCCTGGGAAGATCATGGAACAGATCATCCTGGAAGCTATGTTAAGGCACATACAAAACAAGGAGGTGATCTGAAACAGCCAGCAGGGCTTCACCAGGGGCAGATCATGTTTGACCAATCTGGTGGCCTTCTACAATGGTATGACTGTATTGGTAGACAAAGGAAGGGTAATTGATGTCATCTGCCTGGACTTCTGCAAGGCCTTCGACATGGTCCTGTGCCACATCCTTATCTCTAAATTGGAGAAGTGCAGATTTGAAAGACTATTCAGTAATTGGTTAGATAGTTGCAGCCAGAGTGTTGTGGTCAATAACTCTGTGTCCAGGTAGAGTCTGGTGATGACTTGTGTCCCCTGGGGTCAGTCTTGGGACTGGTGTTCTTCAACGTATTTATCAATAACCTGAGTAGTGGGATCAATCATAGAATCAAATAATCCTTTGATTTGGAAGGGAACCTTAAAGATCATCTAGTCCAGCTGTCCTGTAATGAACAAGGGCATCTCCAGCTCGATCAAGCTGCTCAGAACCTGGTCCACCCTGACCTTCAATGTCTCCAAGGATGGGTCATCCACCACAGCTCTGGGAAACCTATTTCTTCACCATCCTTGCTGTAAAAAAAGATTTTCCTTATATCCAGTCTGAATTTCCTCTCTTTTAGTTTGAAACAATTTCTCCTTGTCCTATCAAATGCACCCTCAGCAAGTTTGCCAATGACACCAAGCTGAGTGGTGCAGTTGATACAATAGAAGGAAGGGATGCTGTCTGGACAATCTCTAAAAGTGGACCCATGTGAACCTAATGAGGTTCAACAAGACCAAGTTGGGACCATCCCAGTTACGTGTAGAGACTGGCGGAAGAACTCATTGTGAGAAGCCCTATGGAGAAAGATTCAGGGCTTCTGGTGAATGAAGAGTTTGACATGAGCCAGCAGTGTGCTTTTGCAAAACAGAAGGCCAACTTTATCCTGGGCTACATCAAAAGAGAAAGGGGTGGCCAGCAGGGCAAGGGATGTGATTGTCCCCCTCTGCTCTGCCTTTGTGAGGCACCATCTGGAGTACTGCATCCAGGTCTGGGACTCCAGCGTGAGAAAGATGTGGAGCTGTTAGAGAACATCTGGAGGAGAGCCACAAAGATGAGCAGAGGGCTGGAGCACCTCTTGTATGAAGAAACATAGAGGGAGCTGGTCTTGTTTCTCTTGAAGAGAATGCTTCAGGGAGACCTCATTGCAGCCTTCCAATACTCGAAGGGAGCTTATGATCAGAAGAGGGACTGACTTTTTACACTCTCTGATAGTGATAGAACAAGGCAGAATGGTTTTAAACTAAAATATGGGAGTTTTAGATTAGATTAGGAGGAAATTATTCAGAGGGTGGTGAGTAGAGAGATGTTCAAGGCCAGGCTGGATGTGGCCCTGGGCAGCTTGCTCTGCTGGGAGGTTTCCCTGCCCTCAACAAGGGGTTGCAACTAGAACGGCTTTAAGGTCCCTGTCAACTCAAGCCATTCTGTGTGATTCTGCATGAGTGATTCTACTTAAAAACAGGTATGGATGAACCCAGTGGCTTAGATTTTTGGTGTAAAAGCACAGTATCTGCATATCTACTAGGAATTAAGACAAGACCCTTTAACAGCAATTCATTTCATTTATGTTCATTTATCTCTCTTTTTCTAAATTACTTTTCTTTGTTCTTTTGGAATAGTTGCTACTTTTCTCCATGTGTGCTATTTGGATTTGGTGCTAAAATGCAACTTCAGCAGCAATTTGAACACTTTTGATAAATGCGTAGCTTTACATTGTCCACAAGTCATAAAGACTCACATCTTCATTTGGAATAACTTAAAACCCTTTTCCCTGGCTACATCAGGAAGGTTGCTCTCGATTGTGGTTAGGATCACAGTACTGGAGAGATGTTTACTGTTATAGCCACGACATTAATCACAGGCTTCCTAGAACTCTGCTTAAAAGAAACACCATCCTTGCAATATTCTGGAGATCAGGAGTGCATAATCTCTGGAATGTTTCAGTGTTCTCAATAAGCTGTACACACTACAAACATTTTTTTGATAGATCTGTAGCAGGCACATAGCCGTTTGTTAGGCTTTGGGCGACTATTCCTCCCATGGCATTCTGCAGTAATGTCTGTGTTCTTTAAGCCATTTTGTGGTCTTTTGACTACACCTTCCTAGTGCTACAAAATCCCATCAGATTTTCATGGATTTGCAAAGCTTTTTTAAAGCACATTCTTGCTGTTTGTCAGCCTTCACATCTGAGCGTGCTCTCATTTATTTTCTTATACCTATTGTTCTGCAGATAATGGGTGCTTGTGCAAAATATCATTCCTGAATAACTGTGGCTGTATCAGTAGTTATAAATTGGACTGTTTTAGTGAGCTTGACTAGCGGATGTTCACTTTGTGGATGCTCATTTGACTTAATTTCAGCTGGGCAATTTTGAAAGAAATTTCTATTATAAGCAGGGTTACCACAAGTGCTATCAGCAGTTACTCTTCATGGAAAACAGTCTGTCACTAGATCAGGAGCTGTGAGAGTGAAAAGTTTGACATGAGCTGAATTAGTTAATTCTGTACATTTCAACTTGGACATAGGAAAGGCAAGACTCAAGTAATTCTATTCCAAACCAGATGAGGACTCTAATTTTGGTTTCAGCTACCCTACAATAAGTTAAATAAGGAAACAGAGTAAAGACTCTCCAAGCTATTCCTGCAGCTTTATAAGAAAATGTTGACATGGTAGACAAAGCAATCGTTTTTAATTCTGTTATACCTGTATGGTAAAAATTTTAAAAGATTGCTGTACTTAAAGGGGTGAGGATTCATCATTGTGTTAGAAGATACACTAATTCACAGACCTTTTCATTCTAAAAATCAGTACTGTATGAATGGAATTGAGTGGAGCTGGTGGCTTGGGAAGTTTAGAGCAAGTAATTCAGCCCAAAATGCTGTGGGGGAAGACTTTCGAAAGTGCTGCAGTGTGTTTTTAACTGGACTGCTGGCTTAGTGTAACTCATCCACTGTGTTTTGTCAGAAATGATACTCATTAACGTGGGCTAAGCACTATGGTCAGTTCTGCATAGTGTATGCTTGTATTCACATTTTCATTACAGCAAAAACTGTTAGAATGTTTTATGTCGGCCAAGCTTCTCTACTTTTTGAAATGTTTCATGTTCCTTAAACAATGAGACAGTAGGGGATTTTTGAGAACTGTTAAGCAATCAAAACTATAGCTGTTGTCATTGCAGATATGTCATGGTGAAAGCACAAGGTGCCGTTTTTGAAAAACGCAGAGAAGAGTATGGATATTCCGTAGCATAAATAAAGTGGGATCTTGAGCACTTGTTCAATAAAGCTGCTCCCTGTTGTAGCCTTGAATATAGTGGTGAGAACAGTAACTGGGCAATTCGTTTACTGAAGTATAGTCACAGAAAGAATAATTTGCTTGCTTGTATACCTTTTTACTAGCTTTTTATGAAAGGATATCTTAATCTTCCTAGCTAGCACAGCTCAATTCTGCTGTATGTTTGAAGATTTCAGGTTACTTAAGCTGACAGTTTGCTGTTGTTGTTTTCTGTTTTAAAATCCTAAGATTTTAAGAATAGATAAGATAAGAACATCACAATCCAGAATGTAACCTAAACTTTTTAGAGTAGAGGCTATCACTGAGCAAGGGATCTTTCTAATTTTAGAGCGCATGGTGAGTGTATCCCTTAATAGTGATTTAGTTCAGGTTTTCTGAAATATTAATTTACAAGGGTTATACTAAAGTTGTCACTGAGGGACTTAGTTCTAACTTAAAATTCTTCTTTAATTTCAGAGGAAAATTTGCAGTGGTGAAGAAATGTATCCAAAAAGACACTGAAAAAGAGTTTGCAGCCAAATTCATGAGAAAAAGAAGAAAGGGCCAAGACTGTCGGATGGAAATAATCCATGAAATTGCAGTCCTTGAATTGGCACAATGCAACCTTTGGGTCATTAACTTGCATGAAGTTTATGAAACTGCAACGGAGATGATTTTAGTCCTGGAATAGTAAGTACTAGTAATAATTTCTGAACAACCTTCTGCAGTATTTGCTTAAAATTGTAGTATAAAAATCTTTTGCATTCATATGAATAATGTGAAAAACTATTTTATTGCTTGCCTGTCACCTGCTTGAGCTCAAAAAATTTCCAAGAAAATCAGTATTGCAGGATGTTATGTGCAGTCTTGTAACTATAGCAGAATATAACAAACTTTCCAGTTATGTAGTATCTTTCAAAGCTGAAATATAAACTAAATACTTAATGAAAAAATCTTCAGTGAAGTCTGAACTGTGTGCACTCCACATTTATAAAAGATGCAGAGAGAAGCAATGAGTACCTGTACAAACACTGAAGTTTCTGTTACTGGCAATGACAAAATGGTCTGTTCATTTTACCTGTATTAAAAAAGGTTTTAAAACTTAACACTATATATTTAAATGAAAATATCAAAACCTGCTGCAATCAAGAGTGAAGAGCTTCATAGTTAACAGCCGTATCTCTTTTCTACACTCAATGAAAAATTGAATATTTTCAAAATTAAGCTAAACAGAATGTTTAGCTTAGAAGATGTTTTTTTGTTTGTTTGTTTTTGAGGAGGGAGGGTTGGAATTATGTGTAGACAAAGCTGACCAGCATCAGAATTTGTTATTTTTCTCAGTGTAGCACATCTCTTGAGTAAACATCTGAGTAAACAGAAGTTTACTTCGTGTTAACTGGAATAGGTTACTTCTAAGGAAATTAGCATAGAAATTTTCCTTCTCTTGGTTGCTCTATCTGGTTAAACTATGAAGTATTCCAACTGCAAGGTCTTTCAGGAAGTACATAAGCTTAGAACAGCAAGCAGTCCCATACTCAGTGCTTGCAGACTGGTTAACTGCTCTTTTCATAATGTGATATAGACAAGAACTTGTCTTCCACTTGATGGAAAAAGGCAAGAGAGCCATGTCAGTGTTTATTTGAAGACCTTTTGGGCAGGCACTCAAGACGTGTCCCAAACATAGCATATAGCATAGTGTCTTTTTGGAGAAAATAAGACTTGTGAAACTATTTTAAGTCTGAATTTTTCGTATGCCACATTCACCTGGAATAGTGACATTTAACTTGTGACTCTACACTTAACTATTTTTCTTCCCTGCATTGAGTTTGTCCAAATGGGAGTTTCTACAGTTTTGAATGCTCACCTGATACTCCAGAGGCTTAGTTTTTCCTCATATAGATTCTAAGAGGTAGACAAATGCTTTTTGCTGTTGATCAGCTCAGTTTAGATCATGTTCAGACTCCATGGATTTAAAATAACTGTGAGAGTAACAGTGGGGCTTAATAGTTGAGACGTGATTTGACCTATCTGCTAAAGTAAGTCTGGTTTGTACAGCTGTTCTCTTTTCTGATAACATAAATGAATGGTGAGATATCTTGTGCCCAAATCTGATGTTGTTCAGAAGTCAAAAGAAACTGCATCGGTGAAATGGAATTAGACTGTGGTGTTGGTTTTTTGTTGTGTTTTTTTTTGTTTTTTTTTTTTTTTACGAAGGCAAGCTTCTTTCTTGAATATATTCTGTGTAGTACAGTTATGCTATTAGTGATTTATGAAAAGTTCCAGTTTTCATTATAATACAGAAGTGTAACAGCTTCTAGAGTCTGCCTGGTGTTACAGGAGATTAAAAAATATATGTTTTAAACACTGATAATACTTAATGAGAATACAGTTAAAATTTCTGGTTGCCATAGGAATATAACACAAGCAGTAGAATTCAGAGCTCGAAATGAGCAATGGGTTTTGTGATAATTGTTACGCAAAATTGCTGGTTTTCATTTAGAACTCAGTTCTCCTTCAAAACATTTTTAATGCGAAGTATTAGCCAGTAACTAGGTTGTTCAGTAATTAGCATCATGATTATTTTTATATGCATCAGTCATACCTTGTTACAGATAAATAGCTGTGTTGGAGTTGTGAATTAAAAAAGCACTCTTTCACTGACTTCAGCAAATATGTCTGGATGCTTCTTTAATGTCAGCATGTTCCAGAGGCATGTTGCAACAACACAGGTATGAATGCTAGTAGATTTCTGACATTCTGTATGCAGAGGATTAAAGAACATATCTGGACTGTAAGCTTCTCTAGGGCATTTCAGTTTCTATTAAGCTTCACGGTCTGTGTGGCAGATCTTTATCATGGAAAGGAGAAAAATACTTAATAGTTGCCTGATAACTTTATCTGCTAAGATTTAGAAGTTTCCTCTCTTAAGGTTGGATCTGTTGTAAGGAGGTGAGGTGTTATTGTTTTGCCTTTGGGGGAAGAAATCTTAATCACATGGAGGGTTGTCTTTAAAATAGTATCAGCTTTGACAGAAAGCATTTTTAAAATTGCCTACAAAGTGTTAATGTAAATTCCAAGCGATGGAAAACAATGAGGTTTTAGCATTAGTTTTAACTGCAGGATGGCGGAACTTGATCTGTAGCCACACAAACACTGACTTCTTGAGGTTTTGTGCCAATAAACTGCAGAGAATTGAAGAGCTAGTCTGAAGGGGTAGCATGTAAAGCCTGGAATTACCCTATGGAACAGTGACATTTTTCTATTTTAATGAAAATGAAATTAATAAAAACCTGGGTGTTAAGTGAAAGAGGTAAGAGTCCAGAAAACCTGACGTGTTCAGATTTCAGATTTGTTTTTTTCCTTGCAACTTTTGGGCTCAGTAACTGTGTACAACCTACTGACTTGTGATTCTTTTGGAAGAAAGAGAAACACCTGGTGCTTCAGAGCAGGCATAGTGTTCATCACTATATGCTTATACATTTATGGAAGGAATAGATGTTAGCTTGTTAGTGGGTCACCTTCTAAACAAACTTATATGTGAAACTTCAAAATCTAGGGAATTATGTGTTGGATATACAAATTGGATAGTTCCCTGCCAGAATTTTGTGTATATATAGTGGACTTCCGTCTTGCTTACTTTAAGCAAGAAGAAAGTTGTCTTCATCATCTTGAGGAGGTGGTTGGGGTTTACACAGTATGCTGCATTAAGTAATTTTTCCATCTCTTGGACCTGGGTAATGTTTCTGCTTGTGTTGTCTTGATAATAACTGTGCTGTTCCAATGTTTGCACCTTGTCTACTTGCTAGAGCAGTTAACAGAGGTTTAATACTAAATGACTATCTCAGATCAACAGTGGAGTTTTAGGGAGAAACTTCTCAAACTGTGTTGGTTACCTTGTACTCTGCATTTCATTCAGCTCTTAGGCTCCTTGATCAGAAGGATGGCAGGGGCAGGAGACACATGCATTTATCTGGGAACTGAGAACCTAAAGAAAAAAGAAAAACAAGCACAGTCTATGCAATTTAATGTGTATGAATGCTTTTCTGCTCATACATATGTCTTCATCAGATACAGATTTTCAGTAATCTGTCTTTGGACACATTGGTAAATTACGGTAGCCTTACACTTCAAAAATTCTCAGTAAATTTGCTCTCATATTTGCCATCTAATGGTATACCTCACCAAGGAAATGTTAATGTACTGTAAATGCACTTGAAGTAGGATGTAGAATTTTGTACAGTGCATGAAGACATTCAAAGGAAGAGGCTCAGTCTCCACTGAATTAAAAGTCAGCATAGTAACCATGATCTATGTTCTAGACTTCAACTGACTTTTAGCTCTTCAGTTATTCTGATATGAAGCAATAAAATGTTAGCATGATTTCAGTGATTAAAAGCACTTGGATTTAGCTTGAGAATATATAGAAGTTAGTGGTACAACAGTGCTGTCATAAATACATGAATTTCTAAAGAATTCTGGTCACCGTGGTTTTTAAGTTTGGAAGTAAATCGTATCTCATCTTACTTCTACACCTTACTAAGGGAATATGTACAAGAGAAATAATGTATTCTAAACAATTATTGAGTTTCAAGAAGTTGTGCCCCTAAATATTTCCTTATCCAACCTTTCCAGAGTAAGATGGCTTATTTGCCTAAATATTTTATTGTCCTAAAGGCAATTCTTTGCTTTTTATCTCCTATGAAAGTTTTCTGTGGAGGAGGGTACCCAGTAATTTGCAGAGCAGTTACTTTATAAATTACCATTTTCAAAGCAAAAACCTAATGGAAGACGTTTTCTTGGAGGGAAAAAATGGATACATGTTAAGCATTTGAGAACTCTTGATCTGCATGGATGATACTGGAATCACAGCAATGTTGTGTTTGTAATACTCCTGTGCTTCAGTTTTGTTTTTTTTTTTTCCCGACCTCTAGCTAGGGAATACAAAGTAACTAACTTGAAAGTACTGCTAAACAGCATGGCAAAATTTGGCACAGATCTGTAGGAGAATCTTCTTGGAGTTCTTTTTGACATTGTGCTTTCAAACCACTGTGACTGAGTTGGCTCACAGTCAGCTGACTGTTTTGCTGAAAGGAGTCAGTTAAGCTCACTTCACAGCAACAATACACAAAGCAGTCTTGCAGTAAGGAAGTTCGCAAATTTCCCATGTTCTTCTAAAGAGTCACTAATTATATGTTCAAATGTGGTAATTTTGAGATAAAGTGAATTGTCTGGAAGAAGTTTCTCTATCTACATCCTAAATAGAGAAGTTGATCTTAAAAAAAAAAAAAAAAAGGTGTGTTAAAACATTTTTTTTCCATGTGAAACTACTTTGTAAAACTAAGTACTTTTGTCTAGTGGCTGGGAACAGCCATGTTTCATAAGTCATGAAGTAGATGTGTAAGTTTAAAGACTTTATTTGTTTGGCTCACTTCTGAAGATGCCTAGGTTCATAATCTTTAAAAAGTACTGCTAGTTACATGAATACTTTTATTTTAAAACAGTCTCATATTATGTTGTCTTTTCATTTCAAGTAATGGGACATTTTGTGTTTCAACTTCTTGCCTCGACTTCTAAGAAAATTAATTCAAAGTTATTTAAGCACAGTATTAAAATTCTGGGTAGCTTGCGGTTTAGCTTGGTGTCTGCTTTAGTGTTCTAATTTGTTAGCATAACTTAATTGTAGCATATGTGTATTAAGTAGGCATACAGCAAACAGGTCCTTATAAGGTCTACCTTATGCTGATTCTCAACTGAGTTTATTAAAGCTTATTAAAGAAAAAAAAAAGTGGGATCCCCATTTGGCAGCTGTTTTGGGGAATGAGTCCTATTTCACGTAGATGGAAACAGCAGAATTAATGCTCTTCTTATTTCAAACAGCAGAGATATACCAGCAAAATCTCAGACTTGCTGCTGTAAAACATATTAGTAACTTTGGTAATAGGTTTTATCACTATATATACATTAAAATTTATGCTACAAGGAATTAAATCAGTCTTCCAAGTAATGTATTATGACATTCTGAAAATGGAATTTGTTTCATTTATTGACTACAGGAGACATTTTTATATATTTATCTTGAAGTTCCAAGTGATGTTGCTTTTTTAAAAAGGAATGTGATTTAAAATGTTAGAATAAATTATCTCATGTCCATTTTAAGAATGTAATTAGTATCTGAATCTTGTGCAAAGCTGGAATATAGCTCTTTTTCCTTGAATTAAATGAAGACATGCTGAAGAAATGTAATGAACAGTGTCAAGAATGTGCATTTTTCAAGAAGAACTGGAGTATTAACACTCACTTCATGAAAACTTCTTTCATTCTTTAGTTCCATCATCTTTACTACAGCATTAAGAAAAACGTTTAATAGGCTTCTTCAAGAAAAAAAAAAATCTTAGTTTAATAAAGCAAATCATAGTGCTGTGTCAGTTAACCAGCGTAATGAACAGAAATACAAAGCTCTATTTGAGATGTAACCATCTTCTAAATTTATTTTTTCTTGCAAGACAATCTTCAGGGAGAGTTTTAAATAACATGAGACTATCTGGGAACGTAAAATATAAATAAATAAAAATGTAAAGCATGAGGCATTTTAAGGCATAGGGACCACATCAACCAAGTTAAGTGTTCATAAAATTAAAACACTGAATGTATTTAAGTGATTTTTTTTTTTTCTGAGATTCACCATTTTGTAGAACTGCCTTACTTGCTTGTCAGGTCCTTGTTGTAAATGTCTTTCTCTTCTGGGTGGCTTAGGTACTACAATGTATTTTTAAAAGAGCAAGCAGGCCAAGGTAGAAAAAGTTGTTATGCATCAGTAAAGATCAACGTTTCTGCAAAGTCACTGTGAGGTAACTGAAGACAACTGTCCTTAGGGAGTTTCTCCATCTTTCACTCAGCTGATTATGGAATTTTACACAAAATAGAAAGGTTGATTTCATCTGTACGTTGATTAGTAGTAATTCAGCATTCCATACATATGACCACCCCATTCTAATGTTGTTTTGCCCATTCTTGTTCTAAGATGGAGCCTCTGTTATGCTTATTTCTGTTGCTACAGAGATTATCTTGTATGTTGCTTTAGAGTACTTGACAAGCATTTATTCATCTGTAGTTATTTATTTTCCTGTTTTTCTTTTGTTATTTATTTAAGCATAAGTACACAAAAAAATAAGGAATCAAGCTCTGAGAGCTAAAATTTTCAGATGAAAGCTATGTGGAAACTTAATGCATCCCTGTACACCAGAGTTTTCGCAAACAATTATAAACTTTATATATAGGCTTTCCTGAGTCTGTACAAAGGAGAGTTAGGTGTGGAACTATTTTGCATTGTGTTTACAAAGGCTTACTTTGGCCAAATTTCTATGTAGTTTAATAGAAATAGCGAAAAACACATCTTTATGTTAAGCACTGCCCTTAAACAAATGTGGTATTCATCTCTTAAGCATAGTCACTAATAGTTCCAAAATAGTCTCAAGAGTTTCTGTAGAATCTATTTCAGTTAAGTCATGGAATATTAATCTTTGCTTCTCTTGAAAGCTGACATACTGAATGGAAGTCTTCCTAGGCAATTAGAGCTTGTGAAATGTTTAATAACTGAAAATATCACCATTGGATGATAACATCTGCTGATCTTTTCTATGCGAGTATAATAAAATGGGTACTGTAGCTTACTTTTTGAAATAATAACATTCATACTGTTCTGTAGTGCTGCTGGAGGTGAAATCTTTGACCAGTGTGTTGCTGAAAGAGAAGAAGCCTTCAAAGAGAAAGATGTGAAACGACTTATGAAGCAGATCTTAGAAGGAGTTTCATTCTTGCACAGAAACAGTGTGGTTCATCTTGACTTAAAGGTATGACTGTTGCAGTACTTTTCTTACTTCTTAAATGTTGGCTTCCTTACTGGTCATGTCATATTAAGAACATAACTTTATCATAAGAGATGGGTTTCTTTGTTGTAAGAAATCCAGAGTATCGTGTATAGTTGTGAGTTGTAACCCAGGGATCCAGATTATTTTCCATTTTTATTAAGCTAAAATTAATTTTATACAGCTTTCATTCATATGTTCTTATGAAATAAAGCAATTTTATTCTATTGTGAGGTTGAACTACTTTTCTAAGCAAACCAGTATTAAGAGCATCTTGTGTTAAAATTTTCTAATTCTCTTATGTGTCTAATTTCTCTGTTATTTACTAAGCAAGTAGTGAGGCACTACATGTATTTTCTGTTGACAGGACCCTTATACTTCATTGCATTTTTGGCAGTAGTACAATGCTACCAGTAGATTCCTGTATCAAGCTGTACGTACTTCTATTTAACGGGAAATCATGAACTGTTCATCAGCTGAAGCAGAAAATGAGTAATATTTGTACACAAATATCTCATCTGTCTGTGTTACCATTTATTTAAATGGCCCTAGAATCCTTTAAAACTTTGTGACCCACTGATTTAGTCACACATATCAAATAACTGTACTAATATTTAATGAAAATTTCCTAGCAAGTGGTAAGTGTCCAAAAGGATGAAGGTTCTGGTATGTTTACGGAAGGTACTCAGGGTCTCTGCTTCGTCTGTATATATGCTGTGTTGGCCAAAAGTATTTCTATCGAATTTCCTTGAAGCAGTTTGTGTGAAATTAAAACATGTCTTTTGAGGACAGTATATATTTGTACATTTTTGAAGTTAAAGCTGTGGTGTTCCTTAGCCCTAGCATCTGGTTATCTAATCAGAAATGCATTGTGTTTTTATGTTATTACAGTACTTAATTGTGAAAGTACACTGGAGAGTTGATTCCAGCTTGCAAACAAGTAGCTTTCTCAAAGCTTGGAAAAAAGTTAAAAAAACTCCCAACTGATAAAAAAAACTGATGTTGTAAAATTGAACATCTCCAGTTCTCAGGGGTTAAAAGGCCCAGCATTGCTTTTCTAGCTTTTATAAAACATAATTAGTTGGGTGCTGCTTTTTGTGACGTGCTTATTTAACCCATTGGCTCTACCCCTAGGAGAAGAATTTGTTAAAATGGTTGTTAGGGTGCAACTGTAAGTTTGTTGTCTTAGTCTTGTATTATAAATCTTATCAGCTGGATCTGTGAGGCTAACAGCTTGTTGTTGCTTCTGTCTCCCTCTTTGTTAACTGCAAAACTTGCATATGAGAAAAATGGAGTATTTTGATGTGGCTTAGCAGGGTTGATGCCCAATTATTTCTTTCCAGAAGCGTATTTCTTGTGAAACATGGTGGAAACTTTGTGTGTGTTTAACAGCAAAACACAATAATGTGTTTTGATAGTTTTGACACAGAGAGGAACAAATATAATGCTACTGAGTGTAAATTAAATATCATTCAGCAGCATTGTGTTGATTCTGTTTAATTTGCAGGGTATGCATGGAGTGTAGTCTTTCGTCTCCTCTTAATGGCACATAAAAGCTGCAGAGTAAGGGAAGCTTCTTTTTTCATCAGCTGTTTGACTTGATTGTGTTTGGTAAAGCTTAATTACTTAGGAATGGAAAAGAATAAGTTTAATAAGAATAAAAAGTAGGGAAGTCGAGGAAGGACTAGCTGCTGCTTGTCTGAGATAGATAAAGCTGTACACTGCCAATTAACTGCTTTCAGCAGTGCTCCCCTATAGTATATGTTACTGTGCTTATCCAACAGACACCTTTTTCCTTCTCTATGGTTCCCAAGATGTTGTGTGCTGTGAGGAATTAACAGAGTTGTCATTTGAAATTGCTTTGGGTTTCACTTTACACCAATATTCAGAAAGTAAGCTAATTGAATTATGGAGGTAGTGTCCTGTGTTTGGACTGTCGCTTCATTTGAACCTCATAGTAGTTCCTTAAAAGAAGAAAACTGGTGTTATTTCGGTACAAGTAGATTTTGGGTTATGAGTCGGTTTGTACTGCAGACAATTTCTTGCCATTAAAAACTTTTCCTCATTTAAGTATAGAGAGCAAATGCTTTTCTCATGCTTTCTATTTGCCTCTTCAGGACATAACTAAACTTCCCACTGGGAAGAACATCTGAGAGGCTAATTAATGGGGCATGGCCACCTTTTTTCTTTTTTTTTTTTTTTCCAGATGTTTGCTTCTCTAATACAAATACCGAATAGAAAATGTGAACTATAAAGCCTATGGTAATACACAGCTCCAAAAGCCTTTGTATGACCACCAGATACCAGTTTATAAGCAAAAGTAAGCTGTTCTTAATACATACATTTACAAATAGAAAACAGATAGACAACACCTTGGAGTTCCTTTTAAATACTGTGGCTTCCTACTGTGGCACCCTCCTCAATTTACAGGAATGAAAGAACTTGAATTTATTCAAGTCTTGCAGCAAGAAGAACTGGGCCAAGATTTTAAAATGTTCTTGTACAGTTTTATTTCTCTGATCAAGAGGAAGGATTTTAATATGAAATTGCACTCTCACAATCAATGTGGAAATGAAAAAAGAACAGCTCTGTGAATAGGAGAAAACTATAGATGTTGGTCTTAATCCAGTTGGACTTCATCCCTCAGTGGTTGCTTCTGTGTTCATACTCATTTGTCCTCCTCCCTTTTCAACCACCACTTATATGTGATAATCCAACTTCTCAGTAAATAAAGCATCGTTTTCATGGGAGTCGGGCTAACCAGAAGCATGAACATGGTGTGAACTGTCAGCGCTACTGCTTGCAGAAGTTAATGACAGAACACAGTGTAATCATTGGCCCAGAGTGGGGAGACCGGGACTTGGTCTGTCAATGATCTGCTTCAGTTGCAAAAAACTAAGATCCACTGTCTAAAGTTAGTTTTAAGATTTTTAATATTTTTTTAAACTCAGCAGCCATTCAAAATAGAAAGGACTTAATGACCGCAGTTTGTGTTGAGGATTGACAGCCAAGATCTAGTGACGTCAGAGCAAACAAGCTTATCCAAAGGTGATGATCTTAAAAACCTGTTTTTCAGGCTGCTATATTTTTTTTCTACTGTTCTTCAGTTAGTATTCTGTAATACAACTGTTTGTACTTTGAACAAGATTGAGGTCAGTTGCAACAGAGTTTCTTTGAACAGGTATAGTCAAAATAGTTTCATGTGTTCATGTTTTTTTAAACAGTTGAGTGTTTTAGGAACACCCTTAAATGAGAGAGATTTTATACCAGGAAGGAACAAGGAGGGCAGAAAGGTGGTGTGAAGGACTAAAGGTACAAATGTGGAGATCTTCTTATCCTATTGCTAAATGGTAGCTACTGGTATGTCTTTTGTATGAGTTCCAAGCAAAGAAAGGTAGATGCTTAATTTTCAGTTCTTAACTGAAAAATCCTGCCACTGCTTTGAGACAATTTGCCTCTTTGAGTTCACCTTTGGTTTAAAAATAAAAAATACAAAAAAAATCCTGGGTACTGTACATTAACATGTATCATTGTTATTCTAAAACAATTATGTGGTGTTATGGTATCATAGACATAAGATTTTGGTGAACTTGAACATGTACTTGCTTTGTTTTTCAGCCACAAAACATTCTACTAACCAGTAAGTCTCCTCTGGGAGACATAAAGATAGTGGATTTTGGCCTTTCCAGGATAATGAAAAGCAGTGAGGAACTAAGAGAAATTATGGGAACTCCAGAATATGTCGGTAAGTTGTTACTACAACACTGGTGTAGCCTTGAGGAGGAAGGTACTATCAACAATGGAGAATTGTCTCAAAATTTGATGAATACCAGGACTGGCTGTGTAGTTACTGTGCTGGAAGATCAAGTTATCACTTAGACGCGATACTGCTGTAAGTTGGAATCGCCAGTCTAGTGACTGACAATTTTGTGCTTGTGTTGAAGATGAGTACACACTTTAGACAAATCTGAGCAGAGATGACTTGGATTCGAGGTTGAAAAAGGCATACTCTTACTGAATATGGTATTCTAGCCTGCTGGGGTTTGTATACATTTCATTAAATAAAATTGTTCCAGGCTTTGAAAATGTGCTTGAAAATAACCTTAAGTTATATAGTACATTCTTTATGGATATGGGTTTTTGCAATATGGAACTTTGGATATTGAAATAACTTTTCAATAGGAGATTTGTGTGTAGCTTTCTTAATTGGTTAAGAGATGATCCTTGCATCTGAAGATGACAGTAAAAGGCAAACAGTTTTCTTTTTACCTTTTTACCTGAAACTAACCAATGATAGTAATCATTTAAATAACTTCAATATAAGTATCAATTTATATGAGCGTGACAGTCTTTCATTAAATATTTCCATGTGTCTGCTTTTGCACTCTGTAACTACAGTGTCATGTCTGTGTATGAGAAAAAATATATATTTTTTTTTTTCCCTTGAATAGCTCCTGAAATTCTGAGTTATGACCCAATCAGTACAGCAACCGATATGTGGTAAGTTGAACAAATTAATGATCATCATAACACTGTTAGAAAGCTTAAAAAGAAAAAAAAAAAACAAGACAAAAAAAAACACCTATTTTTGTGTTTTTTGCTTTCAATTTAGGAGCATTGGAGTATTGGCGTATATTATGCTAACAGGGATATCACCCTTCTTAGGGGATGATAAACAAGAAACATTCTTAAATATATCTCAAATGAATGTAAGTTACTCTGGAGAAGACTTTGACCTCATATCAGAGTCTGCTGTGGATTTCATCAAAGCTTTGCTGGTGAAGAAACCTGAGTAAGTAAAATACACAACTGAATCCAGTCCTAACAGTCCTACATATTAGCATATACATTTTAAAATGAGTACTTGAATTTTTGTTTTTCAAGTATAAGGCAACTTTAGGTACTATTACTTTTCATACACATTAAAAGAGTTCTCCATTTCCCTCCTGACTTGCATGTTCTGAATGTATCCAACTATAATAATTAAAACTCAAAATTTCAGAACATTGTAAATGCAGCATAGGGTGGTCCAGTATTCTGGCTTCTGATAGGTGTACCCTGCTGGTGTCTTAAATGAGCTGTGCTTTGATCCTTCTGTTTCTGATGTATTGGTAGAGTACCTTACTCTTCCGTAGATCATTAGTATGCTTTTCTAAGGGGAGGCAAATTAGAAATTCCAGCTCTAAAAACAGAAGTAGTGCTTTCTGTGCAGGTTCCACAATTTTTCATGTGATGTGTCAACCACCAGAATTGTCTACTATGTCTTGGTGGCTTAATTGGTTGGGTTTTTTTGATTTTTTTTTTTGTGGAAATATGTAATTATGGCATAATTTTCATATATTTAAGGAAAAAGTCTTTGATAGTTGCTCAGAAATATGGTAAACTGTGGTATTTAAGATTCTATGAACTCCTTAATTTCAAATAGTAACAGTTCATCTTGGACTGTTGGTCTTCTGGGGTAAAAAGTAGCTATCAGCACATTTTTAGTAGTTTGGTCAGTCATTCATATCCTTGGAAGAAAACTGCATGAATGTCTTAAGAGATTAGGTTTCAAATTCACTTGGACATTTCTTTAAACACTTTGTTCATTTGCAGGGAACGGGCAACTGCTGAAGAATGTCTCCAGCACCCCTGGTTAGAACAAAGTGATGAACCTACTTGCAGGGCCTGGAGTAAGAGTGCAGCAGGGGAGAGCAGTGATGTCAGCCAGAAAAATGCAGATTCTGCCTCTGAAAAATCTGCAGATGTTGTTGAGAAAGCCGAAGAAGAAGAATCAATGGTGACAGAAGAACTAATTGTAGTGGCTTCATATACACTGGGACAATGTAGGCAGTCAGAAAAAGAAAAAGCAACTGAGCAGAAAGCCATTTCCAAACGATTTAAGTTTGAGGAACCATTGCTGCAAGAAATACCTGGAGAATTCATTTATTGAACTGTGTGTTACTTCATAGCAGTGTTTTCTACTAAACAAAAATATCCTAGCCAAGGGAATCTCTGATATGCAATGAATGTTCTAGGTAAAATAAAATGTTGATAGATGGCATCTAAGGAGAATGTGCCAAGGTTTTAATTTCATGGAAGAAATAAACAAGATTTCAAGTGGCTGGCAGGAATTTAACAGAGATGAAAGCTTATTTTTGTTTGTAATTTTTAGTTCTGGTTGTTTGTGTTTTTTTTTTTTTTTTTGTCTCTGGATAATTGACAAATGTTGTCAATTGTTCTGATGTTCTGGAGAAGTTGACATAAGAAGAGTTTCAGCGACAGATGTCAAGAGAAGTATATTTTAGGATACACTTTGTCATGCAATGCAAATATATAATACTGGGTTTTCCTCAAATATTTTTTAGCACTCCTGACTTTAGTGGACATATCTACTGATATAAAAAATACATATGAGATAATTCAACTGGTTTGACAGATTTCAAAGCTACACTATGTATGTATTTCTTTACATTTTCATCACATCCAAAGACTTGGATTTAGTGTATAGTTAAACAGTGAGCTGGGTTTCTCAAACAATGCATATGTCCCCCAGGTAAAGACTTCAGTAGACAATTCCAGAAACAGTAATGATGTTTCTTTATTTGGGAGTATGGTAAAATTCCGCTTTGGAGAGTGGTAGATCTCCCGAAGGCTGTCTCTGGAGAGCCCACAGACTGCTGCTCCCTCTGTCTCCTATGTTGGGCCAGATGCACTAACAACCCAGCTGAGTGTGTCTGCACATTGCTGATGAGTGGGCAACAAAGAAAATGGAGTCATTTGCAGCAGTTACTGAAGTTCTCTCTCCTTGCTTCAACATTTTAGTTCAGACAGTTTGTCCATCTAATGATAAATCAGCTCTTGATTTCTGCCCCTTCTTCTCCACTTCCTGAACCCAGCTGAGATTTTACTGGGAGCATGGGGTCATTGCCTTCTTTTTGTTCTGTTCTAACTGCTGCTTTAGAAAGAAAGAAGCATCCTTAGGCTAAATTGCATAACCTTTTTAATACAGCTATCAGATAAGGAAGAAGATGCTATATCCTCTGAAACAATGAAGCATAACTCATACCTCGTGCTTCCCAATCGCTTCCCCTTAGACACTTGGAAAAACCATATTTGTACGATGGGGCAGAGTTGGGTTAGCAATATGGATGGGTCGTAGTTCTCAATGGACACAGTCCCTCACGGAATAAAACCACGACTAACCAGGCATCAGAATTGACTGGTTTTTGCAATGTACAGATATCTGAGGATCTTGGACTGAGTCCTGGTTTTCTAAGAAATCTTTCATGTTGATGCTGTTCCAAAGTTTAATTTTTATGTAATTGAAATTTAGTACTGTTATATTGCGTACTGTTAACTATTGAACTATTTATTTGGTTTCCTTGTGCCATTCCTTTATAATAAACCCTGACAAAAGTTTTTGTGCTGTAAAATAGATACTCTTAAGGTAGTGGTTGATTTTTTTTTTCTTCTGTGTTGCTGCGAATCTAATTTCAAATGTACTGGGAACATTCTGACTACAGTGAACAGGAGTTTTGGTGCTCTGTCATTACTGTTTGTTCTTCACACAAAAGTAAAACAGCTTATTAGTAACAAAGACAACGCTGCCATGATGTGGTTAGGATTGCTTGTACGAGTGGAGGGAAAAAAGCAGTAAGAAAGAAAAAATCTGAACAAAAAGCACCATGACATCGAATGGGGCAATGTGAGTTTCTCCGTAATGCTTCATTGCCAGGGGTCTGATTGCCACCACTTGAAGCCACATCAGAAAAGTAGCACCTGTGTTAAACTGTCTTATCAGGCTTCATCCTCCATGGAGTTGCACTTTGAGTAGGCACAGCACCGTCTTGCTCCTTGAACACCTTTATGTAAGGAAGCAACCAATAGTTCTTGAGTAATAGAGTTAGGGCATATTTTAGATGGTAATGCAGAGATGCCTTTCACACTCTGTAGAAATCAGACATTTGCTTTTTTTTTTGTTTCCTCCTGTAGATAGCAACTTACAGACTTGTAGTGAAAAGCTACCGTGCAAAATTTTTTTTGATTCCTGGGGCTGGCAATTAGTAGATGTCGAATAAGAATCTTCAGGCCAACAGAGTACTTACTTATGTTATCTGGGCATCTCTGGAGGTGAATGGTAGCTGCGTTGCTGCATGTTGCTGACCCTCCCTGCTATGCTGATCTTTAAGAAAGGCGCTCTTCGTGTATTTTACTGTTCAGTCATTGGCCCAAGGCTACTTGTCCGGGGGACATGAACTTCTGCGATTCACCTGTTGAATCTCTCAGTGTCCTCCAGTGCAACTTTAATTTTCTTTACACCCATACTTCCTTGCTTTTATAAAGTCGAGTAAAGCACTGATACAGAAGCATGGTCACGTTCCACCCTTAGAAAACTAACTTGTGTTGCCATGTCTGCATATCTAAATGTGTAATAATTCATGATTGCTCACAGCAAATCATGTGACCTCATCTGGATTGAGCTGTTACTGACGAAAAAGCTTCATGTGTATAAACAAAGTATGTACTTTTACAAGGTCAGCTTCTTTTGAATTGGCTGCTTTGACGCCTCCGGTGGGCTGCCTTTTTTATCTTTTTGCGCTTTAATATGGTTTTGTGCAGTGTTTTTAGCACCATTAAGAATTTGTATAAAGTTGGGAAAGCTTAACAGCATAAGCAAGCCATCTGAGATCAGCCCTATAGTAGGAAAATTTCTCTCATGTATAATGCAGGACTGTCAGCCACTCCCACACGTTTGAAGCAATTTCTATTCCTCTGTAAGTGTGGACAAAGCTGTAAGTGGGGTACTCCTTCCCTACACTGTAGAAGGGGGATACTGAGGCTAATTTTTTTGAGAACCTTAGTTACTGGTGGGGCAGTAGCAAACAAACAGACAGAGCAAATCAAGTGCTTGTTCAGAAGAGCAGATCCTCTGCAGATTCTCCAATATGGATGACTGCATGTGCATGTGGTTCCTCAGGAAATGAAGCTGCTTATGCTGTGAAGTACTGGTGGGAGAGGAGATGGGAAAGGAGTCAGCTCTTTGGCCCTCGTTCTTCGTTCCAGCCTCTGCTCTCCAGATCTCCAGGCATCATTTCTAAGGCATCATGTGGGCTGCCTCAGCAATGCTGGGAGCATGACTGCTGTGTGCTTGGATGCAGGAATGTGAAAAAAGTGAAAGAGAAGTACAGATGCTCTTGCACATGGCTGGAGAACTGTTGTTTTGTTAAGATGTGAGAGATGTGAACTGTCCACATGCAGCAGGAGCGGGGCTGAAATGTGCAGGTCTGTCCCCATTGCAGCTGTTGGGATAAACACTAAATGCTGGGTTGAAAACAGAGCTTTTTGTCTTTACTCATTGCTCTGTTCACCACTGAGACTATAATTTATTGTCACAAATCTTCTATAAAATCTTTTTTTTTTTTTGTCCAAAATATAATTTTTTGCCATTTGTTTCATTTCTTGCACTCTTCAATTGAGGGACCCAATGTACAAAACACGAATTCCAACCTGTAATCTACCAGGCTACCAGGTGAATCTTACCAGGTGTTAAGAAATGCAACTAAGAATTAAATGCCCATTCTCTAGTGGTGGTGCTGGCAGGAGACAGGGAGGAAGATGGACTTCACACTACTGGATTCCATGGCAAGTCAGCATTTACTGATTTCCAGTGGACTTCCAAAAGGTATGCGAGCCTCTGCTGCAGAACTGGAATACTACTGGAATCAATATTAAAGCTCAAGTACGATACTGCATTACAAGCTACTACAACTTAAACTCTTCTGTGCTTGGTGCCTGTGCAGCTTCGTGCTTGGCTTTAGCTAAGAAGCAGAAGTACATTACGTTGCTGGAACTGGATTGTAGTATGTCATATGGAGCCTCGTGTTCAAATAAATGCCCTAGTTGTTCACTAAGAACTTACGTGAAATTATTTTTCTTGACACCCACATTGGTGATATTTTAGTTTTCTCTATTAAGTATTTGTTCAATTTATATTTGGTCCATAAAGTGCACCAGTGATTTCCACTCTAAAGCAATATGTTTGCATTGTAGACATCTTCATGATGCATCATTTATAGATGTTGAATTAATCTGTCATTGGGATTAATAAATAGCTACATTATCCATGTAATGGATTGGGTTTTTTTTTTTCTTGGTATATACTAAACCTAGAAATGCATTGTCATTAAACATAGGACTGTTACATCAGATGTCTGATCTTCAGGTGGCTGAAGATGCAAGGCTGGAAAGATGGTAGTTAAATGGCAATTAAAGGTGTGAAATTTGGGGTAGTTTCATGTCCAGAACATGGTGGAGCAGGTGCCAATGAGCATTAATCCAGTTTTAACAAATCATGCAGAAATTTATACTATGGAGCGAAACTCTAACATACCCTTCAAAGTGTGGGTGTGTGCAGAACTAGGTTACTTGGCTGATATGCTTCCTGCGGGGAAAGTCAGAGCATCATCTAGATGTTGAGGTGAAAAAATTATTTCTTCTTCCACTGTGTTCAGGTTGGATATTAGGAAGAATTTATTCTCTAAAAGGGTGGTCAGGCATTGGAACAGATTGTGCAGGGATGTGGTGGAGTCACCGTCCCTGGAAGTGTTTAAGGAAAGGGTAGATGCAGTATTTAGGGACACGGATTGTGGGCAGCATTGTTGGTAGGTGGACAGTTGGACTAGGTGATCTTAGAGGTCTTTTCCTACCTTGATGGTTCTATGATATGTAATTTCAGTAATCATTCCTGTTACAAGACAACCAGCAATTGTATTGCTCTGTAAAATTAAAATAATTTGTTTCAGTAAAAATACAACCTGAAAGCTCTATAAAATGGGGGGGAAAAAGCGAAGTCCAAATGGATGTGATTAAAGTCCCTCTTAGAATTTAAGAATTCAGTTAGGATTTTTTAAAGTGAAATGTAGCGTTAGGTCTAAAACAGTTAATTACTTCAAGGGATTATATTTTTATTCCTGTAAACACAGAAAACTAAACTGCATTGATTCTTTGCAGAAAACATGAAGGAAAATGATTTTTGCTTTGACAAGTGGATAAGATGCAGGCAAATGTTGGGAAAGAACTGGGTACATCCTTGTTTCTGCATGGAAGGTGAATCAAAATGACTCATGCTCCCTGTGCAATGCAGTATATATCTGCCCAAGCTAGAGTGAACTGGTGGGCCCATGAGCTGGCCAAAACCCTACTATAAGTGGAGAAGCATGCCTGAAAAAGAACGTGTTGGCCTGCTTACTCTCCATGAGACAGACTACTGTTTTTGAAACATGTGGGTTTATGCAGCCCCTTTGTACTCATCAGATCCAGCTGAGCTAGGTGCGAGTGTTGTAACTCTGCTAAACAGTGCTTGTTTGTTGTTCTTCAGTTGCAAATAGGTCCTTGCCCTGAGCAGCTTGACTTCTTCATGGTTTCCTTCAGAGTGATGACTGCCTGCCAGAAGCTATTAAAAGCAAACTAGAGAGTAAGAAACAAACATAATCCAACAAAGGCCATGAGGAAGAAGGGTATTTTAGCCAAGCAAACAAACAGAAAAGGAACTACGGAAATTTTCAAGCCAATTTAAAAGAAATTATTTAACATACTTAAAATGATTAAGATGATTAAAGGATCGCAGCAGCTGTCAACAAGACTAAGAGCTGCGATTGTCAGCCTGGAGAAGAGATGGCTTGGGGGGATCTTACCCATGTACATAAATACCTGTGGGGAAGAGTAAAGAAGGTGGAGCAGGATGTGGTGCTCAATGACAGGACAAGAGGCCATGGGCACAGGTAGAAGTGCAGGAAATTCTATTTAAATAGAGGCAGAGTCCTTTTTACTGTGAGAATGGTTGAACTCTGAAACAGGTTTTCCAGAGACTGTGGATTTTCCTCCACAGATCTTATAATGTTTAGAGATCCAGTGATCTAACAAACAAAAAAATGCAACCTAATTTGCTCCAGTGTTCCTTAGGAAAAGATGGTAAGGGAGAGAGGTGTCTAGGAGTACACTTGAAGTTCATAGAATCATAGAATCACCAAGGTTGGAAAAGATCTCAGATCATCCAGTCCAACTGTCCACCTATCCCACTAAACCATGTTATTTGGGCTTTCAGCGGCTGCTGGTGGTTTTGAGACCTTTGCTCTCCTTTTCTTGGCTGCTGCAGCTCTTGGCTGCTCCCACTGCACCTGCATCCTCTGTGAGAAGCAGCCATGGGCTACAGGTTGCTTAATGGGAGCCACATGGCTCAGAGCCCAGCATGCTCACTTGCTGCTTTTTTCTCCCTTTCAATATGTGCACCCTAAAATAGCTCAAACACAGAGGAAGTGGCTTCTGAGGCTCTTCAAGGTCAAGATGTTAGAAACTGTATGTTTACTGACTGTAGTCCATATAACAAAAGCAGGGATTTGAATGTGACTTTCCTATTGTCCCAACCCCCTGACCTGCTGGCCTCCAGCTCTGCTCATTGCTTTTTTCCGTATCCAGATTAAAGATTTGAATTAGAAAAAAAAAAAAAGGTGAAATACGATGATACTGCCTATTCTCACAGCTTTGATGAACTCATGGACTTGTTAGGATGCCTAGGAGCCTCGAGTTAAAAGGGTGCCCTGCTGGCAGACACAATCTGTTCAAAAACTCTGCTTCCCCAAAGTGAGGCAATAAAATTTCCAGTTTTGCCAGTAAGGTTTGTGTGGGAACATTTTGCTCTAGCCAGGGTTTAGGGTTGGGCCAGGCAACGGTGCAATGGCACAGCCATGTGAGGCCAGAGAGGGGATGCTGCACGTGCCAGTGGGGATCTAGGGCAGAGTGATACCACTGGCCAGGGTGACTGTGGCCAAGTTCCTTGGGCATTTGTACGCCTTGCAGACACTGCAAGCGCCAGCTCACTCAGTGTATAGTAATACAGCGATGGCAGCATGCAGCAGATGCTCAGAGCACAGAAATAGGGGACTGCTCTCCACAGCCACGCCTCCTTTGGGGATAGACAGAGTGTGAAAGCAGCACCCAGGGAAGTGATAATTGATGGACGTTAAGTGCCTGTCTTGGCTTCTCTTTGTCAGCTGTTTGATCCCTACCAGCCCAGCAGTCACTTGAAAGCTGGAGCTGCCGCAAAGCACTAGGTGGCCGGAGACCTCCTGTCCCTGCATGGCCTGTCCCATAGTCCCTGCGGGCTGCAGCAGTGCAAGGCTGACGTTTTTAAATTGTACCTTTTGTATTGTTTGTTGAAATTGTCCAGCAGTGACTTCAGTCCTAAAGCTGGGACACTCCTTTTCCTCCTCGTTTTTTCCTAATCCTGCTGGTGTATTTGGGAATTTACCCTGGTTCACCATGCAGGCAGTATTCCTCCTGGGTAGCCAACTGTAAGGCCCATGCTAAAGCTCACATTTTTTCCCTCCTAAAACAGTTTGTCACAGAGGTGCTTTAGCAAAAGCACCTTTCATCCTTTCATCCACTCAAGGCATATCAAGGCAAAATTGAAATCTCCTGTTGTAGTCGGACTGTACTATGGCAGTAATTTACTTGTTCTGCATCTCCTGAGTATTTTCTTCCCTAAGCAGAACTGAGAGATTGAATGTGCTTACCCCAACTTGTCTCTGACATTGCTGATATGAGTGATTCATTCATAGCAATCCTCAGCATGAGCAGGTGTATGCAGTGAGCCTCCTCCTGGAACCTGTAAGTTATGATTAGTGGTCTTTGCTATCTCATGAGCTTTTTGATGACAGCGGTGAGGGTGCAAATCTCCCTGCTGCAGGTCATATTCCTTAGTGCAGGGGGATGCTGTCCGAGCTGCATCTTGGCTACTCTAGGCAATACCTTTTGAGAAGTGAGGGGAAAACAAGCAGAGAGGAAATCACTTTGAGAAGATGACTTAGTCATTGAGCCATATGAAAGAGCAACCCAAACGTCCAGATTCAGGTCTGTGATTGTAAGAAAAGCCCGATTTCCTGCTAGTTTGTTTATTTCAAACTCATATTCACACTACCAGTGCATGCAGGACACAACACACGACCTCTGGAACAGCAACTCCTGTTGCAATATCTTTATGTTAGGCATTTGCTGAACACACAAGTAAACCAACAGATGAAAACACATGACAATGGTGACAGTGGTGACAGAGGTCAATGGTAGAGACAAAACTGTCTTCACAGCATCCACTTAAGTGAAATTGTCCTCAGTGACAACTGAGTGCATCCCTGCACACAGCGTGATGCAATCAATTAATGGCTCCCTTGGTTCGATGGCAGGTGGGGATGCAGCTGCCCTGGACTTTCAGCCTCCATGCACACTGACACTTTCCACAGGGGAGCGGTAGACCGGAATATTCTGACCATCCCGCAGCTTCAAGGTGACATCCTGCAGGCACCAGCTGACACAAAACCAAGACAACTTTTAACTTCCTTCAGTCATTTTCAGTCTAGGAGTAACATGGGTGCAAAAACAGAAGGCATGGACACACAAATCATTCTATGCCTTCATTATTCTTAAAGAAAAAATTCTCATAGTTACTTTAAAACCCAGTTTGCAAGTGCCTGTCTCTAAAAGATGTATTTCCCCATAGTGTAGCACAGCCCAGCATTGCAGATCTGTGATATATGCTGCTATTTGTTGCAACCTGAATAAAAGCCCAGCAGCTATTTTCAGCTGGGTAGCTCCTCTCTTGCTGCCAACGCCGTGCCTTTCTTCCCCCTCATCCTGTCGGTGCATTCCATGCTTCGCTCTTCTCCCGCCTTGCAGCCAGGCTGCGTTGCTAAGGAATTATCCTAGCCTGGGAGAGTTTGAACACTGTCTGATTGCTCCATGTGATTACTGAAAAACTGACAGGATACGAGAGTGGCTACTCAAAAGAAAAGAAAAACTGCATTTGTTGGTTGCAGGAGGGGAGTCTTTTGCTTCCCCAAAGCTCTGCTACAAACCCACTTCTGAGAGCCTGCTCACATGGGTTTTCCAGCTGGGAAGTGCTATTATTTCAGCACACCAAGATAGGAGTTTTAAAGCTCCTGGCAGGCACCCAACTCTGCTTTTACTGGAGTCAATGCCAAGTACATACAATTAGGTAATGAGACTGTGCAACGAATCTGCAGCGGGGCTCGTCCCATGCCAGCCTTCCATCTTGATCTGACCTGCAGCGAGTGACTACCTCGCTGATGACAGTCAGCAGGCATGGTGCATGGAGCTGCTGCCCCCTTGGCATGGCCAGCGGCCTTGGCTCTCTTCTCACTTTGGGGCAGGGACTGCAGGTGTCCCTTGGCAGGAGCAGTTCCTCACCTGCCTCTCCTCACAGCCCCTGGGCCTCCCTCACCTCCAGGCAGGAAGCTCTGCAGCCTCCCATCCCTGCCTGCGAGCAAACAGCAAACACTCCCTCTTCAGCTTCAAACTGGCTCACACACTCCATGTTTTCCTTTTTTTCAGCTGGCCTCCTTTAAAAGAGAATTGAATTCAAAAACCTGATTGACAGACTGCCCTGCTTTGGAGCTCCTCTCCCCATGTCATTTAACTGTGTCTTGTTGCCTGTTGGGCCTCACGTGTACGAGCTATGTGGGACCACGCCAGGATGGCCCATTTACACATTTGTTATTCCTCCCAGGGATTTCAGGAGCGGACAAGAACGAACGATTTTAGCTCCTCAGCCAGGTGCAAGGACACTAAGTGCTGTCAAGCTCCAGTCTATGTGTGGGCCCCATACTAAGCTGAGTTCAATAGATTTGTCTGCCACTAATCATTCTGCAGAAGATGCATTCTCTTTCCAGGTTGCAGATGGAAATGTGTGGAAAGTTCTTTTTAAAATAAAACTCTGATACGCTTCGCTTACTACTGTATTTTAATATCTTGCAATCTTTAGCTATCCTCACACTCGCTCTGTGAAATAGGGAGGAGCTGTTATTTCCTTCCATCTGTGAGGAAAGGATGGTGAGGAGTGGGAATGCCAGGGTTCAGATCCTCAGGGAAGCACAGATGTGCCTAAATGGTGTCTATGGACCTCAAGGGTACCTCTGGTCACTAGGAAGGACGCCAGGTCTGGCTCTGGATCTCTGAAGTGCCAGTTTTGTGCCTTCCTCCCATACCTTTTAACTTTAACTCCTACTGCCATTCTAAACACAAATCCACCAAATTGTACTTTATCTAAATATGAAAACAATATCATATGGCTGGTGGAAACTGAGAAAAATGCTGCAGCTCTGGTTTTCTAAACAGAGCTAACAGAATCTCTCCTCAAGAACATATGAGGAGATTTTCATCAAATATAATTTCCACTTTCGCAGTGGAAGATGGAGTTTGAATTCCTGTTGTAATTCTCAGTTCCAGAAATCAATTTCACCTTGAAAATCAAGATTTTCAGGCTTCAGTACTACAAGAATGTAAGGTCACTATTACGTGATGTGGAGTCAGAGCAACCTACCAACTTGTGTAAGATAACTGTTATCTATCATGCTTACCTTGATTCACTCTGATGTAACATGGAAGATAACTCCCTTACCTCAACACATAATAACAGACTGAAGTTGGGCTTGCTGTACAACTGCCTCAGCATCTCCTTTGGAGGAGGGGTTGGGGGAACTATGTGCTACATTGGCTCACAGTATCTATGTGTATGTGGAGTTACAGTTTGCAGAATGCATTTCACACAAAGGAATGACTCACATTGTTCTTAAATTTGTATTCAGAGACGTATTCAACATGTTTCTCAACTAATCTGCATTTTTGTCATAATGATGATAATAACCTTTCACAAGATCTTCAGACATGAATTTCCGCTTCCTTTGTGTGATGATCTCAGCAACACAGATGACTAAACCACGCGTCCTGCTCCACTGTTCTCTCTTACCACTTCTATCCCCGCATCTATATGTATTTCACAGTACTTCCCCCAGTACGCACCATTGATGGAAGTGATCCATTTCTGAGTTAATTAAAAGGTACCCCGTTGACTTTGTTCCAGATACTGGTAGCTTTATCTGCAGATGTGAAAGTATGTTAGAGATTCAATGAAGCATGTTACTGAAATGAACATTTATTCCTTCTGTAGTCAAAGACATAACAAAACTACCTCTCTTTTAGCTTAAACACTCATTTTGTTGTTGGTTCTGTGTTGTTTTTTTTTTTTTTTTTAATGTATTTCAAGCATTTCATTAAGTTTTTCTAATGGCTAATGTGTACATGGTTATACAAGTATGCCTGTTCTGGCATACATTAATCTCTGCTGAAAGAATGTACGGTGTTACAGCTGCATCCCCCAGGGAAAACCACTCACTCACTGAAATATTTATGAGCAAACACCTTTCCTCACCAGAATGCATGGTGATCCAAAGGTGACCTGTATTGTGTTAGAGCTTCCCATAACCATAACAAGCCTGTAGGTTGTCTATCTACAGATCACTCAGTCCATTAAGACACATCAAGGTAATAAGACATTCAATTATTTTATCAGTGCCACAAATTCTGCTATTCAGGTTAGTTAATAAACAAAGCTGTGCTTAGTGCTGAAGATCTTAACTAACTGCCCTCAGTCTGATATTTGAATAATAGAAATGTTTCATGTATAACACTTGTGCTCACAAATGGAAAATGCCAGGAGTTCTGAAATGGAACCAGTACGTAGCAGCTAGGAATGCTGTGTGGTCAGTAAATTGATCTGTGATATAATCATCAAAGATGCTTAACTAGTTTATTTCATGAAAATATGAATGTTCACTGAGATTGAAAGCATGAAAAAGAGGGAAAGAAAGTTGGTGGTTTATGTCTTGGGCGAGGTCTGCAGAAGGCTGGGTTTTGATTTCACCCTGAGTCACTCAAGTGACTAGCATTCTTAAAAGGTGACATAGAAAAATATTAGTGGGAAAAGTTCTTTTCTTATTCTCAATCAGTGTAAGAGGTTGTGAGTTTGCCCTGTGTATTTGGCCTTAGATAAGGTGCCTGGTAAAATCTCTGAAATGTGGGAAATGTTTTTGCCCAGGGTATCATGTAGGTAAACTCTGGCTGGAGTGAGATGTAAAGTGGAATTTTGTGTGCATTGGTTAAAGGTTGATTTTCTTGCCCCGACAAACTCCTCCTTCACCTGCAGTATCTAGTCCATTCCCTACTGCCTTTATTTGGTCAAAAACAGTCAGAAAAACCGTAACAAACAAAATGATTCAAAAGGGACACGATCCCTCAGTGAGCTGCCTGAAGAGGTCTCTGGGGATATCCTGAGTCTCCAAGAAAACCAGGGAAGAACAGCCAGTCCTCTTCTAGGGGACTTCAGTTTCTGGGTGAAAACAGTGATGTGAAGTTCTTTTCAGACAGCAACCCAGAGAGGAAGTTGACTTGTATTTGTGAGGTTTGCCTCAGCCCAGCCCTGGGGTGATGCAAATCAGCCTTGTGCAATACTTCATCACCCAGCACAGCGTTCTCCAGTGACTATGTAATGTGAGCGCACAGCCCCGTGTCAGGCAGTTATCCTCTACTGCGGAGGCTTACAGGTGCTTTAAAAGCCATGCCATTTGTGCTGTAAGCTCCACTGTGCAGTTTGTGAGTGGCTATAAAATTCTTCTGAACAAAGCTTTGAATACTAACGTGGAACATACCTGGGGGGAAGGGACGCAACTGCTATCTGAAGGCTAGATCTTGATACATTTCTGAAAATGATTGCAGTAAGAGAAGGATTCACTGACTTGGAAGGTCCCTTAGCATTCTGCAGTGTGCCCATATGTCACAAAATGAAAACGCCTTTCTTGCTGTTTCTAGTTCTCATCAGAGCTACAGATTTAAGCCTGGAAATCCATTCCTTCTCCAAATCACCTGCCATCCCACTGTATTGCCCTGCAGCGGGGCTCCTGCTCCCAGGTCACTTGTGACTTGCTGAAAAGCCCATTGCTGATCTCTTTTCACCTGGGCAGACTACTGGGGAAGCCACTCTGTGACACAGTCTCTCCAGCATTACCTGTGCTCTTTCTGTGTCCACGCGATTGCTCCTATCTGTCAGCTGGATGTTGTGAACCTTCAGAGGGGGGGCACCCAGGGCTTCCAGGGCAGCAGGATTGTTGTTCAGATGCGCCAAAGCCTGCTGATAATACTGCGTTCTGGCAAAACTTTCTACATAGGAGAAATGGGTTAGTGAGGAGATTGTCCACTTTAAATAAACAAACAAAAAATAAATAAATGAATCAATGGATTAAGAACTGGTTGGCTGGTTGCAGGCAAAGGGTTGTGATCAACGGTTCCGGTCACAAGTGGTGTCCCCCAAGGGTCGATCTTGGGACCAGTGCTCTTCAACATCTTTATCAGTGACATAGACAACGGAATCGAGTGCACCCTCAGCAAGTTTGCAGATGACACCAAGCTGAGAAGTGCAGTTGATACACTGGAGGGAAGGGAAGCCATCCAGAGGGACCGGGACAGGCTGGAGGAGTGGGCCCATGTGAACCTAATGAGTTTCAACAAGACCAAATGCAAGGAGTTGCACTTGGGCTGGGGCAATCCCATGTATTTATGCAGACTGGGGAAAGAACTCCTGGAGAGCAGCCCTGCAGAGAAGGACTTGGGGGCCCTGGTGGACAAGAAGCTGGACATGAGCCAGCAGTGTGCGCTTGCAGCCCAGAAGGCCAACTATATCCTGGGCTGTACTAAAAAAGGGGTGGCCAGCAGGGAGAGGAACGTGATTGTCTCCCTCTACTCAGCTCTTGTGAGGCCCCATCTGGAGTACTGCGTCCAGGCCTGGGGCCCCCACCACAAGAAAGATGCAGAGCTCTTGGGATGGGTCCAGAGGAGGGCCACTAAGATGATCAGAGGGCTGGAGCACCTCTCCTGTGAAGAAAGGTTGAGGGAACTGGGCTTGTTTAGCTTGGAGAAGAGAAGGCTCCAGGGAGACCTCATTGTGGTATTCCAGTACTTGAAGGGAGCATATAAACAGAAGGGGGAATGACTGTTTACGTGAGTTGATAGCAATAGGACAAGGAGGAATGGTTTTAAACTAAGACAGGGGAGATTTAGGTTGGATGTTAGGGGGAAGGTTTTCCTTCAGAGGGTGCTGATGCACTGGAACAGGTTGCCCAGAGAGGTTGTGGATGCCCCATCCCTGGAGGCGTTCAAGGCAAGGCTGGACATGGCTCTGGGCAGCCTGGTCTAATGGTTGGCGATCCTGCCCATGGCAGGCAGGTTGAAACTAGATGGTCTTTGAGGTCTTTTTCAACCCAGGCCATTCTATGATTCTATGAAAAATATAATCACAGTAAGTTATATCCATGAAATATCCAGGGTACTTGTGGCTTACGGCCTGATACTTTTAAGATGTGGAGAAGATGGTGGAGTGGGTTCAGGGTCAGATATCACAGAACAAGACCCAGCTTAACCACTGAATTCTCCTAAAATATGTGGGAAAGTTACTTAAACTGTGGAATTCCTTGTTGTACAGTTTTACCGATATTAATCATTTCCTTAGATTCAAAATATGGTAGGATAGACTCATGGGAGAAAAAAACATTGAGGTCCTTCACATGAAAGCAATCACTCATGGCTTATGAAATTCACAAATTGAAAATTCTCTGGGGGAATATGACAAGGTTTCCATTTTATTATACTTTACTCAGAATTACGGGTTGTCACTGACAAGACTCTGGGCTGGAGGAACATTGTTTTGTTCTCTTATTGGCATTATCTATATTTTCCTGGTGGGATGAGTCATCATAAACCCTGGAACATTGTTTTCCCAGCTGCCCCTGCACGGTGTAGTTGTCTCCCAAATACAGATTTCACCTTCTTTCCTATGGAAATGACTGTACTGGGGACGCATCCTTGATGAGGTGCGTGTGCTGCCATGGATCGCTGAAAGGTGGCTGTGTATAGATTCAACATCTCAGAATCACTCCCTTGTCTATATGTTCTTTATATTTGTACACAGCTATCAAGATCCATGCTGTGTCACTGACATTTTCTGTCTAGTTACACCACGGGCTGTGTGCTTAAGGCTGATCCCTTGAGATACACTTTGCACACTCCTGAATGGGCCTTCCAGGAGCCTCCGTTGTTCCAAAATAATGATGACCAGGGTTGTTTGGTAAAAAAAAGGAAACCAACAAACCAAAAAACAACAACATGATGGACTGCTCTATTTCCTTTAGCAGAGTAGCAATACCTTTTGTTGCCACCATAGATCTTAATAGCATTTTTAGTTCTGTGTACCAGTCACTGACTTTGGAGTAGGAAATATCCACGTGTGGTTGTGCTGTAAATCTGAGGAGATTATTCAGAATGGGTTACACAGAAGCCTCTTTCATGCCATACCACAGATTTCCACCCAGCCCCTTTTTCTGACTTACTACTTGTGCATTTCCTTCTCCCTCTCTTTTTTCCCTTCAGGGAAACCTTTAAATAAAACCTTTCCCAGACTGTCATTTGCCTCTACAGCGCTGCTGAAAAGTAGCAGTAGCATTGCTCTAACAGTGAGTAGGTCACCCTGTGCCACTCACCAGTGCATTTGGTCTCTGTCCACTCACACAGATCCATGGAAAGAGGAAACAAAAATCTGAAGCACATGCCATGCCAGGGAGCCTGGCTCAAGATCCACAGGATTAACTCTGTTAGCAGTGCTATATGTAACCTTGACATGCAATCAGCAAAGCAAAATATTCATTATTGCCTGACTGTCAGCTGAAGACAATTTCAATTATTCTGGCATTTCAGTGGATGAAGAAGCCCTTTAGGCTGGCTCATGAGATTAGACTTAAAGACTCTGTAAATTAAGAAAGTTGCAATCAGTACATTATCTGGCAGGCAGCTGTGGAATATGCTACAACAGGGAGGGGAAGGAAGAAAGAAAAAAGACAAATTGCTATATTCAAGTTGTGGTTTTGATATATCAATTTACAGTTTTAACATATACATTTGTGAAATAATTGTTTTGCATTTCTTAAATCATCTTTAACAGCATCAGTGTGAAGTTTCCAACTCCTAAAGCTTGAAAGGTCAGTTTTTCTTTTGCCTCGTACCTTGTTTTAAAGACTAGTTTTGGTTAGGGGAGGGAAAATATGAGCATTGCCAGAAGAACAAATCTTTCTGAAAGTTATTCAAATATTATAATATCTGTCTGTTGATCATAAAACTCCATTAGGAGATACGTGTAATGTCCCCTAGGTTAATTTTTATAATATCAGATTCTTCTTGCTAGATATGCACGGATGTGGTAATTACTACCATATATGGCCTTTACAGCTCCTGTCTGATGTGTTAAGTATAAGGAGGATCACTTGCATTATCGTATGTTGCACTTCTAGAGCTTTTATCTCTGAGATTCCCAAACTGTTTCAGCATCTTTACAAATAACAGTGCAGAACCTGTTTACTTCCCGCAGTTATGTGACTTCTAGTCAGAAGTGCTGAGATAGGAGGGCTGAAAAATTGATGATTTGGAGGCGCTTCTTTTGGCAAAGAACAAATATAGTTTAGTGGTAAATCGCTCTCATTCCTGTGGGGTGGGTTTTGTGTTATACCCTTGGGTAACTCTATATAGAGAAGACAGATTTGCCTCCAGGAGTTGATGAGTTGTAACCTGGAGAATTTGGTGAAAAATTGTGATTGAGTCATGGCAACAAAGTCTTCATGAGACATGATGGGTGGGAAAATCTTGCTGAAAGCAGAGACAGTGTCTTCACTGTTGCTGTCACCCCAGCTAGCTGGTTGAGGAGGTGCATAAACCATGGAGCTCCTTGCTGCCACACTACGTAGATAGAATAGCTTTACAGCACAGTTAGATGGATGATATACCTCTAAGTTGCCTCTAGTGATGTCCACTCTGTATTTTAAGGCTGAGTGCTCAACTGTTGACCCTTTACCTCGCTAATAAGTTTTAGGATGACTTGTGTTATAAATCTCAGGGGGACAGTGTCTCTCAGTTGTCTTGCTTCAGTCTGATGTACTGCACAGAATGAATCACACTTACGTTTAGATGTTTGCAACTTGGAGGAGAACAATCTGGGATTCTCTCTGTAGTCACTGGGGAGAAAGAGACACTCAGTAAATACAGATTCTCTCTACAACCACCTGAAAAGTGGGGGTTGGCCTCTTCTCCCAGTTAACTTGTGATATGGTAAGAGGTGATGGCCCTAAGCTGTACCAAGGGAAGTTCAGGTTGGATTTTAGGAAAAATTTATTATCAGAAAGAGTGGTGATGCATTGGAACAGGCTGCCCAGGGAGGTGGTGGAATCACTGTCCCTGGAGGTGTTCAAGAACCATGAAGATGTGGCACTGAGGGACATAGTTTATTGGACGTGATTGGTTGATGTTTGGACTAAATGACCTTAGTGTTCTTTCCAATCTTAATGATTCTGTGATTCTATGATTGTTTTATCCTAAGGTAGTCATCTCACTTTGAGCAGAAGAATCATGATCTAGAAGTTCCGTTTATCTCTCCAGTACCTGTAAAGGGAACCTTGGCTACTAGCTCATATACCAATGTCTAAAGTTATATGAGCTAAGGACCACTCACTTTGTCTGTAGAATGATTAGACTACACAGCCTTCAGTATAGTTCTTGTATCTTGCCATGAACATGTACAGCAGCTAATGAAGTGTTGGCAGATCTTGACTGGAGCTGCTAGAGATGATGACAACAGCAATAACCACGATAACAGCTGCAACAACAGCCATAGACCTGACGTAGTGACCTATCAAACACAAGCATTTCCACTACACATCATCCTTAACAACTTTCTCTTATCAAACTAATTTTAATCTCATTGACTTTAAAGCAGACCTATTTTCAAATGATGGCAATATAACTTTGATCTTTCTATTATGCACTACCAAGAAGATTGTCATCTGCAGGGTTTTTCATTCAGGTTGTGACCTGTTCCTGGATTAATAAAATGGTATGAGTAACTTATTGAAATTTGGAATACAAAGGTCTGAATTTCTAAGCACAAGTACTGATTGTCAGAATCTGTGGAAGGCTCGAACTTAGATGTCTCCGTGAATTTGATTTCTGAGATTTGAGTGCCCCCTTTCTGAAATCCATGTTCTGATAAAAAATTATAAGATAGGAACTTGCAAGCAGACACCCCAAGACACCCCAAATCTCTGACTATTTTAAAAAATTACCGTCAAGGATCGTTTAAAGCACCTCACAAATAAAATCAGCATATTGCATATTGCACACTTTTTTTTCCCTCAAGTGAAATTTTTTTACCTATATTTGAAAACCAAGTAGTTTTGGCAGTTGAGACCCGGTATTTTTCACACATGATTCTTTTTAATTATTCAACATTCCTTCTGTTGTTTCTTCTTCTTCTTTTTTTCCCCCCTAAGTTTAGCTAGAAAAGCTGTAAACAGATCCTTAAAAAAGTAAAAACCTCACTCACAATTTACCCCACAGTTACGCATCTTTCTGCTTTGGAGAACATTTAGCTAAAATTAGATGACAGCTCCGTACCCTTAGAACCAGTGTTGTGTTTTTCCTCCATTTCTGATCTACATAATTCAAAACAAGGAAATGTTAGCAGGTAAAACTGCAGGGTAAAACCTTTGGCTGCTGGAAATATTTGCATTTATTAGGCTAACAACTGTAAAGCAGATATGCACATCTTTAGACTTCCTCATTCTTGCCTTATTAAAAAAAAGATCTTTGAAATTCAAAAGCTTCCATGTAAATGTTGTGGAGATTTTTTCCTTCCCCTGATGCAGATGGTTTTACTTGTGTGGCTTAAAAAGAGCAGAACCTGAAACCAAGCACCTCAGTACATCACTGCTGGTTAAAATCCAGACCTGGTGTGTACGTATAATTTGGAGACAGCTGCCTGAAATGAAGCTCTCCACTGTCTCCCTGAGACTCATGGGTTTGAGCTTCTCCATGGCCTTGCTTATCTCGGTGCATTTGCACAGGAGTAGGTGAGCGTGGCATGTGCTTGCATACATTTCTAGGTCTTTTTCCAGCTCTATGATGCTGAGTGCTGCACAAGCAGTGTTTGATCTGCTGACCCTCTCCATTTGGTGCAGATTTACTGTTAAGGGATGAACCATTTCATCCAACCCAGAATGCATGAGAAAAAAGATTTGCCCAGCTGCAGGCTAGCACAGTTTCTCCTGAGATCTAGAGGACATCTCTTGGTTTGGGAGGCAGGACATATAAAGGATGCTTCATTCTAAATCTGGATCTTGCCTTGACATCTTCTCCAAGAAGAGTGCCCTTTAGAAACCTATGGATTCAGACTACCAGATCTGCAACAGTGACCTCCTCATGGGTATTTTCGCAGATGAAAAACTCAGACACATGAGCAAGTCAGGGATTTTAAAATCGTTATCCTATGTTAGCTGCTGAAACCAGGGCAAATGTCAGCAACGCAAAGGACATACAATATTTTCACACCTATGTCTGTAATTTTCCACATTGCATATGTCTGTATCATGCAAGATCATCCCTAAATCACAAGTGCAGTGCTTTATCAGTAACACTAACTAATAAAGTATCCCTTGCGGCCTTTTCAAGAAGGTATCAATCGATAACAGGGAATTAAACAAAACAAAACACAAAAGAAACATTCCCCTCCTATTTACAGAACAAAAATGACTCACAAGGGACAGTTTCTTGTCTTTTCACAATACGAGGGTAATGCCCTTCATGGCAAACACTGGAGTTTGAGCCCAGACTTTTATAGACTTTGTGTTGATATATTTTCTCATGGGAAAGATTGGACCAGTCCAGACAAGCATCTGCAATTTTTCAGTGGACCAAGGCAAGACTGGGGAATTTGGAATTACATCCAAACAGAGTTTTAGTGTTGCGTGGGATAACAGAAAGTGAGAGTTTTCAAAAGACTCATGAAAAAATTATTCTTATGTTGAAGATGAAGGGAACTCATTCCAAAAATTGATAATAGACAGACAGCTAACTTTTCTAATCCAACTTAAGGCCTCCTTTTCCTTACTTTGTTCTTTTACTTGGTTTCACTGAAGCAGTTAAACTGCAGGAGCTTACTTCAATATGGCTAATGCTCTAAATCAATGTTTGAATTTTGTACTAATTGAGGCCAATCCACTGACATTTTTTTTCTATAATGTGAAGACTAGTGCCCAGAGTAACTTACTGAAATTTAACATAAAAGCAAGATAAAACAATTAAAGTGGAAGAATATTTGATTAAGTGGCTCAGTGATTTATAGTATAGTAAATGGAAATAGAAGGGACAGAGATTTTTTTTTTTAAATGACAACCATATTTTATGTTCATTATCAGTCTCTCTGGGCTCTTTGTGATTTTGTAATTAAAAATACAAGTTTATGGATAGTAATTTTGGGATTTATTACTCTGGTCTTCTTTTTGAGGACTTTTTTTTCTTCTTCTTTTCTGTTTCCTCTGGTAAAATATTAAGGTCCCATTGAAAAGTTGAATGGAATAAGTGTAGTGCTAACCAACTGGTGGCTATTTGACAAAGAATCGTAGAATCACAGAATCACAGAATCATAGAATTGTTTGAGTTGGGAAGGACCCTTAAAGGTCATCTGGTCCGACTCCCCTGCACTGAACAGGGACACCTACAGCTAGATCAGGTTGCTCAGATCCCTGTCCAGCCTGACTTTGACTGTCTTCAGGGATGGGAGATCCACCACTTCTCTGGACAACCTGTTCCAGTGCCTCATCACCCTTAACATCATTACATCATTTAAACAACAGCTTCGTGGGAGAAGGAAGAAACAACAAGGAGAGTTTTCTTTTGGTGACAGGGATTAAGTCTGTCCTGGGGAGATTTTGACACTGAGCTAGAGCTCATGTGGGAGGATGTCTCATGCGCTGGAGGCATCGCTGCATAATGTGGGCTGGGAAGACAGTGGCTCTGTCCATAGGTTCAGACTCAAGTTTAGGCTCAGGTTAGATATTAGGAAAAATTTCTTCTCAGAAGGAGTGGTAAGGTATTGGAACAGGCTGCCCAGGGAGGTGGTGGAGTCAATCTCCCTGATGGTGTTCAAGAAAAGGGTGGATGTGACACTGAGGGACATGGTTAGTGGGCATGGTGGTGATGGGTTGATGGTTGGACTGAATGGCTGTAGTGATCTTTCCAATCTTAATGATTCTGAGATTGTATGATTCCAAGGGCATCATCAGAGAAAGGAGCATTCCCTACATTGCAAAGTCCCATGCTCCTGGTCTGCCCACCAGACTGCAGGTGTGATTCACCTAACAGCGATGAGCTGAAGAATAGGATTATTCTCCCCTCTGTCCATTCCTTGCTTTCTCTCAGCTATACCTCTAGCTGCATAAGCTAACCTGGCTTCAAGGGCCTCTCCTTAACATCTATATCTTAATATAGAAATAAGTCAGCCCTCTCATGACACCAGAGAAGCAACAATGCTTTCCAACCCTGTCTATGTTTGCAACAGGAAAGAAAGAGAAAGCATTAAGAGATTTGCTCAAGGACACAGAGAAAACCAGTAGCAAAGCAGACTAGAAAGGTGAACAGTGAAGAATAAGCAGCACCCTGAAAGAGCAAACCACAGGTGCATGCATCCTACTGGCATGCCCTATGTGCTCATGATATGTCTGCCTAAGGCTTCCTTGCAACCTTTTCATGTGGCTGAAAAAACCTGGAGCAGAGGGGGAAAATAACACTTCCAGTCTCTTGTAAATGTTTAACCATTTGAAAAAGGGAGCGGTGTCTTTATCAGCCTCCACGTGCGCTGATACATATGCACATTCTCACTCCCAGACATGCACACACGCTCCTGTGGGATGATTTCTAAAGGAAAACATGTGCAGAGGTCTGGGACAGTGTCTTGCAGCTGATTACCCTGGCAAGGCAAAAGTAGGCCTGGAGAAAAAAGAAATATAGGTAATAAGCTTCCTGATTGATGAGCGTACGCCTATGAAAGGGCTTTGTCTGTGGGAGGTTGTTTAAAGAGCTATTGCGCTTTCCAGGAAAAGAGGTGGTAAAAGCAGAAACCCAAGGCAAAGTTACATGGCCCTAACAGAGCAGCCGATGAAATCAGCTCCTTTTTTTTTCTCAGCGTTCGTTCTGCTGCCAAGCGTCCTCACCATGGAGTTGGGAGGCTCCAGGGCCATCTGTTCGGCCTTTCAGAGACCTGCTTTTCAATAGTGGGGCTCTGTTTTGTGACATTTCTTCCCAGAGTTACCTTTTACCAGGGACATCTGCTTGAAGGTCAGCTCAAACAAAAGTCTTGCCTCTCAAAAGAGAGGTTAACTCGTGCCAGGAGTGGGGCTGAATGGGGAGGCAGAAGGGCAGAGAAGAGACATTTCTCACTTGCATCCTGATCTTCTGTTTGTGCCCTACCTGTTCCCTCCCATTTCCTCGGGGCATCGTTCAGAACTGTGACATCCAGAGGAACTTGAATGCACCTCCTGCTTTCAGCACTGCTCACCTCAAGGGTCTAGAAATCACAAGCCAAGCTCTTCAAAATTACAAGACTAGGTTAAAAGCCACGAAACTGCTGTAAAATTACATTTCAGGGGTCTTTCTCTTTGCCTTCTGTCTTCAGAGTTGTCAGTTCACATCCAGCTCATTTCAGGACTTCTTTGCAGAAAAAGAAGGTTAAAACATGCGTCATTGCTTTAGAAAAACATCGTGCATTCAAATGGGAAGGAGAGATGAAGCTTTATGGGAAACACCACTACTACAAGGTGTGTTACGGTGGCTGGCAACCCAGTTTTTGCTCAGCATGAGTTTAGCATTCAGCCTTGGAAGGCGGTGAGGATATCCTGCAAATGCAAACTGGAGATGCTTAGCATCCCACAGGATGGGAACTGAAGATACCAGGAGTGTTGGTGTGTCACCCCATTGGATGTTCACAGAGTCAGCAGGACCAGGGAGAGGATCACCCCTCTGTACTCAGCACTGGTGAGGCCACACCTCTTGTACTGGGTTCAGTTTTAGGCCCTCACTACAAGAAAGACATTGAGGCCCTGGGGCATCTCCAGAGAAGGGCAATGATGCAGTGAAGAATTTGGAGCACAAGTCTTTGGGGAGTGGCTGAGGGAACTGGGATTGTTCAGTCTGGAGGAGAGGAGGCTCGGGGGAGACCTTGTCACTCTCTGCAACTCCTTGAAAGGAGGTTGTGGCGAGGTAGGGTTCAGCTCCCAGATGACAGTGATAGGGTAAGTGATAATGGCCTTAAGTTGCATCAGAGAAGATTCAGGTTGGGTATTAGGAAAACTATATTCTCAATAAGAGTGGTAATACATTGGAACAAGCTGCCCAGGGAGGTGATGGAGTCAATATCCCTGGAGGTGTTCAAGTAAGGGGTACATATGTCACTGAGGGACATGGTTAGTGGGCATGGTGGGGATAGGTTGGTGGTTGAACTAGATGATCTTAGTGGTCTTTTCCAACCTTAATCACTCTATGATTCTATGATTCTATGATTCACAGAGAGATGGGTATCTTCAGAGGTTGCTTCCAGCCTTGTTAGACACCAGCACTGACAGACGATGAATTTCTCTCTGCAAATGTTTTTCTCCTTCAGCCAATCACAGAGAAAACCTCAAAACGACTTACTTTTAGACTCACTTTTATGTGGTTAAAATTAAGGGTGACAGCTTGTGTTCTCTCCAGTCTGAGCTCCTGGAGTCAACATAGATCTAAGGCTTTGTCTGGACACAATGACCATCTTGTCCTTATGACTCTGTGCCTGTATTTACCTTTCCTTGAAATACCACAGGTACGAGTGCCAGAGCTACCCTGGGACTGGGGAAACACTGCCACTATCTGTAGGCTGTTGACAGTCTCTGGCTGCAAAGAGGACAGGAAGTCAATAACAATGGGGATTTGGTCAGATCTTGAAAGGAATCAGGACTATTTTTCATTGCCACGGTTGAAAAATAAGTATAGATATAATTCTGACCATGGAGCAGTATGTAGATGACTGCATATATACACACAGGCAAGAGCAAAAACACATGAAACCTCAGTACATGTATCTCTGTAGTTAAAAATAAAATTGATGTTGTTATACTACTCTACATTATATGCACACACACAAACAGAAAAGTTCAGCCACACTAGCATGTCTTTGGTTTAGGACAAATAGAAAATGATAATATTGAGACCTTGCTACACCAAGGGAATTATAATCCCCTTCTGCAGTCATGGTTGGGAAACGATTAATGCACTGGTAGCATGTTTCCAGCCCTCTGCTTCCCAGCCAAGGCATAGGGGGATCTGGAAGCTGGGGAGGGATTACTGCTGCCCAGTGGAGGGAATGGGATATGTGGAGGCAGGCTTTCAGCGCTGCCTTGAAGTACTTAATCCAGTGCAAGCAGATGGAGAATGGTGGTGATTATCACTGGCGGGGTGTACCTAGGGGGGTCTGCAGCACTGATTGAACCTCAGTGAGGTGGGAGGCTGGGGGAGTTTTGGGAATGGAGGGGGAAGCACTGGGGCTCAAGGCTGAAGAGAGAATAAGGAGCCCCATGGCAGATTGCAGCCAAGGGAAATGGTTAAATTCAAGAATTGGATCTCAAGTACAGCACTGTTTGTAGTATTTATCCATGCAGTAAACTGAGTACCTATTTGAGCCCATTGAACAGGCCAGACAGATCCACACTGCCTTAGCAAACTCGGATGGATTTTTCCTGAAGCCCAAAAGTCTCTGCAGAAGGAAAGAATGAAGTGGTGGTAAAAAAAAGATCAAGCACACAACCAGTGGAGACCTGGCTCTGTGATGGCCCACCAGCTTCTGCCTTGGGGTCAGCTCTTTCTAGGCACAATATTAAACCACACCTAGGCTAAGCATTAGCTCTACATTCTGAAGGGTCAAAGAACACAGAGCATTTAGGACCTCTTGATTCTGTTCATCTCATAATCAGAGTTTATGATCACTGAACCATAACCCAAGCAAGGACAGCTTCCTGCAGCATCTAGGGAACGGTGGGATGCCCTAGCTGTGCCCTGGAAACAGATGCCAACTGAGTTGGTGCCTAGGAATCATACGGCTCTATTGTCTCAAGGTGTGATTTCATCACAGTCCAAAGAAGTGAGGGGCAAGACTGTACGTGATTGGGATGGGAGGCCACTAAGAAAGAAGAGATGGCATGTTTCAAGAAAAGGAACTGATTGCTGAGTTTACTGCAGACTTTTTGTCCTATAAGACGCTATGCATATGAAGACAGAATAAATGGCATAGCTGTGGTCTTCACTTTTGGGGCAGATATGCTTCAGATTACTCTGCTTTCTAGCAGCATCATCACCAGGTTAAAAATATTTAAATCCCAAAGTCCTGCCCTAGAGTAGTTGTTCTTACACTCGTATTTTCCTTGCCATGAAAGTTTAGAAATAGCAGGTAAAAACTTCCCACTACAGTAGTGTTTATTTCACTGTTGACCCAATGCCCTGGAAGAGAAGCTTCCTGCTGAAATCCTCACTGTTTTTATTGGGTGAGGCTTCTGCTTTCCAACCTAGACTCTTTGCAAACCTTTGCAAACTTAGCTATGCTCCGTGTTCAGGAGTATGTGATGTTTGCCAATGCAAATCCTGTTGTTTGTATGCACAAGTCACAGTGGACTTGTTTAAGGAGATTTTTTTTTTTTTAACAGAAACGTTACTAGTGAGCTGGCTTTGCTTCAAATGCTGAATGATCCCTTTTGACTCCTTCTTGATTCTTCCCTGAGGGATCAAGCCATTCTGTTTTCCCAGGACCTGTTCTGAATCACTGCTGTACAGCGTGCTGATACACACTGTCTTCCAAGGAATTATTATTATTTATGTTTCCCAAGCCTACTGGTGATGAGGAAGAAGGTACGAAACTAGACAGAGAAGGAAAGAAGTAAAAGAACAGGCAGTAAAGGAAGGTAAAGAAAGGTAGTGGTAGGAATAAAACTCAGTGACAAGAAAGAATGCTTGCATTGACTGGGATCAGGATGCATGGACTTCAGGAATCTGTGGTCTTTCCATCATTAAATTGTTATGCTGCCTGTTGATGCTATTGAGCTCTGCCAGCTGCCATGATGTGATGTGAACGAGTCCATGTTACAAAGCAAAAGTACAAAAGTCTTGCTCTAGTCAACATATCTTGGAAGTGGCCATATAAGGCTCGAGGCGTTCTTTCATTCTCCTTCCCTTTTGCAGACACCAACTCTGCATGACATACTTGTCACTTCCAGACTAGAAAGATACCCCTTGTTAGATCTGTCAAGAAAATGGAGGAGTCAGCTTTCTTTCAAACTACATTCTTGGCATCAGAATGGCTGAGTGAAACCTCCATGATCTCAGTAAAAGGATTATGGCATATCATGGTTCTCTTGATACAAATGAGAAAGGAATGCAAGAGGAAGAGGAAAAAGAATTAATTGCTTCATGTTGGAGTGATATCTTCAGCAAGGGCATTGGCTCAAAACTGATTGTAGATATTTCAGGAATGGATAAGAGGGTGATTTATATCATTAATTTCTGTATATGTATATGGACTAGATCTTCTTGGGGGACTGGAGACTGGCATTTTTAACATAAATGTCTCTTTAAACATCTTCCACCTCAGCCCCCAGCAGAGCTATCACACCTACATATGTGATAGCCCTAAATTCCAGGCCTTTCTGGGTTCCAAGAGAGCAGGAAACAATAAAAGCAAATAGGGAGCTTAGAGATCTGCTCTTCAAAAGTTACATGCAGAGTTAATTTCTTCTAACTTTAAAGACTTAAAGAGCAGAAATGGCTATTTCTCTCCACAGGCTCTAAATAAATCCTAGGGAGATAAATTGTAACCATGTAGACACCTTCTTCTGGTGAGATAAATCCCATTCCTGAAGAATATAATTAACAAATCACTGCTTGTTTAAGGCAAGAAAATCAGTATTTCTGAAGGTACAGTGTTTCTGTTGAGCTCCTAATGAGTCTCTGGGCATAGATTGGAGCTCTCTCAGGACCATGGGTGTCTTTAGTGTCTACTCATCTTTTCTGGGATGAGTGATGATGAAAGCAAAGAAACAGACAAAGCTCCAAAGGCTTTGAATAACATCTCACTGTATTTAAACTACTGGAAGATACAGTAGAGATAAGGAACACAACCTTTATTATTCATTCTCAACTATCTTGTGCTGCCCAGGGGTTATGTGAGAGCCCAACAAGGAGATCATGATCTACCTTCCTGAAAACAGAATTTTTCATTGCAATCCCTATTCTGACCTGAATTCTACTTTCTCACATGTTAATGGCTAAAGACTCCTAATGGGCTCAATAGATGTCTATCATGAATACATTCTTTAGGTACCAGTTCCCTATATTTCAGAGTCAAAGTACTGTTTTCCCTCAGGAGGTGGCTGCTCTGTTGTCCGTATATCCCATTTGAATAGTGTCATGTAGGTCTTCTTTGCCTGTGCCAGATTTTTTTTTCTGGCACCTCTTGTGGGCTATGGCTCAAAATAGCCAGGAAAACAAATATCCATGCAGAATTTTCAATCAGAGACAGAGACGCACAGTCCTTGTGGCTTTGCCCAATGTACCACATACTGGAGGGCAGAATAAAAGATGACAGATCCATGCTATAGCCCTCTCTTTTCTCTCTGGCTCCCACTCCCTTCCTTTTAACTGTATTTCCTCCCATTGTTTCATCCTGGTATGATGACCACCCTGGTATGTCTTATCATCTCATTTTCGTTCACAAGGCACATTTTGGGAAGTGGACACCCTGGAAGTTAGATTGTAGAAATCCCAGATATAGTGTTAGTGTCATGCTCTAGTTGGGCATTTCAAACCAAGTAAGCAAAAATGAGAAGTCTTTTTTTTTTTTTCTTTTTTACACTCTGACCTACAAAAGACAGATCCAGGTCTGAACAGTGTTACCTTTTAACCAGTCAAGCCTCATTGAACAGCTTAAGGCTGAGCCTGGGGACTGTCCCGTTTTGCAGGAGGAACCCTTGTAAAAGAGAGGAGAGAGATCTCAGTTAGCCTGTGACAACAAAGGTTGATTTGTCACCATAGGAAATATTCTGCTTTTCAAATTCTGCAGGGTCTTAGGTCTGGAGTTGGCTGTACACTTTGGCTGAGTATCCCCTCCCTATGAACAATATCCTGAAGGGTAAATAATCTTTCCTTACAGGAGACATGGGTAGTAGAGAGCAGTAAGAGGTCTAAAAGGTGATTCCCTCTGGAAGAACATGACTGCCAAAATAATCCTTTGGGAATTCAAGAGATCAGAACCAAGATAGGGTAATCCTCACTCAGCAAGTCCAACCCAAGCCAGTGGATAGCACTGGACTGAGTGAGGGACCTGCAGCCACTTCCATGGTGGTCTTTGAGCTGCAGGCTGGAAATGATACAGTTTGCTATGCCTTCTGATCTTAGCTGTTTTTCAATGATAGTAACAACCACATCAGAGCTCATTGGGTTTTCAAATGATGTATCAGGCAATATTGTGACTGGTTTTGAACTTCTGTAGAATTCTGCTGAGCTTCATTTGTTCCCACCAAGGGGGAATTCAAACCTCTCACTTACTCAGTGCTTCAGCCTTGTGGTCCAAACTCACCTCTGAAGTCACAGCTTTACAGTCTCTTCTTTGGCTGTTGAAGTTCATAGAGCACATCACATCTGATTTACACCGATGTGGAGAATCTGGCACCTGTCTCCTGCTGGAGTGAATGTCATTAGCCTAAGTCTGCATTTGGCCTTTTCACTTTCAAAAACTGACTGCAAAATGAGGAATCCTTGTCAGCTTTAAGACTGATGCTGTATGTCTCCAAGCACGTTTGTCATCTGTTTGCAAAGTGAAAATAAGCCTGCAATTGTTGACAGTAAATGAAATAATATTTACATAATGCAGTCATACCTGCTTCCTGGTAAAGAGATCAATGCATATTTCTTTTTGCAATAACACATCCGTGCTGTATATCTTTACAGAGACAACAATATTTGAAGTGAAATGTTCATTCAGCTATAAAATTACTTGTATTGTTTTCCATTGGCTTTTTGTTCTCTAATAGTTTATTACTAGTGGCCAGTAGTCAAAAACAATCCAGAGGGTTGCTAAACATCCCCTTATTCCAGGTCCATTCAAAGATACCTTGGTTATTAAAATTGCTGTCATTAATATCAGTGCTCAGAAGTGGCTCTCACAACTGACCCAGTTGCTTCGGGTCATAGAAGCACTCATGATGGAAGGCATTGCCTGCCACAGGATATTAGAGCTGGCAAAAAGCATGGCATAGACACAGCCACTACACAGCAGATCAGCACCAAAACTGCTATGAGCTGTCCTTTCTCACCTTCCTTCTCACATCTGTATTTACTTTTATAGCCAAATTAGCTATGTTGATGTGGGTGACTGGGAGAAAGGACAGGGTGGTGTCCAGTGTAATTCACATTACAGAAAGACTGTACCACAGCAGTTTGATGGGCTGTGTTAGTAGCTTGCTTGCAGTTAGCTCTGGCACAGCACAGGCACTGCTGCACCTGCACAGGAATGCTAAGGATTTAGCACTCAATGGATTAGAGGAGTCATTTTCTGATGCCGTCTACCCTGGACTTTAAAAGGTTGTAGAGTATGTGAGATGGACCCATCCCTTCTGTTTCTCTCAGCTTTTTTTACCTTTCAACTAAAGGTAAATATGTTTTATCTTTCTTTTATATAGTACCTTTCAGACCGTATGTTTCCCAAATCACTTCTTACGTATCAGTAACAATAAGTAAATAAATACCAAAGTGCCTCCACTATTAAGACATGTGTGTGGCCCATCTTGCGTAAGTACTGAAGATAGCAACCATGATTTAATGGTTACTTTCCCTGCTTTCTATCTCCATAGACCTCTATCAACACAGAGCTGCTGAAGAAAACCTTACAGCTATTTTTTCCCCCACGCAAAGATATCTACATAACAAACTCATTTGTCAGGCAAGTTCCTCTCTTGTTCCTCCAGCTGCCTTAGATTTTCACCCTAGTGCAGAACGCTGCTGAGTCAACTGGATACTTACCTCTGCCCACTCAAGTGTGGCTGCATTTCTTGCCGCCTCTGTTACTCTGGGTGTCATGCAAATGGAGAGCAGCACAGTTACATTGCTGGCACAGAACAGCAATGCTGCTCTTTGCATCCATGTGGCTTTGTTTGTTCTCAGTACCAAGAGTTATGTGTCCTCGTGCAGAAAAGTTTGACTTCAGTCCTACGTAGCCAGTCTGGACTGGTCACTGGTCAGGAGGAAAGGAAGTGAAGGATGGCTTTCTAGTAGGAGCAAGGGCAGTAAAGTGGATTTCCTGGTAGGCAAGGCTAAAGGGAAAGCTAGGACTAAATTCTACCCAGTAGAACAGGTTTAAGTGCCTTGTGCTGGCAATAAGGAAAAAGCAATTGCTGCATTGACAGGATCTAACCATCCTGAGATGGTTGGAGTCATCCCAGCAGCCTTTATCTGAGTTTGGTCCCACAACCATTACAGGTATCTAATTGACTAACTCAAAGATGCGGAAGGAAGACTCTCAAGATATTTATCAAGATCTCAAGATTATTTATCAGCCCTTTCTTGAGTCTGCTTCACTCACCTGATCATATATGAGTGGTTTTGTGATTAAGAAGAGAATGGCATGAAGTTGTGCAGATGCTATGTTATGCAGGACTGGGAGGGGACGTAATCTCTTCTCTTGGAAACATCTCTGGCCATTCCTTTCAAGGCTTCAAGAGCCTTTTGGCTTTAGTACTGGAGAATCTGTCATGTGAATGGAAAGTAAGAGGTTGTGGATGCTCCATTCCCGGAGGTGTTCAAGAGCAGGTTGGATGGAGCCCTGGGCAACCTGGTCTAGTACCAGATCTGGAGGTTGGTGGCCCTGCCTGTGGCAGAGGGGTTGGAACTTGATGATCCTTGGGATCCCTTCCAATCCAAGCCATTCTATGATTCTATGATGTGCAAGCCATACAAGGCTGTACATCTGAAGAGAAATCTGGAAAGCTGAGTTAGCCTTTTTTTCAAGTCCTGAGCCACAGATACTGGAGTTGCTGATCTTAGGTGTCCTAAGACAGACAGCTTGTCTTCCATAGGGCTGGAAAAATAAGCGATAAGGGTGCTGCTGCTTAGCAGCAGTTCTACTTTTGCACTTATCTCTCTGCCCTCTTCCACCTCCCCTTTTTACACCCCTCCCTATCCTTGATCCCTGAGGACCGAGTCAATCTCAACTTCTATGCAGCTGAAGGAGCCATTTAGGATTTGCCTCCTTGCCTCCTGTAAATCTCAGAAGCTTCCTCTATTGCCCTTGTTTCTCTTCCAGGCCTTTGTAGGACTACCCACATCCACAACACTGAGAGGGTGAAAAGCTGGGCGACTTCTCCCCATTGCATGGAGTGCAGCACACCTGGTGTGCTCTGAAACAACTGCCTGGCTCTCTAGTAGGTTTGCACAAGCATTTCATAAACCCAGCTGTTCCATCTCCCAGGAATTTGGAGACTGAATAGAACAGAGAAGAATTCTGTTTCCTTTCTCCATTAGGAGAAATGATGTACAGAGAAGAAAAAGGACCTTCCTGAAGTTACATCCCAGCCCAAATCTTTATGCCACAGCCAGAAAACAAGCATTTGATATATTCTCCATTCATACTGACGTATGAAGTACCTTTAAGTCAGGCATGCTTGGTGTGTTTCTACAGCACCTGACACAATACAATCATATCCTGAATGAACACTGATAATACACAAGCAATACTCAGTGATGGGACTGAGGTTAAATTGGATTGCTTTTCAGCTCTTTCCCTTGTTATCTATGAATGACTCCACTTGTTACATGTACTTATCTAATATTCAATATCAGTTAATTTCTGTCAAGGAGACGGTTCATTCTTGGGGAGAATTCCCTTTCCAGTGCATCTTAGTGAGCTCTGTGTCCCAAGACATTCTGGATGCTCTTGTCAATCTCCAGGGATGGGTCATCCACACCTGTTAAGTTGGTAAATTCATTACATGATTGAAATGATCTTCCTGCAGAGAAGTGGCCCTCTGTTTCCTTTAACTATTGACTGTTTTTCTGGTTCATTTGCTACATTGTTAGTCATAACACTAGCAGGAAATAAAACGTGTCAGAGCTAGTCGCACCACTTGTCAAGGAGGTGCTTTTTAAGAACAGCACGACTCTCCACACATTTCCCTGAGCCTTTGCTATACAGCATCCTTTTCTGGAACTCTCTCATAGCGTCCAAGCTCACTATGCACACAACCGACATCATAGACTGATTGAAACTAAGCTTTAAATTTTTATTTGTTGTTTTGCTTTGAGAAGCAGAGAAAAATTTCCAGGAAAAAGGGAAGGGGAAGAGGCTGCAGTGGAGTCCCTGAGCCTCTCTGCAAACTTGTGTTTCAAATTTCCTTGCGTTTGTGAAGCAAAAGTTCAGAACAAGTGTCAACTATTCACCACCAGCTGGAAATGTTGGTAGCGATGGGCACTGTGGGCAATAAAATGCTGCCACCCAGGATTGAAGAGAGAACATCTGTGGCTGTCGGACTATTTCCATTCAGCCTTTAAACAGCCTTGTGGAGATTTGTGGATGTGTGTGTGAAGGCTCTTTCCTTATCAAAGACTATGCATGTGATGTGTTTGGGGCTGGGTAATAATAGGCAGTATCGGTGAATGCTGTTTCACATTTTTTTTAAGTGCATGTTTTCTAGTGGGTGATTCATCAGCTGCTGTTACAGAAAGTATGTTGGGAAGGTTGCAGCTGTGGGCTCAGACTGCAGTTTCTGTGTTGTTGCTAGGGATTTTGCATTAAATATCCCAATTCTCTGCACTCAAAACTAGGAAAAATTGACATTCTGACTTCCCATAAGAGAATGGAATACGTGATTCACAGTCCTTCTTCTGCAACATTAATCAGGCCCTGTTTACAGGGAAAAGTGCCAAGGGGGGTTAGAGCCAAAGAGGTACGCTCAGAAAGCCAAATGGTGATGTCATTTGGGGCAAAATAGTAACAGCAAGCCATTTAACTGGATGCAGTGGCTTATAGTGGAAGCTAATCACCCTTAAATGATGGAGAAACATTAGGATTTCTTGGCTATTCTATTAACTACTCTGGTTTTACTGTGGGTTGTTTATGGAGAAGGATAACAGAGCCATCAGCTGCAGTGGTGAGCACTGAAAGTTCAAGCTGGGCAGCTGAGTCCTGCAGATTTGCTGCGAGATGGAGGGCTGAGTAATTCAGTGTTCATGTGCTAGACTTTAAATTCCCAACAATTTCTGAGTTACATGGAGTTGGCTGGGGGCATCCTTTCCAAGAGATGCAATACCTTGGTTTTCTTCTTGTGGTGGACCCTATACGGATGTGGGTGACCCCTTGGAGTGCTGTGGTGCCAGCTACTGCACATATATTAGGGATCGTTCCTCACACTGGGTGTCTACAACTCCCATGGCAAAGGGAGAGTTATGATCAGCTTTTTACAGATGGAGAACTAAAAGTAATCATAAGGGATTCCCTCAAGGCCATAAAGGATAACAAAATCATCTCAGCTCATCTGGGAGAGGAACACAACTTTCTTTAGCAAGTCCGAACTACTTCATGTAAAAACTCTTTCAACACACAGGCAACACATACCATTTTGCCAGCTGAACAAAATGGTCATTAGAATATTTTTTCCCCCTTCTCCATTAGATGTGATGCTGAATCTGAGCGTGTCCATGTTTTAAAAAACATGGTAATACTCTCTGAGACTTAGGCAGGAAAAATGTGAAGGCTGCTCCCCAACCACCCAATTCAAGGGACATTCAGGAAAGTTATCTCCCTGGCCTTCAAGCCATCTGCTGTCTTCTGGGGAACCTTGCTTGAAAGGTGGTTCCTGTCCACATGCAGACATTTAGAAAAGAGATTTAGAAAAGTGGCTTAGAAAATTTGAGAATCCCATCTACATGTGGCATGGAGTTCTTCGGGCAAGCGAGGAGTGAACTGTTACATTCATAGGTGTCAGCTTGCACCCAGAAAGCTGGGGTTCCCTTCTCAAGCTCAAGTTATATAGATTATTGCATCAGAAGACTGCAGGAATGACTTGTGTCTCCCCGACTCCTTGATGACACACCTCCTTTCATAACAATTTCAGGTTTGTAGTCGGAAGCAGAACTTACCGGTTCTTACAGCATCCTGTTGCATCTTGTACTGCTCTTTTTTTTTGGTCCTTTTTTGAAGTTATGATAGAAGATCCTTCTCTCCACAAGCAGTATCTCCCCATGCTGTTGAAGTAATTTCTGGGCTGTCAGACAAAAATATTACAAGCATAATTTAGCAGATGACAAAATATCTTATTTTTGCCCTTAATCTAAGTAATGGTTTCAGACATTTGAGACATTTTTAAACACCACACATTGTCTTGCTAAATACTGCATTATCCTGAGACACTGTATCAAAATTATTAAGCTGTGGGAAACCCAGTCAGATAAAGAAGGGAAGCTGGTTGATTGGACAATTTGAAGTTCACTGTTCTAAGTCAGATCTGTGGTTTAATCTTGGTCATATGGGGAGATAGAACAAATAGCAAGCCAGCCAGAATTTGGAATGACATGATATTATAAATGATATATCTACTGTTTCTCTGCTTTGTTTCTGAGGACTGATTAGAACATAGGATCGAGAATCCAAAACAAACCATAGGGCTCTGCTGGGGAGAGATGTTAGCGTACATCATCCACTTCAAAGCTGTAGCTCCAGTATCTAACCCAACATGGGTATGTTTCTTCATATGCTGTTGAAGAGGTTGGCCACTGGTGGTGTAGTAGAAGTTGAAAATACTGTGAACGGTGTGTTTACTACTGACTGTGGCAGATGGTTCTTTATACCTCAGTGGCTGATTAAAGATTTCCTGTGTGGTAAATCTGTAAGAAATGTACAGGCTCCTTATCAAGTAGACTAATAAGGTAATAACGACAGAAATAATGAATAAAAGAAAGAGAAGAATATGAAAAGGAGATAGTGTATGGGCTGCCTGAGTACACTGAATGCCTCAGGAGCACTCCTATGGGATGCTTACTATGAGACAGGAGGCCTGTGTCCTAACCAAACTCTGCCAATAACTCCTTATATTCTTTTGGTCTTGTTATTTAATTTCATCTACCTTCAGTTTGTCCTTAACTCATGACAAGAGAAAATGGTGGATGGGGAAATCTAGGGCATTTTGAGCTCTTGGGTAGCACAAGATGCCTTGATGAAGTCCTTCAGTTACTTAGCTTTACTGTCTTTGGTGAAGACAGTGATCTACACAAGCTGATGAACTGGCTCCTCCTTTTCTAGTCAACACACAACCATCCTTATGCCAGCAACATTCAAGTCTCCATTGCAAACATTTCGTAAGTTTAAGGAAGTTCCTGTTTTCATCTTTTGCTATAATCAGTGTTACGATGAATACAAACAATAACCAGAACAATTGTGGTCATCAATGGAACTATTGGTGAAGAATACAGGGCTTTCCTGCTTAGACACAACTATCAAGAGGATTGTTTACATAGCTTGACCGTCCTTTTATAGTTACCAACAGGAAATGTTTGCAATGTTTGTGTAAGAGGGAGACTTCGAATTATCCCACATGTTCTCTTCAAAGGGATGTGAGAACAGAATGTATGTTTTAAATCAAACCTCACAGCCCTTTTTTCACCTTATAAGAGTGAGAACATCTGGTTTTGATGGACTTGTCAACCTGTTCTCTATGTTTTTACAGCCCCGGTTTGTCACATTTTTACTTTCAAATGGAAAAGCTTCAGATGAAAACCCACTTTTTGTTTTTGGTACCTCCTGAGCTGCTTTAAAACATCAGTAGACAGTGCGATAAAGCCAACTTGACTCAAATAACCTCCAGTAATCGAATGGCCAGACATCTGCCGTACTGAAGATTAATACACCTTCTACACTTCTGCAGTAGTGAGTGGGTGAAGAGGGACTAACTGGATGGAGAAGACGACCCTTGATTGTCCAGAAACAAGCACATGTAGGAGTATAGTACAGGGAATACACTGAGTTGCTGACAGACTAATCTGGATGTCTGTTTTTAAACAATAAAATACCGTTGCAAGCATAAATTAGAGACTAGTTTTGTTTAGGTCTTGTTTCTCATCATGGATAGTTTTACCACGCATAAATCATAGTTCAAAAAGTGTCCCAGTCTCCACCTTGGTAAACCAGTGATGTACACATGGCAAAGAAAATATCAGTCTCATTTTGGATGACCGACTTTTGTCATTTAAGGCTTCAGAACTACCTTGTAATGTCAGTTAACACATGGTTGGTGGGATGAAAGTTATTGCAATGTAAATAATGGATGTTATTTATGAACAGTAAAGCTTTTAGTCCTTCTAGCTGATCACACATAAATAAGATTGGTCCACATATATAACAATTCACTTGTTATATAAGGCAATTTAAGATCTGAATCCCACTAGGACTGAGAGCTATTTAATCCACAGAGGGAAGGGAGGCAGAGAGAGAGATTAGGGGACTTGCCCAAAGTCACACAGGAAGTCTGTGGTAGAACCAGGATATGAACATAGATTTCCTGAGCCTCCATTTGCTGCATTAACCACAAGCTCTTCCTTCCTCCCTTGTTTGGGAGAAAATGACAAGTTTTCTTCAGTTTGAGAAGTGCCCTGCAGGGAACTCAGCTTCAAGGTGCTTCTTTGTGTATGGAGAGCAAGTGATGTCCTTGTACAGCAGCATATTCCCGTCAGTATATATGTGTTTGTACCAGAAAAAAAAAACAACAACAAAAAACAATCAACCACCCATTAATCTTCCCCCTTGTCCTTGGCACAATACTTCAGTGGTGCAGGGTAACTGCTTTGGGGTTCTGCAGCTGTGTGATTTGGACATGCCCATGAAGACTGTAGACACCGTTAGGCGGTTTTACCTATCTACCCACAGATGGACATTGGTAGTGTGGATCTGAGATGAATATCAGAGGGCCAGTTTAAGAAAGAGAGATAGGTTAAGTTGGGGTGTTACATAAATAACACGAGGTGAAGGTGCTGCTGTCTTCACCCCTGTTTTACCTGTTGCCAGATATGGGACTTGGAAAAATAAGTAAAATACTGACTTGTGATTTTGTGAGCAAATCTGTTACTTGATCTCTCTTTCCTCTCTTTCCACATGTGGCAGAAATTAAAATTTCTTCCAGTATATCAGTAGAAAAGAGTTTGCCAGTATGGAAAACAAGAGCTAGGAAATGGCCATGCTGGTTGTACACCTTGGATGTCAAAGGGTAGCGATGTCACTCCAGCATCTCATGGTGAAAAACTCTGCCTGCCTTATCAGAGACATTCCAGGCAAAAACGGGCCAGAGTCAGCATATCAACAGGTTAAGTAATGTTAGCGAAACCAGGACCTCCTTTAGTTTATGTTGCTGATTGTTCTTTCATGCAACTGCATTTCCAAGGGGACATCCTTTTCCCCTGGGATTTAATGTCATAGCTTTATAGGATAAGCAGGAAGATATAATCAACAACTTGTTTCTTCTCTCTACTTGTTTAATCAAACCACCATTCATAGGAGAGACTTTTTATCTCACAAATATGTATACAAAAGTCTTATGTTGCCAATGGCTTCAACTTTAATTATAAAGGACAATGAAGTCATATGGTATCTTCTTGTTCTGGTTGAAATAAAAGGGCACTCCCAAGGAAGTTTTTGTGGTTATTTTTTGTGGCAATCTATTTCTCTTCCTATCATATTGTCCCAACACTAGTGAAAGGATCAGAGAGAGCCCACATGCCATTCATTCTCTAGGCATGGTGATGGTAAGTGTCAACATCTCATCTCCAGATTAAAACAGGCAAGGACCCAGCTGCTCTTGGACTATCGTTGTGCTGAGCATAGGATTTTTTGGCTCATGGGGAAAACAGAACCTTCCTCATCTCACCACAATATCAGTGTTCCCCATCTATCCCTGTCCTGAACAAGTGGGAGTGCATGTGGTAACCAACCATAGGATTTTCCTTCAAGAGAAACACTGACTGAAGAAGAATGCAGCTTACCAGCAAAAGGGATAGATAGTAAGATGCAATCACCCAGCCTAACCTCAGGCAGAATGAGAGCAAGGGAGATAGTCTAATGGAGGCCTGAAAGTTCCACTGCTTTTGTTTTACTGATCTACCATTAGCTGGTCCTGAATAAGATGCTTTTATCTGAAATCCTGAGACCAGTTTTTCTGCTCAGTTAATGATAACGTCGTTGATTCAGTCTTATATGCTTAGCATATTCTAAAAAGTGCAAGCAAGGAAGCTGCAGAGGGTGTTTGAAGAGATTTTGAGGGTGGGAAGAATATCAGGCATCCTGTTAAAAATTAATCTCTAGGGCTTTGGCAATACAGTGTGAGCATAACTTCAGTGTTTTCCAGATAGTTATCTGTCTTACAGGCACACCCCATTATTATAATTCTTACTGAGCTAACAAAGATGAATCCGGATACAGGGAAAAATATTTTTGAAAGTGCATCCTCTTCCAGCCAGAAGTTTGTCTTTCTTTGGACAAAAGTAGTTTGCTATATTTTTGCTTCATTTTTTTTTTTCTGGAAAGACATTACAATTATTTTTTGAGAATTTTTAAGTATTTAAGATCTTATTTGAGTCTAAAGTTTAGTTTCAGTTTAATTTGCTTCAAGTCAAATCCTTGTGACTGTGATTCTGCAGGGAACAGGGAAGCAAAATCCCTCCCAGTGTAAGAGTGGAACAAGTCCAAGACCACGTCATAAGACTGAATATGTACAAGAATGAGGGGCCGGACTATATGCATCCCGGGATCCTGAAGGAGTTGGCTGATGGGGTTGCTGAGCTGCTCTCCATCATATTTCAAAGGTCATGACCATCAGGCGAAGCCCCCAGTGACGGGAAAAAGGGAAACATCACTCCCTTTTTTAAGAAAGGAAGAAAGGATGACCTGGGGAACTACAGGCCGGTGAGCCTCATGGCTGCGCATGGGAAGATCATGGTGCAAATCATCCTGGAAGAGATGCTAAGGCATATGTGAGATGAGAAAGTGATGTGAGACAGCCAGCATGGCTTCATCAAGTGCAGATTGTGCCTCACCAGTCTGGTTGCCTTCTATGATGATGTGATGGTATTGGTGGACGAAGGAAGGACAATGGACTTGTGCAAGGCCTTTGAGATGGTCTAGCACCATATCCTTATCTCAAAATTGTAGAGATATGGATTTGAATAGTGGACTATCCAGTGGATAAAGAATTGGCTGAATGGTCCTAGCCAGAGGTTTGTTGTCAATGGCTCTACATCCAGGTGGAGGCCAGTCAAGACTGGTGTCGCCCAAGGGTCTGTCTCGGGACTGTTGCTTTTCAGCATCTTTATCAATAACTTAGACTGTGGGATTGAGTGTACCCTCAGCAAGTTTGCTGATGACACTCAACTGAGTGGTGCAGTCAATACAACAGAAGGAAGGGACATCATCCAGAGGGACCTGGACATTGTTTGCATTTGTCTTTAACTATGATACTTACAGGATTTGGCCAGGGAGTCACAAATGCATATCCTGTGACGCTGAATACACAGGTGGCAAATATTGATCAGTGAATCGTATCCATGTTCTGCTTTTAAACAAATGCAGAAGGATGAACAATGACTGGTGAACATTTGTGACTATTCAGAAAGACGAAATCTGGACTTTCTTGAGTTAGGAAAACAAGGTGAAAATCTAAAAGCTCATTTGTGTATTGTGTCAGTATAGATCTAGCTTGGCTGTGGGTTGCATTTATGCAAATTCCCATGAACCCATCTGTACTAAGCACAGTAGAAATCCTGATACCATGGCAGGAGAAACAGGGAATGTTACAGGTGAGGTATTTCACTTGACACTTCAGTGTCTCAGACTTGCATTTAGTTCTCCTGAAGTTCAAAGCAGGGCTGTAGCCAGAGAAAGGTCACACTAGTTCAGATGAATCGTACTTGTTGAAATCATTAGTGTTTTTAGGTAGAGCTACACAGCACAGTGTGGAAATGTATGGAAATAGATTATTATTATTATTATTATTGTTGTTACTGGAACAGGCTCTCCAGGGCAATGATCATGGCACCAAGTCTTCTGGAATTCAAGAAGTGTTCGGACAATGCTCTTCGAAATGTAGTTTGATTTTTGGGTGGTCTAATGGCTCCTTGAGCCAGGAGCTAGACTCGGTGATCCTTGAGGATTCCTTCCAGCTCAGGATTTTCTATGGTTCTATGATTATATCTTGAATTCTGGAAATGCTGTTCCTTTGCCAACATGTGAGTCTTGACCTTTCTAAGGAGGAAAATGAGTGCATGGAGCTCTTCTTTTACTACCTGACCTAGCACTACACTATGCATGTAGACATGTATGGTTGTATACGATAGCCTAACAACATTAATTATGAGAGCATTTTCTATTCTCCCCACCTTCTTTAAAACCTTTGACCACAAGTCAGATTTTGCCTTTTTAAATGAGTAGTTATTTTATTCATGTTGCAAAAGTTTTTCCAAACTACACATATATTGTTATGTCTCTCAAATGCATTACATCACAGGACTCTTCTGAAAGGTGTCCAAATCCTGCATTAAAACACTTGTGGGTAAAGTTGAAAAAATAAATGGTTTGTTTTAAACAAGATTTGGGAAAGGGAATTAAATGTATTGCACTGATATGGTGAAAAGGTAATGTACTAATGGATGCTTAAGTTTTGCATTGAGTTACACTCTCCCATTAAACTCTATTCTGAAGTTATGTATACATTCCTCTCTTTTTTTCTTTTGCACAGGATAGCATGTAACAGGAGAGTCGTGAATATGAACACTCTAAACATTATGCCATGAAAAATGTAACCAAAGCAGATGGTTTTGTGTTAAATTAAGAGATAATCTGCTCTAATGACTTGGAGAACTCTGAAAATGAGCAAATCCAACCTACACCTTGTAGCTTGATGGGATCCAGAGCGTACAGCCCCAGAAAACCACTGGTGTTACACTTCAGGCTGATAGGAAGAACAGAGTTTACATTTCCCTCAGCACATTCTTGCTGAGTGTGGTGGACTTCAGGAAGTGAAATTTGGAAATTATGGACATTAAAGATCTTTATTAATGAGACTTGTTCTATAAAGGGTAATCTACCTTGTTCTTTTACAGTGTCCCAAAGAGCTTTGCAAGGCCAAATATTCTACCTGCACTTGTCTGGGTTTGGGATACTTTGGGGACATCATGGGATATAACCTTGCATGCATGCCATGAAGACAATTTTAGGTTCTCTTGGCCTTCATAGTATCCTCAAGGATCTCTTAATGAGCTTTTCTGGATAAATCCAAATCTGGAAAGATAGCTGTCTTGGAGCATCCAGAGTCCTTAAACACATATCCCACAAAATGTGTAACTCCCTCAGCACTCTTCAGTGTCCCGCATTTCAAAGGGTTGGAGACAAATCTTGCATATATATCCAGTTTTCATTCAGCATCATCCATCAAGAGCATGAGATGACTGCATGACTCCACATCGCATCCCAAAAAAGACATAAGTATTCTGCTGGCCTTTCCTGGTCCATCTCTAAAGCCAAGCTCCCAAAGGCCTCATCCTGAGAGCCTAAGCACTGCAAATACCTGCTGAGTAGGGAGGGTGGCTGAGGAGAGGCTTATGGGCCCCGAAGATAAGTTTAGCTCTTAATTTATAGAGTTCTGCTTAACCAATTTTGTGCCGACTTTGAGAAAGAAAGCATTGTGACTACATTTTATGAGGGGTCTGATGCAGCTGGCATGGTTTGTACAGTTGGAAGATTTGTTATCATTCAGGGGATTCTCTCTTTGTTCTGTCTGTTTTCAGGACTGGATCCATCTTTGGCAGAAGTTGGGCAACGCATAGCTCAGGCTGAGCAATTCTGACAATCTGGCTAGTTAAGAAAATTAAGATGAAGCATACTCTGAAGGTACCTATCTCCCAGGTGATGGTTAGATGGCTAACATAGATGAGGTGCATAACTCAGATGGGTAAAGTGAAGCGACATCCCACATTTATCTTCCCTACACTTAGTTGTTTGGGAATTCAAAGTATACAAGGATGAGTGACAGGTCTGCTGAACATTTTCCAATTTCAAAAGGAGAGTCAGGATATAAATTTTAGCTGATAAAAGTAGTTAATGGTAACAGGAAACTGACACTATGCCAAAAACTTAAATCAATCACTTTTTTTTTCTTGGATTTTGGGTACTTCATTTGTTGGCCAAGTATTTAAAGAGAAGTCCTAAAAGAGAAAATGACAAAATTTGAAAGACAAAAATGGGAAAGCAGAAAAAGAAATATGATTTTTTATTATTTCTTAACTATGACTCAGAAAGAATCCTCTGGATGATAGGTGTATTCCTTAGCACCTGTTGACATCATTTGGAAAGTTTTATTGCTTTTATTGAAAATGAGGACTTCTTTTACATCTCAGTTATCTTAGGATGTACAACAGAGGAGTACCATTGCATATCCCCATATTCAGGCAATCTAAAATTTAGGGAATTAATGTAATATGAGTCCACCTCTCACTTTTGAAAAGAGAGACTAATTTCAAAGCAATCTTAACTTGTCCTAAAATAATTGTCCTCCACTGGCTTCTAGATGTGCCTGGCTCTTTGCCATGACCCTATGGGAGTAGAGTGCAGATTGCTGACTGTTGTTTTAGACTAGATGCCTAAAACCTAAACAGTTGAAGCTATAATCCCGTTTTTGATTCTGCATTTTTATGTATATTAAGCTAGAGGAAGGAATTTCAAGATACTGTAACCACTACTTATCACTACTCAGTTTGACCCTCAGGAAGATATCTTGCCTGGTTTCCATCATAACTCTGGATCCTTTGGTGCTCACTGAAACAGCTGTTCAAAAAGCTTCTTCACTTGCTCCTTTGACCATTGTAAGATCATCATCAGCTTATTCTTTTTTTTGGGGTTGAGTATTTCAAACTCATGCACACTGTTAAGTCTCTAATACTGCCCACAGTGATGTCTTCTCCTTACAGTTCCATGTTGTCTGCTGAAGTTTGTGCTGCATTGTGCTGCACAGACAGCACTGCACTTTTATTACTGTTGGTGTTGCTCATGCTAAGACTAGAGGCTGAGGATCAGGACATCTGCATTGGAGTATAACTGCCACCTGCCCTTAGGATCATAAAATCATTAAGGTTGGAAAGACCACTAAGATCACCTAGTCCAACCATCAACCAACCATGCTCACTAAACCACATCCCTCTTGAACACCTCCAGGGACAGTGACTCTACCACCTCCCTGGGCAGCCTGTTGCAATGCATTACTACTCTTCCTGAGAATAAATTTTTCCTAAAACCCAACCAGAACTTCCCCTGGTGAAGTTTAAGGCCATCACCTCTTACCCTATCACAGGTTAACTGGGAGAAGAGGCCACCCCCTACCTCACCACAACCTCCTTTCAGGTAGCTATAGAGATCAATAAGGTCTCCCTGAAGCCTTCTCTTCTCCAGACTGAACAATCACAGTTCTGTCAGCTGCTCCCCATAAAGACTTGTGCTCCAGATCCTTCACAGCTTTGTTGCCTTTCTCTGGACACACTCCTTTCATGGGCTGTGATGACCTGACTGCCTTCAGTTGGAAAGGAGACAGAATTAAAAAAAAAATCCTCAGAATAATGTTGCAAATTTCCAAATGAATAAATTCTTACACAGTATGGCTGAACCCTATCAGTAATGAGGGACCTATTCTTGAGGATACACAAAGCAGAATGGAGGTGAAATGCAGGTGCTTTCCTATACCTTCTGTCTGTCTGGGAGGAGGGATTTAGAGGCAGTATCAGAGAGGCAAGTTAGACTTACTAGAAAAGACTGAATTCAATTTTCAGAAACTGAAAGTACTCGGATTTTTTTCTGTTTCTGTATTCAAGTTCATTTTGCATTCCAGAGCTATTTCCCAACATAGCAGCAGTTGGTACTGATAGACCTGGGAAGGTCAAAAAGATGGACATTTTAAACAAAACAGACAACAATTTACTTTTATTTTATCTTGTAAACACATTTGCAGTCTAGTTAAAGCAACAAAGCAAGACATTTCATACATTCAGTTCCTTAATTGAATGATAGACCAGAGTCTCAGCTCGTGTGATTCTGTATCCTTCCCCTGCAATCAATTTTGTGCCATGGGAAATTCACTTCCAAGACCCATTTTTCATGCTGAACATAGAAACTTTTCATGCAGTTTCTACCAACGTTTCTGCAGCTGCTACTGTCGCCCTATCACTTGCAGAAAACTGGGCTGCTACAGATTCCTCTGCCATTGAGTGACCCAGCAGCAGTTTCACCATGACTGAGAACTACATTGGCTATCTATTTTCATTTGCTATCTATCGTGGAAAAAGCTCTGCCCAGCAGGCCTCAGCAAGCTCTTAGGTTTGGCTGGCCACGGGGCTGGTGTGCAAAATATGTTCGCTTTCTTTTTAATGTGAAAAGGCAATCACAACACTTTGTTTTTTATTTTTATTTTTGCTGTCTTACAATGATTTTACAACAACTCAGCTGAACCAATTATGTTTTTACTCTCTTTTGAAGAGGATTTAACTCACCTTTATGGAAAGTTAACACTGTTATTTGGGACAATCTTCTGCAAATATTATAGTTAGAGTTAATGAATGTATGCATTTCCTTTAAGAAGATGTATGCCTAAGCCACAATGCCTGGGCATGAGTCAATAAAGGAAGCAATTCTTGTAAGCTTGTGTGCATCTATTCAGCTTTTGAAAACCAGTCTATGACGGCAGTATTGCATGACAAGTTACTGTCATATGAACACATGTGCAGCCATAAAACACTTTATGTAATGTTGGATCAGTGAGGAAAGTGGAAAAACAAGTCTAAATGGACTGTCTGTACCTTTTAAACTTCAGAACGTCTAGAAAAGTATAACTGAGTTTTCAATTGTCAGTAAAAAATTTAAACAGAAGCTCTCCCCTTTATTTTTATAACCCAACAATTTCAAGCGAAAGATGAAGGGTTGTTTTGGAGCTTTAAAATATGAAGAATAAGAAAAATGGGGAAAGAATGAGGCAAACCTCCTGAGTTTTTCACTCCTGTCTTTTCCAACTGTGAAAAAAGAAAAGGAAAAAGAAAGGGAAAAAAACCCTAATTCTAAGCCTTAAATAGTGCCAAAGAGGGCACGTTCTGCAGGCTGATAAGGCTGATATAGGGCAGAGCAATCAGCAATGCTCGGGTACAGTAAGCGGAAAGTGGAGCAGCTGCACTGTGCTTTAATGCTTTGAACTGTTCAACAGGAAGCAACCCTGACTCGGGGCAGGGAACCAACCAGCCCTTCAGATGCTCGAAGGCTCTCGATGTTGTCAGCACTCAGCACTTTGCAGGAGGCACACACAGCTCCTCTGGGTCAGCAGCTAACTAAGCTTTTGGAAACAAGCAGCACGCCCTGGGTCTCTGCTTTCACATCATTGACCCCAAATCATATGGTGCAGTATGCAACTGTTTCACATATAGTGCTCCTGTCTACAACTGCCTCTGCAGCTCCAGATTTTTTTGGCTTGGTTTCCCCAGTGCTGGCCCGGAGGAGATGACTGCAGCTCCTGCTAAGCTTCCCCTTCTCCTGTGGTGGAGTCCCAGTGCAGTCAGCAAAGAAGCTCAGTGTTGGGCCACTCTCCCTCTTAATGTACTTCAGAAATTGCACAGCAGAAAGAGCAAAAGGACATCGTTACCACACACACAGCAGCAATATCAATAATGCCAAGTCACAGCCTAGTGACAGAAAAGACATTTATACATGCATGTGAAATCCAGAACAGCAAAGTGAGTTTATAAGCATCCCAAAGGCCAAAATATGCAAGCTGCTACAGCGGTATTTTTATGAACACCAACTTTGCTGTGTGCAAGCACACATGTGCACAGACACTTGTACACACACAGCCTGCACACACACACACAAAGAACTATTTTTTTTTCTTTTTCTTCTTGATATGCATGTTGTGGAAAATGTGTGTCTCTGTGGGTCTAGTGACATGCAAATGTTTATGTGGGTGTTAAAAAAAAATGGAGAAGGTGTGAGGCATGTATTCGGAGCACCAGAAAGCCGCACACAGTCTTCTATTTATAGCACCTCGTGGTGAAATAGAGAAACCAAAGTGCAGCTTCTACCTGCTGTTCCCAACTGAAGTTTGACGAGAGCGGATAAAACCTTTCAGGGTCTCTTTGTAGTTTTAACTGACAAGCAAAAGTGATGAGTTAGCTGTTTCCTTTGCGACCCTCTTAAGCAGGTGAAGAAGTCAACCGCTGCATGAGAGGAGTGGAACAAGCTGACGCTGTCTCGGTGCCTGGAAATGCGCCCTTCAGAGCTCAGAGTGAAAAATAGAAACAGCAGTTGGGCTGAGTATGACGACCACACTGCGTTTCTCCACCTGGATTCTCAGCCTCGGGTGAAGATGCTGTGATCTGTGCACTTTGGGGTGTACGGGCCTTTCCAATTCTTTCTAGTTCCATCTATCACAGAGACAAAAGTAGAGATCCAGTGTCCTGGTATCAGGCTTGAGATCTGAGGTTATGGTTTAAACCCACTGATGATTTCTTATACCAGTAATAGAGTATATGCGCTTTTGCTCTCATGTTGTTCTTTGACGGATTCTTCTAAAAGGGGATCAAATTAATATTCTCTTATTTATCTGATCCTGTTGGTGTAGAGTGTCCATTATTGCAATGCTCACTCATTTCTCTTCTGAGGGGACTAAGTCAAATATTTTCCTCTTTGAAGATGAGATATTCAGCAATTCAGAGGTTGAGGTGAGCAAGCATCTCACCACCCACCTCCTTCCACCACAAAGCTTGGTCTGAGTCCCCAGCACTAGCCACTATTCTGGCTCCTGCACTGGTAGAGAACATTTCCTCTTGCTCAGCTCTTCACTTTACGACACAGTGTAATTGTCCAGACCACACCACTTGTGTGCAAATAGTGAATTGTTCCACAAGGACCTGGGAGCTGTTTTCTTTTTTTTTTTTTGTATGTGTGTGTGTATGAAGTGAAGGTGGATCTGGAACTCAAAAAATGACAGGGCTAGGAGCAGAATACCACGATCTTGCTTTATGCCTGGAGTTCGGGGCAGTGATGGTGAAACAAGTAACTTAAAGCTAAGAACTTCTCTTATTTCCCCCTTTTTTCCATTATTTTTAATTTTATGAAATGTAAAGAAAGCAAGAAGATAAAATACTGTGTGAGATGGTATCAGCACATGGATTTATGAGAAAAAAAAGTTCAATTAATAGTTGCACCATTCTTTTTTTGTGGTGTATGCTGTCATTTATATCTACAAGAGTTTTGATTTGAAGTTTGAATCAGTGCCGTTTTAAAAAGTAACATCTGAAAATTTGAGGAAAAAATTCACCTGTATTACGGTTGAATGAAGTCAGTATTTTTGATACTAATCTCTGAACTCTGTTGACTCACCAAAAATTTGGAATATTTTCATTTTCAGTTGACCTGAATTCAATTTTTATAAAACTCCATTTTAGAGACTGCAGTGAGCCAACGGATTAGTTACTTGTATAGTTAGTACCAGGGTAATAATAAGCAGTGAGTTTTGCCTGCTTGTGGCTCATATGAAATTGCTGGCAAAGACTTTATTCTGAATTTCTGTTTCATTCCAAAATTTCTTTGTTTAATTCATTAAGTAATAAAAATGTTCTAATTAAACTAACTGTTTATATGGCACATTGACTATTCCTTGACTAGAGCAGAACATATCTCCTAAGGATGACCAACCTTGAAACTTTCGATGTCACTCTACCTAAGTTTTTAGAAAGATGTGGTTAAAAGCTATAGTCTTCTTATATGAACAAGGATGTAACAAACTAAAGGTACCACAATCCCTAATTGAAGCTATGAGATGAATATTGCAATTGTTAGAGAACTAATTTGGACAAGGCCTCCCAGTGCAAACGTTAATAAATTCACTGCTAAGAATTTCTTACATTTTCTTTGGTGGCCATTTCTTAAAATTCACTTGAATTGCATATTTTTTTCCTGGTCAATAAATAACCTTGATAGATATTGATGAGAAGAAATCATAGAGAAGTGACAAATGCTGTCAAGGTGTATTCCTTTCAAGCAATTGCTAATAAAGCATCAATTTTTTGACAAAATATTTCTTCATATATTATTTCTTTTTCCTCTGTCCTTATTGTGCTGCCCTTCCTGTGGCAAAATAAGAAAACATGGTCCTCTAGGAAAAAATGAACAACTCAATAGAAACTCAGAACTTTCTTTAGAAGATCCTACATTGAAGATAAGTCCAACAATAAAAACTCAAAGCTTAGCAAAATAACAAAGGTGGAACATATTCCTCATTCCCTCTTCACCCACATACCCAGATCAAAAGTCCCCATGATACTCTTGGGTTTTGCACTTACGTACAGGACATCAAGGGCAAACGAGTTTAGTTGTTAAGGTATATCAAAGTACCACTGTGGGTGTGATACATGAGGACACTAATTTGCACTGTACTTCAAGAATGAGTCTTGTTGGGTAATCTGTTCCATTATGATGGCATGAGAGGCCTTGCTAAAGGTCTTGCCTTGGGACGAGATGTTCTCCTTGTCTCAGAGATCTTTCAGCTGTAGGGAAAAAGGCAACCACGAAGGAAGATAATGGGGAAACCATTGCCCAGGGTCATAAGACAGGGCAGTGCTGGAAAATCTGCTTTTCTTGTTCCTTCTGCTGGGCCGTACTGCCTTTGAGGGAGATGCTGTGAAGACATGCCTAGTCCTGGGGTTCTAAGGTGCATTTCTGTATTTGTTATTTTAGCATAATTAAGAAGTTTTAGGTCAGGCACTACTTAACTGTTGGTTCTCTGCCTAAGGTAAAGCTCTGCTAGGTTTCATTAGGATTTTAGACTTGTGTAATGTAAAACACATTAAAGCACAGTCAAACCACTCCAGTTCACTAATCAGGGCAAAAGTAGGTGGAGAAGAGGTCCTTCAGTTTTGCCCCAAGGCAAAATCAAGGAGGTCATGGCTGGGTGGAGCGAGGTGGGTATCAGGGATTAAGAACTGATCTCAGCAAATTCACCTTAGTCAAAATAAAGTGCTTTCTTTTTATTATAATTTTACCTCAGAACAACTCAAACATGTCAATCATTCAAACCCAGCTTTTTTAGCAGTGAAGACAAGCCCTAACTACAGACCTAGCTTAAAGGCCCACCTTCAGTAGGGATACAGTTGGTTAGTACTGCCAATTAGTGAAATGATTTAAAAACAATCATGGGTATTCCTTCAGAATCTCCCCATCTCTTCCTTTTCCAAACTAAGTTGGAGGCCTAGAGCTTGATCCAGGGGTCAGCAAACCTGCCTACAGCAGGGGAGTTGGAACTAGATGATCTTTGAGGTCTCTTCCAATCTAACCCATTGTATGATTCTAAGTTCAACTTCAGTGTGAATCAGGAATCAGCAAGGATTTGTCTAGTGTATTGAGGGAACTGAAGAGGTAGCAGTCACTGAAACTGACAGTCACTAGGAGTACATATTCTAGAGGTTCACTTACATGTCGGTCTGTGAAGAGGAGCGAGAAGGATTAATCGGAAACAACAGCTCTTCAGGTGCAGCATTTTGATTTTTTTTTTCTTTTTCCAATACAAAAAGCCACCACCACCAACCCCCAGCTTGTACTAGATTGAACCAGGCCTGAGTGAAAGCTGGGGCTGGCAAAGCTCCAGCCGAATGCTGAGGGTATGCTCAAAAGCAGGAAGCTGTGGCAAAGCTGAGTCGCTAAAAAGCTACTGGAGCCAATACACTGTGGTCATGAGGATAGGTAGCAGCGATGGGAAAACTCAAAAGCACCTTCAAAACAGGCTTGAAAAGTACTGCTGATCTTTGCACATTGACTGGGCTTTTGTGCGTACGGTTACGCTTGAAGCATTGAGGCCAACATTTGCGTTGATGCTCTGGCACACAGCATATGATCTATCCCTACGCATTGTTTGCTACTCATGCACTTAAATGCAGAGGTACGCTTTGATGGTGAAAGGAATGCGTAGGAGAAGAGAACTGGGTTTATCTGGCAGCATTTGTGACAGCATTCAGGGCAAAGCAGGCTGTAAACACTCGCTGGCAAAGAGCTGCCTCTTTCTGTGGCGATGTGAAAAGCCAGACCCACAGTTGTGGATTGAGTAATTCTTTTACAGGATGGAAAAAAGGTACTGTCTGTGAAGCTAGTAAAAACGCACCAGGTGGCCAACATATCATGGACATCCATTGTTCTAGGAGATTGTTTCATTCATTAATATGAACTTCAGTGATGAGAACAGGATGTACAATATTACTGCATGAGATAGGGGGAAAGGAGATGGAAGGGATGAGGTAAGGTGTCCTTTTTCTTCTCTGGTTGCCCTTGGGGGAGGAGTGGGAGTGGCTGTGTTTCAGATCTGAACTGCTTCAAGCTGAGAAAAGGAGAGGACTTCCAGCACTTTCTCAGGGGAGAGGCAGCCGCGACCAAAAAACACAGTTCCTTTTTGGGGGAGTACAGCTTAGGAGACTGCTTCTTGTGTTTCTCAGTGCCTGAAATGGCTCCAAGAAACCATTTGTGTAAGATGGAGACACAGAGGTAACTTCTGTGGGCTCTACTCTACTGAGGGTCAGAAAGCACGCAAACATCCAAGATGCTGCTGTCCCACTTGTCTCCCTCATACTGACCTGTGGACTCTAGGCAAGCCAAGCAGGGATTACTGAGAACCTGCATGCTGTTTTTGCTGTGTTTTGTGGTTTTTTCAACAGTTCCCTACTCTCAGGGGGAGGAATCTCAGTATGTGTCAGCTGTGTTATCAGAGCTGTGTCAAAATCCTTTCTCAGATCTTGCTCACTTCTTGCTCATCATCTGGGCTATAAACCCAAGGCCTAATCTGTCCAATGATAAAAGAAGTGTCTCATCTAAGGACAGAGCTGGGCACTCACAGAAGTGGCTAAATTAGAGCAGGATGATTATGGGCCTAACAAGATGCCTCAGGGCTCTGTGAAAGACAATGGTTTGGGTATGCTTTGTGTCTTACTGGGGGCCTATGGAATCTGGGATGAAAGAGGTGAAGGTAGAGGTGGATGCCACCATCATCTTTGAACTGGCTTCTTTCTAATTAGAGTAGACACTCTGTGCCAAATCTGCAGCCAGCAAGGTGGCCAAGGAGGATGTGGTGTTGGAGCTGGTGTGTTCAATCCTGCTCTTACTTCCCAACACAAGTAGTTTTGTATCAGCTACAAAACACTCTGTCTGCTGCAAAGTATCTTCTATGCCATAGCTCCACTGTGGGATCACATTCAGGTTCACACTCAGCACCACACTCTGATGGTCGGTGGAGGAGAAATAGAAATGAAAAGTAAAAATTTGTCTTTCTTTTTCCTAGAGAGTATGTTCTTTATCTTGCCCTAGAAACTGAGTTGAAAAGAAAAAGGAGAAAAAAAAGAAGAAAATAATTTATGTTGGCCTGAGCTGTGGTTTGGAATGAGAAAAGGAGAAAAGAAACAAAACAAAAACACTGGCCCACAAAGAAGAGAAAACAGGAAAGGAAAGGAACAAAACATCCTGTACACAGCAGCCAGTCAGTCGAGGGAGGGAGGGTCTGTGTCATCTGCATTCCTCTCCTGAAGTGGGCACAGACAGCCTTGATCAAAACTGTGTTGCTAAAACCTTTCCTTCCTTTCTTCAGGCTTTCTTCTCACCCTTTTGTGTGATGTCTTTTGTTTAGCTCAAGCTGGGTCATCAGGACCAAAGGTGGCTTCTGACCTTCCTTGCTCCGAAGTACAGCCCAGCCTGCCCTGCCCCAACAGGTAGGACAACTTCTGACCCTGAGGCTGCGTCGTGCAGCTAACACTGTATTGTGACCAAGCTAACAAAACTGGTAGCCTGAACTGAATTGGAGCTCAGAGCCCAGGTAGAGAATTTTGGGTCTCTGCATCTGCCTGTGCAAAAATACCGCATAGTCTTCATTACAGTAGTTAACCTGAGAATAAAACAAGTGTGGAGACATGGCTGATGTTTCAGCTCATGAAGAAGGTGGTCTGAAGGGTGGGATGGCTAGGATGGATCACAGGGAGAGGCTGTTTATTCAGAGGTAAGGAGGGAACATGATGCATTGGGGCTATTCATACAGTATCTTTCAAGATACTTAAAAGATGGGCGCGAGCACTAGTCTTGATGGGGGAAATACCTCTCCTGTAAGAAATCTTGTACTACAGCAAGGTAAACATTAGTCAGGTTCCCCTCTCATCATCATCAGTTGTATGGTCTTGCTGAAGTGGATATAATTTCCTCCAGAACCCATAATTTTCACTTGTTAATCAGTTCCAGAGTTATTGTCTCCCCCTCAAGACAGGCTACGTGCATGAATCTATCCCTGATCCACCGGAGCTAATCTCCTCTCCTGTCCTTTTTCCCAGAGAGGGCAAAAACAGTTTTTGAATAGGAAAACAGAACATTGCCAGTGAGTAAAGAATGCAGTCTTGTAGATGGGAAGTCTGGTTGCCCTAGTTCTGCCTCATCAGTGGCACAAATGGAGGATAGACTCATGCATCAGCAACGTAAAACCTGAATGAATTCCCCAAAAGCTGTTTCGCCTTAATAGCAGTGCCCTTGAAGTTAGCTTAACTGATGCAAAAGTGCACACAGATTCTCCTTAGACAGTTTCACTAAACTTTGAAGGCAACCTAAAAGAGTTGGTAACACATTTTGCTTCTTTCATCCATTTTGTCTTGATTTCCCCCCTAAAAGTATTTCAGGATAATTTTTTTCCCTTTTGCTTTTACTGTTGAAATTCAGCTCACAAGCCACATTTGGGTGGCCTTGTAATTAGAGGTAGAGCTCAGAAGAGAATGTGTGGGGGCCAGCTGCAACAGAGCTCTTTATACTGAAAAGGTAGAAGAAACCTTTTCAAGATGGCATAGGGTTAGCAGGTGAATTTTGAACTAGCTTCCTCATCTTTCCAGATATCCTTGACATGGAGAATTTTTTTTCTGACATAGGGATAAATAAATGCCTTGGAACATATATTTTTTTTCCAATGATGCATCAATTATTTAGGTTTTTTTAACAGGCACTGCCTTCATACATTATCATCTACTATAAATCCCTACTATGCTCTCTTATGTCATTTCTACCTCCAGCCATCCTAAACCTTCTATACTCCATTTTATTTTAGAGCACAGAGCTACTTAGAATTATTTATTTTTGGATCAGTTACTGATTCACTTAGTGACTACCTCATTTCATCACTCCATGCCTCAATTTACCTATACATTAAGAAGGATTAATAGCACCTGCTTTTCAGGGCTGTTAGCAGCCTGAATTAATTCATGCTTAGAATGTTTATAGAGAGATTTGAGATCCTTAGTTACTGGAGGGTAGGGAGCTGCAAAGTATCTTGTTTTTACTCAATAATGTTTTTATTTTGGTGTAACTTTGCACAATAAAAGTAAAGGAAACCTTGCAATTATTTGTTGAGTCTATTATTCCCAAGGCTTAATTTGCATTGCAATTCAGATACAAACATTTTGCCTGTATATTTTTTTCCCTGATGTTTCAGTCAGAGTTAGCGTCCTGATCTTCTTTACTGAGAAATGCTATGTGGTGGGAAATGTGGCAATAAATACGGCAGTGTGAGTAACAGAGCCGCTCAGGGTGATTAAAAATCTAATGTGAGTTTCTTCTGAGGTGAGTGCATTTTGTTGTGATTACTGCATAATACGCAGACAAAAAGCCCAGAAGTTAGACTTACCATTGGAATTCGTAACAGTATTGTGCAGTGGTCATGGTGGTGATGAGTGGATGGGTGGTGATGGGACTAAATGATCTTAGCAGTCTTTTCCAACTTTAATGATTCTGTGATTCACTGGGAAAATTTTACTGGCATTACGGGAGCTCTGAGTCTATCAGGAAGAGTGAAAGGACAGCAAACCAGGTGAAGGCCTGAGAGGAGTGTCTCAAATGAATTCTGAAATCAATTTGTAACTATTTCACTGTACTAGTGATTACAGTCTGCTTCTGATACTGTGTCACTGTGCAAATATTACTTACAGAAGGGTTATACTTGGACTTGAATACACATGTGTGGACAAACCATCAGTTTTGTTGTGAACAGTTGGACTAGATGATCTTGGAGGGGTTTTCCAACCTTAATGATTCTATGTTTCTATGAAAAATAGCTCTACTGAAATATTAGACTTTTTCTTCCATTGCTTCTTCTCTTATAAATGGACTTTGATTGGTTTCTGTAATGCAAAATGAAGCAGTTAAGCAGAAGTTATACAGAAAATAAGTGAATGAGATACCTCTCCCAGTGAAGTTATTGATAGTTTTGCCTTTGATGTCAATGGGAGTAGGCTTTAACCCCTAGTCTTGTTGCTACAACACTGATGTCCACACTGTTAGCACCAAATAAGGAATATCTCAGTGCAAGAGCTGATCAGAGTGGTAAAACAGTTGAAATATCAACAAGTTGAAGCAGAGAGAGGGAAATGACTTTTTGCGTTTTAATCCATGGACAACTATACACACCTGTCTTCTAACATTGTGCAGAAGGGCTGCAGAGCGTGAGATGAACCACTTGTTGACAGTAACTAGAGATCACTGGCCCTGCCCTTGTCTATGGGAATTATGGGAATTACTTCTACAACGGCCACTGAAGGTTCTCCCCTGAACCAATGAGCTTTCTGAGCGCATGCATCTGGTCATACAAAACACAATAGCCAATATGTGGCCCAAAACAAGGCCTCCCTTTGATAGGAACCTTATTTTCTGGACTTGGTCTGTTAGCTCCTGCCCTTTTTCACCTTGTCAGACTGTAATAATTATCCAGATGATATATATAAGGAGGCCATGAATTATTAACAATTAACCGAGCTCTCCAGCTCTGGAGTCACTGCTAAATATTTGTCGATTTGTAGAGGAAGTCTAAGTGAGTAAACCATGCTGAGTGACAATAGCTCTTCTTCCCAGACAGACAGAACAGTAACTCAAACATTTCCTCTTTCCAAGCCTTCTTACAAAAGAGGAGACAAGGAAAGGACAGAAAGGACATTCAGAAGAACATAGAACTGGAAAAACAACCACTGATGTAATGTGCTTTCTAAACTAAACATAAGGCATGCACTGTTGCTACCATTTAAATAGTGATTAAAAAGAAAAGCAAACCAAATAGACACATAACTTTGTCCACTTAGTCCTGAACACTGAAATAAAAAGTGTGAGCAATTGCATGTTGAATAGCTAGGGATTATCTGCCTTGCAGTACACATATTTTGAGTCATTTCTTCTTCCAGTAGAGAGAAAAGTTGACCAAAAAAGTGGGAAGTAGGATTAGGAAAGATTTCTTCTCAGAAGGAGTGGTGACGCATTGGAACAGGAGGTGGTGGAGTCATTGTTCATGGAGGTTTTCAAGAAAAGGGTAATGTGGCACTGAGGGACATGGTTAGTGGGAATGATGGGGGATGGGTTGATGGTTGGACTAGATGATCTTAGAGGCCTTTTCCAATCTAAATGATTCTATGATTGTATGACTTACAGGGCATAGAACTGTGAATGGGAAGCAGAGCATGCAAGGCAGAGGAGCAATAGTAATGCCCAATAGTAATGCCGTGGACCTCCAGTGATTGTTATGTGGTCCTACAAGGCCCAGCTGAGATAATGTCATCATTCTATAAGCACACAGTAAACAGGTAGGGCTTTGGAAAGCACTTAGAAATTGAATCAATAGGATAGCAAAAGGAGGATTAATTTGCAGCCTTATTTCACAGAAGGATAACTAAAGTATGGAGAGATCAAAGCCTCTTTGCTGCCTACACTATTCCACATCTAATCTGGCCTGTTCACAGACAGAAGTTAAAACAGCAGAGTTAAATGCTGTTTTCAGGATTGGGACCTACACGACTTGCTCAAAATCACCAAGGAAGTGTGTAGGAATAAAGCCTGATCTCTTGAGACCCGCATTACTCTCTCAACCACAAAACCATCCTTCCTGTCTCTGTATAAAGATAGAGCTGAGAGAAGTGATTTTATGCACATAAGCACAACAAAGAGCGTTACAAAGAGTATAGACATAGCAAGGTGAAAGTCGTATTAGAAGTCACATAAATTCAGTAAGTCTTAGAGTGAACTTCGTTGTATAAAGGAGTCTTATTTCTATACACTCCTCCATCAACTTTCTCCCATTTCAGACATCACAACAGGACTTCATTATATGAAATTTCTGATTGCATTTTATGGAATGAAAGAGAAATCACATGAATCTGAGCTGGAACAAAGCCAGAACTTGATTTCATAATGCAAATAATGACAACTTTGGTGCATCTCATATGAGTCACTGATCTATTTCATTGAATTTCTTTATATGTGAATGAAGTGAATCTTTTCCTGTGGGAGGGTCCAAAGCAGAAACAACGAGAAAAGAAACTGGTTCTCCTTCTGTTCTGAGTGCTCAGGTTCAGTATGAACAATGACAACTCTGATCAAGTTACTCTGCAGATTTTAGCTAAATTTAGCAAAGCAATTCTGTATTAAACTGGGCTGTATTTTCAAATATTCTTTAATAAAGTTCCTTATTAAATTGATAGATGACAAGTTCAAAACAAGCAAAAGGAGTTCCTCTTTTACCATGTCACTGAGAAGTTGAATTCCTTGCTGCAGTAAATTGTCTGGATACTAATACATTTCCACAGATCAATAAGCAATGTTTTTCTTTCAAAACTCTGTGGCTTTGGATTGCAAAGATGCATTTCTGCCTCATGAAGACCTTGAGCCATGAGTTGCTCAGATGAGGAAAAGTCTTCTGAGAAAAGGTCACTTCTAAGCCGAGTTCTTTCATGCTTTGTTAATCTCACCTGAAGGGATGGACAGATGCCAAAGTAGAAGTATGTAAATGTATGCTCCTCTGATTCTTAGACAAGTCAGGTTTTTATGTATTTGGAATGAGCTCCATGAGGAGCTGAAGCCCATCTCTAGGTGGAGAAAGAGAAGAATATGTTAATAAACTTCAGTAAGTAAAAGCTGATTCCAAAGAAAGTCAAGAGAAATCATTGAATATGGTGGGCTTTTCAGTCATCTAAAAACAGACAATGTATTTTATTTTATATATATGTCTAGTTACATAGGCTTTCTTTTTATTCACTGGGGAGATATAGGCATCTCTGGAGTTTGATTCATCAAATCCTAAGACAAAAGTCCAAGATAAGTGGAGTCAATCACCTTGATTCACTTCAGGGCTTTAATAGAAGTCACAATAAGTAATGTTTTTGGGATGTATATGGCAGGGTTCAGTTAAAGACTGAAATTGTGGAAGTCCACTTGTGAAATACGTACCTCATTTCTCTTAAGAGGCAACAGAGATGTAAAGATGGACTGTGGAGCCTGGAAGTATGTTTCATAGTACTCTACAGTGCACAAATTTGATCAGGTGAATACCTCTAGACACGTAGAACAGTTGGTGTTTTCTGCTATTTGAACTATCCTAGTGGGTCTTGTCTCACCTTCACTGGACACTCCATGAGGATGTAGGTTCCATGTCATGTGGAAATCTTTGATATATTAGATCATCTCAGATGATACAAAATGTCTATATTTTGGCAACTGAATCTCATTCCTGCTCTCCATTTACAATAGTAGGTCTGTATTTACATGTATTTCAATTCATTTGCCCCTAAATGATATCTAGTACCCTTCCAAGTGCCCTGTGGAATTTTTTGGTTCTTGAATACTTCTCCTGAATAAGAGGTACTACATGTATAGATGGCTTGGATAGCCTGCAACTTCCAAAACTGTGGCGGATTTCAATATTTAAATTACAATCATGTAAATTTGGATGCTGGTTTCCATAGCTACATCTCATTTCTACTTCTGGAAGTAAGATGAGTTCTACTAAAAATGATCTTGAAAAATTCCACCTGGGGACCAGAAAGAGCACAACACTTCTAGAAGCACTCAGCATCTTCAGGAAACAGTTCTTTCTCTTTAGCTCCTCTCCTCAGCATTTCTTTCTCCAAAATGACAGCAGGTGTAGAGATCAAGTTTCTGAATGGGAGGCACGTTAGTTTCTGTTTGTTTGTTTGTTTGTTTTTATAATGTAGCATTTCGTAATAATGGAAAACAGGATTCTTGAATTTGTAGCAGAATCAAAAATGGCAGCTGCTACTTTGCTTGCTCTCAGTACAGTAAACGGAAAGTGGCTTTTAATCACACATTGGCTATTAGTTTGACAGAGTCTCTTCGTCACAAACTACAAGTCACTCTTACACATGAAAGCAATTTTGATTTTTCTTAGGGAGAAAAAAAAGATCTTTGCTGTTTCCAAAGGTCTGTGACAGTTAGGATGGCTTAGCTCAAAGCTTTTCATTTAGGGCACGCTGACATAGATGGGCACAAATGGATAAAGCTCATTTTGCATACACTCCACACTGACTGGATGTAGGCCAGCTCTGAACTGGAAGCCAGAAATCATGTTAGGATGGAGCTCTGCCCAAACTAATAAGATTTGCTGATGGCATGTGCTGAGAAGCAAGGCATATTTGTTTGGGTAATGCATCATTTTCATGTAGTTAAAAGCTTCTACATACTTCAGTCCACAGGGATTCCTAGTTCTGTGTACCCATGTCCAGCTGCCTTCAGCTTCACTAGTGGTAGCCTCCAAGGAGAAAGTAGTGTATTATAATTAGTTCAAAACTCACCAAGAACCTGTTGACATATTAAATGCTGGATAAAGCCCATGAGGTTTTAAACTATTCTATCTATAAAAAAAATATACAGTATAGAGTTTACAGGAAAATATTGTTCTAGACTGGATCATTTAGAGTGGATACAAGGAAAAAGTTTTTTACAATAAGGGCAGTGAAGCACTGGAACAGGTTGTCCAGAGAGGTGGTGGATGCCCTATCATTGGAGACATTCACAGTCAGGCTGGACGGGACTCTGAGTAAATTAATCTAGCTGTAGGTGTCCCTGTTCATTGCGAGGGAGTTGGACTCAATGGCCTTTAAAAATATCTTCCAACTCAAAAGATTCTATGATTCTATGTTTCTAGAGATCCCTATCCTTTCAGCTATTGACTGGCATGCGATGTAGGAGGCTACTAGTCATCAGGGTAACCTGTTTGTGCACAGCAAGTGCATCATGTACAGAGATAATACTGACACTTACCATGTGGTTGTAAGAAGCAACAGCTCAAGGACTGTTTGCTTGTCTCCACTGAATGATAACCCAGTATAAAGTCTATGAAGATTTCAACAAGCCTCACGCTGTTGAAGCGTGGATCTGAGAATGTTGCACGGCCAACTACATGAAAAGTGTTTGCTTAACCATAAGATTGTTCAGATTAAGGTTGGAAAGACCAATAAGATCATCTAGTCCAAACATCAGCTCACTACTGTGACTGTCTAGACCATGTCCCTCAGAGTCAGGTCTACCCTTTTCTTAAATGTCTCCAGGGAGAGTAACTCCACCACCTCCCTGGCAGCCTGTTCCAATGCCTCACCAGTCTTTCAGAGAAGAAATTTTTCCTAATATCCAACACGTTTGTCTTAATTCTTTGTTCATTCTTTACAAAGTAGGATGTGGAATTGTTTATTTTCTTATAATTCCTTTCCATATTGGAATGCTTCAATACTGAAGAAATCAAAGCTTAGTCATGTGAGTAACACTTCTGAGCTTAGCAACTATTCTTATTCTGCCTGGTGTTCAACTTGACTCATAAGGTGGGTCTTTGCAAGCTTAATAGAACGTTTTAAACTGTATGTCAATTTGTAATAATGAAAACAATACAAGAATTGAAAGAAAGCATGAAAGATAGCATGCGAGGTATTTTTTCTCTCTAAATATCGATCAAATCAAAAGAGGAGCTTTAAATGAAAGTGCTACTTTGATGGTAATTGTGGTCCTGAGGTCACAGTTAAGTAGCAGGGCATCAGCATGCAATATCACAGAACCTAGTTCTTCCTGAAGTGATGTGAATTGATAGTAAAGCTAGAGATGTCAAATGCATAACATTGATGTGAAACCAGCATGAGTGAGAGCAGAGTCAAGCCTCTTGTGAATTTTCATTACTCTGAATTGCTCTGGTTTCTGACAGTTTTATGGCAAGGTCTTTACAATATTTTCATGTTGCATTTTTGTATATGTGTGTGTTTAATGTCCTGTCTATTTGAATGCTGCATAACAACAGTGGGTTCCCCAGGGGCATCCCTCCTACATATACATGAAGTACTGCCTAATGTTTCACTTGGATTTATTTGACTCTTGTATTATTACAGTATGGAAATGAATACTTGCGTTAAAAACACTTTTCCCAGTAATTTCACCAAAACTTATTTTTCTTATTTTTCTTTTTTTTTCTCCTTTTTTAAAAATAAATGGCTTAATCAAATGGAAGCATGGGAAAATGGGACTATGTATACAATTCATTATTACAGAGGTTCTGAAAAACTAAAGGCTTTTAATAGTCTAATTAAATATATATAAAAAGTGTTTTCATGTTCTATATGAGCACTTAAACTTTCAGAACAGCTTGTGTTGATTAAATCTGTTTGGGAAAAAAGTTTCTGGAAATATCTTTTCTGATGGTTTGGTTTTCTAAATGGAAATTAAGAATGTTTCTTAAGAAGCTGAACAAGATCAGAAGTTTTAAACCATCTCACAAAGAGTACTCTGACTTTTTATTTATTTCATTTCATTTTTTATACTTTATTTTTTTATATTTTATTTTATTTTAATTTTATTTTTTTCCTCCAGCATGGTACAGAAAATATAACTATATTATTTCTCAGGTCACTGTAGGGAAATTTGTTAAGGACTGCATAACTGCTCTGAAGTTCCTAATTTTAATTGATTGAATGTAGTTAATTTCAGCTATTCTATATAGATAATACCTACATATGGAAGAGTCATGGAAGAGTTATAGAAGCCCTCTGCTGGATCTCTGAAAGCTCTTGGGAGTTCTTCTGATGAATACTGGTAGTTCCCATCAATACCATCATGAATGCTGACAGGTCAAGAACAGCCACTGTGCTAAAAATCATTGATTTGGCTTCTTGTTCCTGCTGTGGGACCCCTTTGGCTACCACAGAGAACTCAAGGCTGTATTTTCTGTTTTGCTATAAGATAGAAGTATTATATACAGCTGGCTGGGTAGCTGGCCAGCTGTCTCTGGGGTTTTAGCTTCTGAGTAGGGCAGGAGAACTGCAAAGAGCCTAGAAGATTGTTAATCCAGTTGGTGAACCTGAATGGTTTCACTTTGCAAGCTGTGCTTCTCTTGTGTTATTTTGTCCTAGTTATTGGTCTTTTTTTTTTTAATATATGTATTTTTAAGTAAAATGTCATAAAAAAATAATTATTCAGTTTCACTGTTGGTGAGCCAATCATTTATTATCCATCTAGTTTAAATTAAGCTGGGGGAAATGAGGAGGTAAGAGGAGGCTCAAAGATTTGACTTTCCCACAAAATCTGAAAAAGAATTTGTGAAATCAATGCCCTCACTGAGACATTCTGCCAAAGAAAAAATCATCCGTCCAAACTCATCAGTGATATTAGGTACTGGAGAACTCACCTAAAGAGTAGTAGTAGGAAACCCAGCAAACGTGTGCTTTGGTTTTCACTCAGCCTAGAAGTTGAAATATTCTTAGTCAAAAAGAGAGGTCATGAAGGGCAGTGCTTTTGCATCACCTTGAACACCTGTTTTTGTTCATGACTGGAGAGAAAAACAGTGGTTTTGCCACAGTCTCTTGGCAACATGAAATTGTGCTTCTGAGTGACACAGTCTGCTCAGATAGAAGGTTGGGTTATGCTAAGATTAGAGCTCTCTATAACCGATGGGGATTAACAGACACTTCTCAGGGGTGATATATGCCATTCTAAAAGAAATGGCTGAAATACATAGACTGACTAACTGTTTAGGGTTACCATGTTGTCCACTGAGTATAAAGAGATCCTGTGCTGCTAACTCATTCTAAAACACAGCAAATTGGAAGAATGACATGGTGATTAATTCAAGATCAATGACACTACAAAAAACACTTCACAAGAAGTGATCTGAGCCATTTCACCTCTGCCACCATGGTAGGTGAGACAGACAAATCAAGCACAGATTTTAACTGGGCTTTTTGGGGGCAGGGGCGGG
>JANHGO010000069.1:7057568-7067768 GCA_024606505.1 Aquila spilogaster
AGATTTGACTGTCCCACAGAATCTGAGAAAGAATTTGTGAAATCAATGCCTCACTGGGACATTCTGACAAAGAAGAAAGCATCAGTCCGAACTCATCAGTGATATTAGGTGCTGGAGAACTCACGTAAAGAGTAGTAGTAGGAAACATAGCAAACGTGTATTTTGGTTTTCACTCAGCCTAGAAGTTGAAATATTCTTAGTCAAAAAGAGAGTTCACAAAGGGCGGTGCTTTTGCATCACCTTGAACACCTGTTTTTGTTCATGACTGGGTAGAAAAACAATGGTTTTGCCACAGTCTCTTGGCAACATGAAATCTTGCTTCTGAGTGACACACTCTGCTCAGATAGAAGATTAGGTTATGCTAAAATCAGAGCATTCTATAACCAGTGGGGTTTAACAGACACTTCTCTGGAGTGATATATGACATTCTATATGAAATGGATTACATACATAGGCTGACTAGCTGTTTAGGGTTCCCGTGTTCTCTGCTGAGTATGGAGAGATCCTGTGTGCTGATAACTCATCCTAAAACTCAGCAAATCAGGGGAAGGACATGCTGATTAATTCAAGATCAATGACACTAAAAAAACCACTTAGCAAGAAGTGATCTGAGCCATTCACCACCCCTTTCACCTCTGCCATCATGGTAGGTGGGACAGCCAAATTAAGCATGGATTTTAGCTGGGCTTTTTTTGTTTGGAACTAGGCAGAGTACCAGTCCTGGGAAGAAGGTGCTGTTCTGGTCCAGATGAGTGAAGATAAGATTCCAAGGAGAAATTTCACTTATAGGTAGAGGGGATCTGAAGTACGTCTTGCAAAAGCGGTTTTCCTCTCAAAGCTCCAGGTCTGCACTCAGCCCATCACTGGATTTCCCAACTGCTCTACTAAAATTAAATTGATGAAAATTAAAACTTTCTCTTGGCAGGAATTTTAACAAGTGTCTAATATAGACATGTGCTGATGCAGTTAATGAGTAATAATGTCAACATAGCCAGCTATTTGAGAGGTTCGTATTATTCCTTTTTCCTTATGAAGGGGGAGGGCTGCACTGTAGCTCATTATTTACAGTGCAACATGATTCAATTGACAGAGCAGGGAAAAAAATCAACCCATTGTTCAAGGACTAGATATGGATTGAACATTAAGAAGTAAATTTCCCTTCTTGAAAAACATAACCCCTCCTCTTTCCCTTTGGCACAGCTTCATCTGGAAGCTTACTTCTGAAACTTGGCTTTAGAAGGCAGATCAAAATCCTACTTTTTAAAAGTGATTGGTGTAAATAATTAAAAAAAAACCAAACAAACAAAGAAACAAAAGCAAGACTAGGTGCAGCTGCAATGAGGGTAGGAGGGTGCTCAGTTTCATGCCTGCTATCATGTCCTCTGTTAAGACCTCTAGGAGTGGCAAAGAGCTGCAGTCCCTACTGACTAATACAGAATCAGAATTGTTTGATTTGGAAGGCATCCTTAGAGGTCATCTAGTCCAACTCCTCTGCAATAAACCAGGACACCTACAGCTAGATCAGACTTCTCAGAACCCCATCCAGCCTGACCTTGAACATCTTCAAGGGCAGGGCATCCACCAAACTACTGAGACACACAGTTCAGTGGGCTTTGATTGTCATCTTTAAGTAAACTGTAAAGAAATGTATAAATACAGAATTAAATTTGAAAACCTGGAAAATATTTAACGATCCACTCAATTCTCACTTTGTGAGAACATGTGTCGACATGCACTGAGGACACACCAAATGAAATCTCTTCCATAATTCTGAAACCCCTCTGAAGGACAAGGAAATTGTCAGAAAGCTTTTGTTATAAAGCTTTTAAAATCAAATTATGACTTTCCTGTACCATACGTCATTGTATTAAGTTGTGTAGTACCTAAGTATTTACTTGGAAGAAATTATTTTTTCCACCAGTTTTTTGAGAGTGGTGAATGGACCGAAATGAGTTAAGCATCCCATGCATGAGATGCAAATGAAATATATATTGCTGAAGTATAGATTGCTGAGGTTGACTGTGAATTCTCAGAGAGTGCTTATAAGTTATCTATCCAGAATTATTCAGGATCTGCAGTAATAGTTCACTTGATATCGTGTGTCATACTGATTATTTGCAAAAGAGATGTGCAAACGACTGCATGTAGAAAGACTTAATTGTTTACATAGCTACTAATGAACATTTTCAGATTTATTTTTCTTAGAATGTTCCTTTCTCTAACTGAATTACAAGTGCAAAAACAAGATTGTGGTCATATCATGTTTAAACAGGCAAAGTTTCAAACATGAAGCCACATCTATTATTCAGCACCATCTTCTAAAAACATTAAAAGATACCCTTTTGAACTTTGTGGTTATTTTTGTCAAAAGACAAAGCTTCAGGTTGAATTCTACTCTGAAACTTGGGTGTGAGTAACAATTACATGGCTCTGTGCTACAGCTTGCTTATCTAACGGCTTAGTGCCAGCAGAAGTGGCAATGGCATTCTCTCTTTCCTTCTCTCCCTTTGCTTCCTTTCTCACACCCCTGTACACCATCAAATAATGCAGTCCCTATGTTTACTGAAACTTGCTGTATCTTTCAATAGAATCATAGGATCATAGATTCATTAAGGTTGAAAAAGACCATTAAGATATTCCAGTCCAACCGTCAACTCATCACCACCATGCCCACTAAAACATATCCATCAGTGTTGAGCTACAGTTCTGCAAAGGGCAGAAAACCACTCAGATTTCTTGCCATGTTATTTTTCTGCCAGTTCAGAAAGGGATCTTACATCTCACAGGAACAGATTCAGCTGTAGTGGTGAAAAGACTTTGGTAGAAGTGAAGGAGGAGGAAGAGAAAGAGAAGTGAGACCAACATATCTACAACTTTTAAGTTCATTCTGCTGTATTACCTACCTGAATACAATGTGTAGCTATGCAGAAGTTTGACTGATTCAGTCTTCTCTGTACTTATGCACTTAAAATATAGGTTAAAAGGTGACATTGTTTGCATCTTTAGGCATTTAAAAACTTGTCAATCTGGCTGGATTCGATTAACTTCAATTTTAGATTCGTGTTTGGCTTGAAGTAGGAATGTAGTCTCTCAAAGTCCAATGAATCTGCTAATCTGCTCCCATTTTAATGTAAACTTATGTTCTTTGCTCAGAATGCATAGAGGAAAGGACTTGATAGAAATTAATAAACACAGATTATCTGTGTGCACCGATTCTTTTCTGTCTTGTATCAGCAGCGTTGGCTCAACATCTTCCTATCCATTATCAGATGAAGTTTTCCCTGGACTATGAGATAGATATGAATTCAGAGAGGGAACTGAAGTTTGTTAAAAGATGTGAAAGTAGCTTAGAGACTTGAAAGTATTCTGAGTAATTATGTTTCTGGATATAGCCCCAAAAGATATGAATTTAGGAAAGTCACTATCCTTACCTATAGAAACCAGAGTTTATCTGATAAATATTTGAACTGAAAATTGTGCAAAAGTAGAACAATCAGAATCGGGGATCAAGATTGTTACACCATGGCAGATTTCAAATCATGATTTTTTTTCTCTCTCCTATTGGTAAAAAATACAGGTATTTTTGTGCCTATCTAGCCAAAATGGTGAAATTACATTTAGGGATAAATGGAATTGAACATATATTTTGATTTCATTGATTTTTCTTGCCTGTTTTGATGTATAATCTAATTCTAGACTAAAATAGGAATGTTTAAAATACTGAAACAATACTCAATGCAAGAAATTTTTATCGTAACTATGCATGTATGTATCTATATATCTATATATCTGCAGATAGATTTAACTGAAATTAATTTTTGGAAAATATTAATGAGATGAATTCTTATAGTTCTGAAAGAATGATGTTGATCATCCCAGGTGAAACATTTGACTTGAATTACCTCTGACTTGCTTTTATCTAATTCATGAGTGGTGCTGCAAAGTCACCTGGGGTAAAGTCTTGAAACTAAGAGGGGAGTATGAGTGGTGAAGGAACCTCTTAATTGTACCTGTGGTATTGACTGGCTGTGAGTCTTCCAATGGAAATCTTGATCTAGGAGCTGTTATTTCTTGCCTGAATTTCTGAGCTGATGGCTTTTTCACCCTCCAGTATCTCTCCAAAGCCTTTCTGCTTGTTAAATAGGATTCTAATGCTTCTCCAGTCAGTGCTGTGAATGACAGAAGTAATAATTGCAGTTTCCAAGAATGTGATCACCTGGTTTTCATGACCATGCATTTTTTTTATTTGCTGAAAGTCTCATGTGGTCTGTAATAGACACTTCAGAGGGAATATTGAGGAGGTATATCATTTTTGGGGAAGGGCACTGGACAGAGATCCACAAGGTCTGAATTCAGTTCCTAATACCCATACTAACTTCTGGAGCCATGCACCTAGAAAGCTGAAAGAGTAATTGTAGGCTTTATTAGCTTTGTAAATATGGATATATGGACTTTTGTCTTGCATTCCCCAACTCAACTCCATGGCAGAAAAGAAATTCTCCTTCTTTCTCACTCTCTCTCTACTTTTTGGAGACGGGGGTAGGAGACTTACTTTACTTAGAGTTGTGTCTAGTACAGAGTATTTTATACTGTCTAGCTGTTAATCCATACAAACACTAAAAGCAAGAAAACGTCAGAAGGTTGTTTCCTTTGGCCAACTGTACTAGCACACATGGAATGACCAGTTGCCAAGACTCCAATGTTAACCCTCACTAGTCAAGCCCAGAAATGAAAAAGTATTAATTTCAACTGGCAGAAGTATCTGAGTCATTCCAACTTCAAAAATGAGGATTGTCTCATTGTAAAGAAATCATCCAGATTCCATCCTCTACAAGGCAGACAACCTAAGTACTTATTTTGGGGACTTCATGGGATTGCAAGTAGCCATCCAGAAAGTGAAGCAGAGAATGAACTAGGAGCATACAAAAAAAAAAAAAGTAAAGCCAATTTCCTTCTCAGTGACTGTTTTCTGGGCTCTTTGACACATAAATCACTTTTATGAGCATTAAGATTAGCACCTCTGTGAGGCCGCTGGTGGGGTGGCAGATTACGTGATTTTGCTGTTGTCTATTCAGAAAAAGATGGAATGAGCAGCACCTTCTTCATCAAACTCATTTTACTGCATCTCATTGGTCTTTCACAGCAGGTCTGTGAGTTTTCCTTTTAAAGGCTAGTGCACCTCTCTGTTCAAAAACAAAACCAGAAACAAAAAGCTGATTGAAGACCTTTGTCTTTTTAGGTGTTCTCATTTTTTCAGTACTTTCTAAATTCCTTACTATCACTACCAGAAAGTTCCACGTATTCACTCTGCCTGTGTGCCCATCTGTACCCCTCACTCCCTCTCTACTCAGCATCTTCTTTTACCCAAGTTTGTCCAAGGGGCTGAGCTCTCAGAATTAGCACATCTACAGCTTCAGAAACACAAATAGCCACACTGGGGAAAAAGATCCATCGAGACTTTTCTCATAAGATGAGCTCAACATTTTAAGATACCAGAGAATTCGCATGTTGCAAGAGATGTGTAACAAACAGCCAAGCCATATCAAAAGCCTTGGTCAGACTCTGCACATTTAGAAGTGTCGATCAGCCAGTAAGCCACAGTTTTCATCTTCTTGTCTCTATTCAGTCAGTGTAAGTAAAGTTAAATATTTCATGAAGGAACAGAACCTTTTCTATACCAATGCCTGAACCTGGTAACTCTGCAAAGGAAGTAAGTTTATCCAGGTGGGATCAGAAGTCATACCAATTTGACTGGGACAAATTTGGAATGCTGGCACTAGGCCCATGCTCAGACAAAAGCTCTTGGGCTATTTTTTCATAGATGCAAGCAAAAACAACTTGATCAACTCCTAGAAGGAAAAGTTTCATATGGAAACTTAGAATGAAGGAGAAACAAATATGTGGACATTTACTTAAGTTTGTGGGGGAAAAACCTCCTGCAATGCTTTGTTCAGCATTCAGCTTTCATGCTCACCATGACAGTCAGCTATGGTTGCCTCAGTGTAGCTGAGTGAAGCCTTACTGGGTGAGGTTTGACAACAGGGTCTTACCTATGGGAGGATATGTTGATGACATCTGTCTTAACGCCTCTGTGGGAGTCAAGTACCTGACTACATGTTTTCACAAAGCTCTTACTTTGTGTACAACTTCACAAAGTTGCCACATGAAGTGTATGAGGCAGTCCTCCCTTCCTCTGCTGCTGTCAGAGAGCTTAGTTTGTACTTCCTCCGGATATGTAAGGACATGGCTGCATTCCTTGTGAACAAGAGCTGAAGGAGCAGCGCTGTTGAGTGCCTAGGTATGCCAGCATAGCACATTCCTGACAACGTCACGTTGCTATGGAATGGTGATTTTGAATTGAAAGCAGAAGAGCTGCATTTGCCTAAGGAGGCTCAGAGAGAGACATTAACTGTACAATACATGGGAGACTTTGGGAAATTACATTTGCAGACAATTAAAGGTCACATAGTTTAGCTAAGTCATAATCCATCACTATGAACAAGGCATTGATTACTGCTCTGCACTACATTCATTTTTAATTCCATTAGTGGAATAAATGACAGTTTCTGTATTTGCCTCTTCTTTCAATATATTGCAATGAGAATGGCAAATTACCTCCAAATTCAAAGTAACTGAACACTTAAGCTTCTCTCCATGTTCTTTGTAAAAAAAAAAATGCTTTCTAGCTTTAGCTACCCAGTAAACATCCTGGAAATCTCCTAAAATGACACATTAATGGTCCAAAATAGGGTTACGATTATCTGATTATCTGAGGAACATTTACTGAAGCATGTGTAACTTACTGCACAATTCAAATTGCAGCTTCCCCATCAGTTCTGCTGTGTCTTATTTGGTGGAAAAAAAGGAGTGAACTACTACATTAAGTTTTCTCTAACTTATTTTCTAGTAATAAAAATCATTCTTAAATCTGGATGTTGTGCAAAAAACATCCAAGCTCCTAGACTGTAGCCAAAGAAAGCTTTCAAAAAGGCTTTTGCACTCCAGTTGTACTAATGCTGATGTTTGTTGGGAGCCTGGAATCCTCCAGACTTAAGGAGAGAAGCACAGTTTGTTGCTTTTCACTGTTCATTAATCAGTACTCCTATTCTTCCCTCCAGTCTAAAAGTCAATTGAAAATTTGGGGTAAATCTGGTAATAGAACTTGTTAGTTTGTATTTAACCCCTCATGTATTTACCCTCTGCTCTGTTTTTTTAAGTCCCCATCAGGAAAGGGGGTACAGTTCTAAACTAAAGGAGGTGAGATTCAGATTAGATGTCAAGGGGAAGCTTTTCACTGGGAGGTTGGTGAGGTGCTGGTTGCCCAGGGAGGCTGTGGATGCCCCGTGCCTGGAGGTGTTTAAGGCCAGGCTGGATGGGGCTGTGGGTAGCCTGATCTATTGCTTAAACTAGTGGTTGGCAACCCTGACTGCAGCAGTGGACATGGAACTAGATCATCTTGGAGTTCCCTTCCAACCCAAGCCATTCTGTGATTCTATGTAGGAAAAACAGTTTTTGCTGGCCAAGCTATGTGAAATTAATGCCACACTAACTGATGTAGAGCTAATTACACAATGGAGACAACTGCTCCATGAAGACACTGAGCTTTGTGCTGACCAAAGCTGTCTCATTAGTCCTGGGAGCTTCCTTGCTATGTACTACCCTGTAGTCAGACTACAAGCTCACTGGGTTTTAGGGCAGTGTGAGGCAAATTACTCCCTTCACCTGCATGCTGCAGAAGACTGTAAGTAGTAAATCACCTCATATTTAGTTGGTAGCTGCGTAGCAGGATCTGTAGATGTACTGAAGTGCTCTCTTGACTCTAAATGGCAGCTAAACGTCTACAGAACTTCTTAAAAAAACATTAGTCCCTAGTGTCCCATTTAGTTGCATAAAGACCTCAATGAATATCTTCATAAATTAGAAGAAAATGATAATCAAAATCGTTAACATTTGCAAAATGCTTTATGACCAATAGGTGTATCAACTATTATTAGCTCAAAGGCAGAGCTACTCTTATCACTGCCACCAATATCTAGGCTTGTTTTACTTGGCAAGATTTAAACCTAACGGTTCTTATCATAAAAAGAGAAAGAAAGTGTCATCAGAACTGATTGAACTACGTATGGGCTTCATTATGTTGTAATGGCTGTCAAAGATAAACACAGGGGTGGCTTATCTTGCTTCCTAATCATCTTCAGGTGTGATGTTGTCATTCATTTTGTTAGCTCTCTCTTTTTATTTAAACCCAAGGGAGACCACAAACTGAAAAATACAAATTCAGTCTATTTCTGCTTTCTATTGGTCTGTTTGTGGGAATAATCGTTTCAAACTCAGTGACCACAAATGAGCTTATGTTTATACAAAACTTCCTGAGAAAGTGCAAAGGGGACCTGCCAACCTTTGCTGATGGGTTACCAAAGTTTCTTGCTGCGCACCCTACTTGGGTATGCATAAGCCTGAGCTGCTCTTGCTTTTCCCAGATTTCTGCAGGTGTGTGGGATCTTGTCCTGTAGCTCTGCTTCATCTTAATCTCCATGGGTATGGGTATCCAACTGAAGACCTCTCTGGCTCTTCTTGAATGTAGATAAGGAGAGACTCCTCTTCCTGTAATGGAGGCAAGTAATGTCTTCTAATTTGCTAGCAGGAAGGGAAGGAGAAGAAACTACTCTAGCTTTGCTGTATCTGTGTTCTCTGGCTCTGAGAAACAAGAAGAGCCTGAAAAGAAGAAAGCAAAATGGTTGAACTTAAAATAAAACAAAGAAGGAAGTCATTCATATTCTTCTTTTCTAGAGCAAAGGAACTGATATTTGTCCCAAAAGCACTGCTGCTTCTTGATACTTTATATATCCATTCCAAGAGTCTGAAAGTAACTCTCACTATGGTTTATCCTAATAATAACCCATGATGGAAGGAAGTAATCTTAGTATTTTCATTTTTTAAATAGGGAACTGAGACTAAAAATGAGGGGGTATATTGTTTAATTTTATGCACTTGAGCATTTGGTGTAAGACAGTTGTTTGAGATCCCTCTGTATTCAATGGAAGAAGGTAGGCAATTCCAGATTGTAAATATCCCATTTTTTTCGTAGCCATTTATTTTAGCAGTGGCAGAGTTCCCCTTTACTTAAGACCTTCTGGAATGCAAAGCTAGGTGGAGAAACACTTTGGCTTTCTGACTGTGTAGATGTCCTCAGAGTTTGCCTAAAATATTCTAAAAGAGGATCAGGACCCTCAGAAAATGCTGTTTTAGCTGCTTTGCCTTCAAAACCCAGCCAGTGTCATAGTATCCTCCTTTCTTAATAGCCCACTGATTTGAACAGTCATTTAGGAAGTGAAAGCTCTCTGTTCAGCCCTGAGAGAGCCTGGTTTTATCCTTCCTAGAAATGTGACCTAGATACTTTACAGTTCTGCTGGGTAGAGATATGCTGCCAAATTGACCACAGACAACTTTGGAAATGGTGGCAGAGACCTGTGGGTATAGGGACCAACATGGGACACTCCTAAATTAGTATAGACAGGAGAAGCTGTGTGTCTCCAAGCTGAGTGCTCACAACTACTTCCAGAAAGAGAAGGCCACTGGAGGTGGTTTTCAACAGCAGGGTCTTTCTCAGCCGTTACTGCTGCCCTGGAGAGCTTGGCTAAGCCCTGGGACTCTCAGAACTTTCAGACTGCTTGACACAATGCTGTTCCAATAGATTGTATTTTGGAATTAATTTTTCTTACTCTTAAAAAAAAAACAAAAACAAAAACAAAACAAAAACCAACCAACCAAACATGGCACCTCACTTAATTTCTCAGTCATATTTGGATGGTTAAATCAATTGTTGCAGTTTCATAAAACATGGAAATATGCTTTTCAGCCTTCCCTAAATGTTTTCAGGCTTCCTTAAATGTAAACTGAACTTGACTTATATGATTTCATGTTTGCTGTTTAGGCAAGAGAAACAAGAGTTCTTTTTTCTGAGGAACAAGCACAATATTTCTAATTCTAAAGAGGGAAGGGAAGGGAAAGAAAAGGAAAAGGAAAAGCCAAAAAGAGAAAGGAAAAGGAAAGAAAGGAAAAGGAAAGAAAGAAAAGAGAAGAAAAGAAAGAAGAAAAGAGAAAAGAAAGAAGAGAAGAGAAAAGAAGAGAAGAGAAAAGAAAAGAAAAGAAAAGAAAAGAAAAGAAAAGAAAAGAAAAGAAAAGAAAAGAAAAGAAAAG
>JANHGO010000069.1:7067868-7122751 GCA_024606505.1 Aquila spilogaster
ACTTCAGAAGCATGAACCATCGCTTACCACCCTTAGGACATCCTGGAGCAACGGTCAGTTCTGGGGGCAATTCATGGAGCCTGGGGGGTGGGTATGTCTTATCTATTTATATGCATTTGTGCATTTGGTCTAAGCCAGTCATTTGGGCTCCCTCTGTAGTTGATGGAGGAAGGTAGGCAATTCCAGATAGTAAATATCCCATTTCTTCTTAGTCACTTAATTCAGCCGTGGGAGAGTTGGCCTTTGCCTAATCCCCATTGGGATCCTGGGTTAGATGGAGGAGGACTTTGGTTTTCTGACTGTGTGGGTGTTCTCAGAGTTTGCCTAAAATATTCTAACAGGATCAGGGCCTTCACAAAATGCTGTTTTAGCTGCTTTGCTTTGAAAACCCAGCCAGTGGTGTGTTATCTCCCTTGCTTAATAGCCCACTGGTTTGAATAGTCATTTGGGAAGTGAAAGCTCACAGTTCAGCCCTGAGAGAGCCTGGTTTTATCCCTCCTAGAAACGTGACCTAGATACCTTACAGCTCTGCTGGGTAGAGATGTGCTACCAAATTAATCACAGACAAATTTGAGAGCGGTGGCAGAGACCTTGGGGGATAAGGACCAAGATGGGGCACTCCTGAATTAGCGTAGACAGAGGAAAAGAAGCTGCATTTCTCCAAGATCATGACTCCTTCCAGAGAGAGGAGGCAGGTACCGTGGGGAAAGAAGGTCACTGGAGGCAGTTTTTAACAGCGGGGGTTTTCTCAGCCAGTTCTGCTGCCCTGGACAGCCTGGGTAACCACTGGGGTCCTTAGAGCTTTCAGACTGATTAATGCAGTGCTGTCCAACAACTTGGTTTCTTGGATTTTTTTCCCCTTACTCTTCTGAAAAAAAAAAAAAAAACAAAAAAACCCTCAGTTTATTTGTCAGTCATTTTTAGATGGTTAAATCAGTTGTTGGAATCTCACACAGTGCAGACATAAGCTTTTCAGCCTTTCCTAAATGGACATCAGCTTCCTCTCACTGAACTTGATTAGTCCATTTCTGTGATTTCACAACACTTGGCCTTTAGACAAGAGGTATGAAATCTTCTTAAGAAAGAAGCACAAAATTTCTGATTCTACAGAGTGAAGAGAAAAAAGGAGAAGAAAAGTAAAGAGACAAAAGAAAAGAGAAAAAAAGAAAAGAAAAAAGAAAAGAAAAGAGAAAAGAGAAAAGAATAGAAAAGCAAAGAAAAGAGAAAAGAGAAGAGGACAGAAGAAGAAAAGAAAAGAAGAAAAAAGAAAGGAAAGGAAAAAAAAGAAAGAAAAAGAAATCTTTAGCTATTAAATGGAAGGTCACATAAAGAAAAGAATTGTAACTGGACTGATAACCGTGTCCCTTAAATTAATACTGAATAATTGGAAATGATAATTTGCAAGTGACATTTCCTGCATGGTTAACCATGGTATAGGCTTTATTGTTATATTGTTAAAAATGAATAAGTTGCTGCACAACTGCTAATAGCATTTGTACCTATTGAAGATAAGGCAACAGTAAGGGGTAATCAAACCACATTCTACCAAGTATAAAATGACTATGTAAAATGACATCTGTAAATCAAAGCTTAATTAACCTGATGTAATTTACAATAACTGGCCAGCCCAAGTTTTCCTCAGGCGGGCTGCCCTGATGGAGCTGGCTGATGGCACAGTCAGATGGGATGTTCTGGCTGTAGCTGAGGTACGAGGCTGGTGCTGTCCCCCTGCAAATGCTTCTTGCACCTTCGCATGTGCTGGCATAACTGCTCATGTCACTGCTCCCTTACCCTGGTATCTGTCCGTACTGTCTGGGTTTAAAATCTTGACTGGAAAAAAAAAAAAAAAAAATTAGGCTAAGCCAGAACCTTTTGGAAGGGTCCCTTACTCTTCAGGAGTAAGGAGGTTTGATTTCCCCCAGATCAGGAGGTCTGTGCATGTGGTGTGGGAGTCCCATTTGGGTGCTGTAGTTGAGGGGGCACAGAAGAGAAGCACTGAAAGGATTAGAGGCTTAGGGAAAATGCCTGATGGTGTAAGAAATTAAGAACTCGATTTATTTAGCCTGTATGAAAGAAGACTGAGAAATGCTTTGATTACACTGCATAATAGAGAAAATGCAAGATACGAAAGGGCAGTTTAATCTGTCAGAAAGCAGATAACAAGAATCATGGATATGAAAGCTAGACGTGTTCATCTTAGAAATAAGGCACATATCTTTTTAACAATGAGGCTGATTAAGAAACTACAGAAAGGAATGATGGAGTTTCCATTTCCTGATGCATGTTACTTAATTTAAATTGAGTCACCTTCCAGGGAGAAATGTATTAGTCCAGCACAAGTTACTGGCTAGATACAAGCCTAACTGGATGAGATGGAACAGGTAGTCAAATCAGATGGTTTACTTTTTAATAATAGCTTTAAAATGTAAGAATTAAAAAACACTGTCCTGTGGTTATTACTGAAAACTTAGTACTACAGAAGCTCGTATAAATCTTTATCATCTCGTCTCATCTCATTTCATCTCATCTCACCTCATCTCATCTCATCTCTTCTTATCTCATCTTTCATTGCACTCAAATTTAGGATAAAAATATATGATTCCAGTAGGTAAATCCCCTATTTTATAGCTATACAATCAGAAGTGTTGTTATTATTATCACCATTAAGGCTTAAGTATATGTTTAATGTGTACTTAAACACTTTTTTCAACTTGTGGCCTTAATCATTGTAGTGTAATAAGAACTGAATCATTATAGTGCAGCAGATTAGTTCTCAGAGCTTCTGCACCTTAGGCAGTGATGCCATTAGTTCATATAAACCAAGCAGCACTGGGCCTGGCAGATATGTGGAAGGGAGACCTCCAATGCAAATGTACACTGTTCAAATTAACTTCTGTTGAGGCTACTCATGTACTTACTAAATGTGTGCACTGCATTTAAAAATAGAGAGTAAGCTAACAAGAAGGTAGGACGACAGTAAAGTAATAGGTGCAACTGGAACCAACATAGGAAGTAGGTGTGAAATGAATGAAGGCATGCCACAAAATGCAGGAGGTATGAATAAGATTTCAAAGGAACATGCAATATCAGTGCATCTTTCCATAAATACTTCAATCCCTCTGATTTTTCCATCTTCCAAATACTGCAGAAATTCTTTTCTGTCTGTATATAGCAAATTCATTCCATGAAAATGACTTCTGCTGAACCATATATGGTTCAAAAAATATCTGGTTTTTTTCAGAACTATGCAGAAAAGTCTCCATCCTTTACCATCAGCCACATGCTATCTAACCGGACTGAGACAGAAAGTGTACATCTGAAACATCTGTATGATCATGCTTGTACTATCAACATGCAACTAATCTGGGGAACAAAACTTGCTACCAAAAATTGCTAAGTGCAGGGTTTAACAAGATTATAAAATAGCTTGGTCTAAACAAAACAAAAGAAGGCTCTGTGGATTTAGTTTCCCAGGCACATTCTCTAATATATTATAAACTGCAAATGTTGGTCAAATCTTTGTCATATTTGGACCTGTATGGACTTTTCCTTCTGTGCAGCTTTCCTGGCACCATTCATTCAGTAGTGACTCTGTTCGACTTTCAGGCTACTCTTACAATTAAACTTTTCCGAACTTAATAACTTGGTATCTCTGCTTCTCTGTCAAACATGGTTGAAATTGGCCTAGACTCAGAAGTTCTCACTGTGGAACAGGTAGAGAGATGCAAAGGCACAGACAGTGTCATCTCATGTACTTTGTCCCCTAAGGAAACCATATTAAAAGAGGGATTGGCTATTTATACAGATACCAAGGATAACAATACAAACCATAATTAAAGACAATAAAACTATTGGAATGCATATTAAACCTTGTACTTCAGGGCTTAAGCTAAACTCTAGCTGTTAGAGAGGATTAGAACTCTATATTAGAGCAAATAATTGATTTTCTGGGTCACTACACATTCACTACCAAAAAAAAAAAGTAAAAAAAAAAAAAAAAAGCATCAATTTATTTTTCTTCTCCCTGTTCTTGATTTTTTTCCTGACTAGAATGATTTGACAATAGTAACCAGAGTTTCCCAAAACCATTTGGGAAGTCTAAACTTGTTCTTTTGTGTAACAAAAAGATTTAATACACAATTATTTCTTCCATCTTTCACTAAGGAGGGAAGCAAGGTGGGAGTCACAGAATATTTAACTCATAACTGCTGTGAAGCTTTTTATTTCTTCCTCACAGTGTTCTCATCTTCTGGCTTGGGATTTGGCTGGAGAGGGACACTGGGCTGGATGCACTGGGGTCTGGCCCAGGCAGGTAATGTCCATGGGCCATGCGTAGGAGACAGTAGTCTGGAGGCCTCCTTTATCTATAATAACCTATAGGCTGTTTGTTCGAGATGTGACTAATTTTCTCCAGTGACTGTAAGAGGGATGAGGCTCTGACAGCTCTGGTGGTAGGTGGTCGGAATTGCTCATCAGTCTCTTGACCTTGCGCTTCCTAAGAGGTGAGATACTTAAATGAGGCCCTCATGATGGGCAGCGTGAATATCACTTTATGTGTCTGCAAACCAAGGTAAAATTCTCCAGGGTTAGGGTTACGTTTGCTGGAGGGAAAATTCCTGCTGCTGAGGCAACATCTCTTTGGCAGTGCCCCAACACCTCCTTCTCCTGAGATTAAGGGTCCTGTGACAACTGTTTAGTCACTTGCAATTGCATTTGATTTAATGATTTTAGTTGGAAACGGCTGCGAGTTCTGCTAGGAAATTATTATGGGAGATTGATGCGGGGTTTGCTTTGATACCTTTCTTTAGCAAGATTATCTCCTCAAGCCAAAGCAGAGGCATGCAGAGAGGTACCCAGGTGGGTGCCAAACTATGCCATTGACTATGGAAAGCTATGAAGCACTGGCAGGATCTTGCTCCACCCAGGGAAATGCTCCTGCTCCTCAGACGGTCTCCCTGACCTGCCTCCAGTATTGCCTTGATGCAGTTGTGCTCCTCCTGCTGCGCCAGGTAGCAGGGGACTGAGCCACCATCGCCCATCTCCCCATGTCTCATCTTCCTATCTGGGAAATGCAGCTAAAACCTCCTCATGCCATAGTGACTGTGAAGCACTTGGAATTGGATCTGTAAAAAAAACAATTCATATTGAACTTCGGGTATGAGTAATGCAGTGTCAGCAGGGTTAGATGCTTTCAGTATCCTTGAGGCTCTGAGCTTAGCTATACTGGGAGGCAGTAAGAGAAGTGTTTGAGGTTGCAGAATATCATTTACGGTGGTGCTGGTGTATGACAGCAGGTAAGAGGCATCCTCAGTTGGGGGAAACCCAAACGGCTCAGCTGTGTCGTGGACCAAGTGGCTGCTTTGAGGTTTTGTAGCATTCCTATAGCTCAGGTGTTTAGGATCCGTGCTTTTTGAGCAGGCATTTTCTGAATCCCACCTTCCCGTCCTATCTCCAGGGAGCGTGGTGTGCCTGCGGTGCGTGCACGGCATGCTGGCAGCTGTGGGTAATGGTTGTGGCCATAGATTTATCCCAGTCTGAGAGCTGTACTCCAGCGTGGCGCTTAGTGGTAGGTTCCTGTCTGCTGTCTCCTTATCTGAGGCAGCTTCCACATAGATGTGGGCCTTGCAGCTATCCCAAGGTCTCCCTTTGCCCGTGCTCCTCTTGAAAGAAGCTTGAACATGCCACTGTTAACTGCGTAGCCACCTTTGACCTGTGATCTCCCTTGCCTGATGTATGAGACAGTTTCCAAATATCACTTCTTCCCCCACCATGTTTCTGAGATCTAATTTTTCTCACTTCATTCACACTCAGATCTACAAAGCTAACTGCAGATAAAGAAGGAAAATTCAATGTCCTTTCACTACCCAAGAGGTCTGGCTCCTTTGGCACCACTTCTACCTGGTTGCAGATCCCAGCAGTAACTTCACCGTGACATGAGACAGAAGTGTATGGGTCCCGGGAGCGGGCATTGCGTGACACGCAGAACCACTGAAGGTGCCTACAGACCTGCTTAGGTAACTCAATTAAGTGCAACAAGTTAATGCCAATAACCCATTGGACCAAGATGCATGCTACCTGGCCCAAGCCTTCACTCTGGAAAGCTAAGGTGCAGTGTCAAGAGACAGAGGGTAACCCATTAAATACTAGAACAGCCTTTCTTCCTTGCCAGGCACCTTTCCCAGGGTTTTGCATTGAGTTTACGGGTAGGTTTCTGTGTGAAAAATAAGACTTACATGTCCCTAGCACAAGGAGAATCATGTTCCAAGCAACCATGAGGCATCTATTTACACAGAAAGCAGTCAAATAATATCTATTGGATTCTGGAATATTAAGTGGATATATCTTGATGTGCATTTTATCTCTCTTTCTCCACCCCCCAAAAAAAAGCAAATGATAAACAACAGCAACAAAAATTTAAAGGAACAGCCATTGAATAACAACAAGAACAACAAACCAAGAGAGCTGTTGCTGGAGTTTGTGCTTCTTCTTCACCCATCCCTGCAGCACATCTGCCATTAAAGACTCCAACAGAGGATTTTGCAGCTCTAACCATGGCTGATTAAGGCACTGCCACCTCCACCCATCCCTTTCATGACAGGCGAAGTGTGAGCTGACTATGTACCTCACTCAGATGCTTCACCTTAGTGTCCAAAATTTGTTGCAATGAGTTTGGATGCCAGTAGGTGAGTAGCTTATCTGTACAGTCTTGGCAATAATCCCTCCTATCTGCCCTGTGCTGTTACAAACATGCATGACTATGAAGGCCATCATTCAACAAAAACCATAAACCATTTATTCTGCAGAAAAATGGATATGTAGGAATACATATGGTTCATTTCATCTGATGCGGTTCTGATAGTCAGAAGTAACGGCACTGAAATCAATGTGTTACTCTCAAGCAGGGAGGAAATAGGAAACAGTTTCTTTAATAGAAGAAAAGTTTCCTTAAATAGAAGAGAGCAGACAACCAGTAATCCAGTAAATTACTTCCTTGGCATTAGTGATGCTGTATTGACTGATCCCAGCAGAGAATTTGGCCAACACTATGACCAGATCACATTACAGCAAACACTGCTCAGAGCGTCTTCGTGTAAAACTGGAATATACCTGAGCAAAATAACCAAGAGGAACTACTTGAAGCAGGTTTCGATTTTGTTTGATGATAACAAAATGGTTCTGTAAAAGAGACGTTCAGGGTGTGGTACTACAGGACTGCCACTGCTGCAGAACCAAATCCCTAAGCTGAGGGACATTAGATGCTTCTCATCATGCTTTCTGCTATGCTTTGGCCTCTCGGCATTTCCAAAGAGCAGGGACAACACGGAGGCATTTTGCTTCCTCATATTCCATGGATACAGAAGCTCTTAATCTTCACTGTTAAACTAGAACAAAAACCAAAACAAAACCAAAACCTGAATTTTTGTTTTCTTTTGAGGGGGAGAGACGACAGGAAGGTTGGTTTTGCTGCAGTTCTCAGTATTTGAAATCCAATGGGACCTTTCGGTACAAGAGCTTAATTTGGACTTGATGGGAACCCAGTTTACTAGTTTAAGTCACTGTTGGCTAATACAGCTTGAAGCTGTTCCACAATAAAGCACTACATTCAGCAGTGAGCCTTATCGCTAGGACTCATCTGACCTTTCCCAGGTAAGCTGGAATTGCTTAACACCGTGGCTACCCCAAAACTAATAGAACCTTTCAGAATGGCTTAGGATATCACTTCACTTCCCTGACATCAATTTCTAAAATAAAATAGAAGGCTAATTGGTAAATCAGGTGAGTATTTTTTCCCCCCTCCCCGAGATATAATGGTCAAATACATTTTCAAATCTGAACTACCAATGATACAAAGGTATGACTTAAACACACAAATAAAAGGGGAAGCTCAGCAGGAGGATGGAAGTTCAACTAGAATTTACCAGGCCAAATTTATCAGCATTGGTGGGGATGAGTCTGATTCACAGTCACGAAGCTTAAGGTGGTGTGGTCAATTTTAGTCAGCATGGCTGAAAACTTCATGGGAGAAATGGATATGCAGGAAACAGAGCATAACTCCCAGGCTTCTGGCACCTCCAAATCATTTTTGCCTCATCACATCATGCTACTGTACTGAAATGCTTTTAGAGAAATGCAAGACCACATAGACTGACTAAAGCATGAATTCTTCAAAAACTACCTGGCATGTGGTTCTGAAGCTGAAGATAGACACTAATAGGATGCTTAGCATATTTTGCATTGGATTTTGAGATATGCAGTGAAGCAAAGCCAGAAGGAATAACAGGAGCTGAACAACTGATCCAAGTGGGTCAAGGGCTGAACCATACTCGTTGCTCCTTAGCAGGAGAATTTTGGATAAGGAGCAGCAAGTGATGTGAATGATGGGTCTGAAAAAGTCTCTTCAAGCTGTCAGAGGAAATGAAGATAAAAAGGAAGGTGAAGGAGTGAGGAAACTAGTCAGACTCATAGGTTCAAATCTCTGCTGAATGTCTCAAAGACACGAACTCAACCCAGACTATAGAGGATGCATCAGAGCCCAGAGTGTAACATGTTTCAACAGCCAGTCTGAATATGTGGAGACTATCAAGAAGAGTAAAGAAAGGAGGGAAGCATTAAAGCGTGAAGGGCTTTTGTACTTAGTCGTTTGACAGCAGTTGGACTGTGAGCACCAGCCTTGAGGCACAGTCCCATACTGCTGCTTTCTGCACTAAACACAGATGAAAAAAAAAGAGAGTTCCTGCCACAAACCACTTCTAATCTCGGTATAAGGCACAAATATCCTCTAATCGCCACCCACGGCGTATGAGGTGGGGAACCTCCTGTCTGCATTACAGAAGTGCACCCCTTGGCAGCACCGGCGTTGCTCGCCCACTCAACTGGCCCGGTGATGACTGGCAGGGACATTTCCTTTTCAGGTCCCCATCAAAGCCACCCTGTCATAGGACACAGGAGGAAGCCAGAGGCATCCAGGACCGCAAGCGATCGCTCGCCGGCTGAGGATGGGGCAGTTCCACGGGAGCAGTCCTCGGGCACCATCCCCAGGAGCGCTGCACGTGGAGCTTCCTCCAGAGCTTGGCCGGCACGCAGGAATCTGATGTTTAGAAAGCCATTTTCCTGTCCGTATAAACAATTCGACCACAATAGCCCAATTCCTGGCTCCGAGGCCTCATTTAAATGTTGGTCAGTCGAGGCCCACAATTAACATTTAATTAGTAAACTCATTACAAAGGCAGGAAGTCTCAGACTTTCCCTTCATTCTCTTTCAGGCCTCTGAAGGGAAGGACCAGGCCCGTCTTTGGCTTTCGATTCAGCAGACGGGTGGTGGTTTTTTTTTTTGTTCCCTCTCCTGATTTCCCTCCGCTTGCAGAACAGTCGCTTTCCCTGAAGCAGACAGGCATGACCTGAATATGTTGAATGTTTGGCTGGAAATAATCTACTTAACATAAATACTTCCATCTAAATTTTGCCCCGGTTGGCTTCCTCAGTGTTCCTGGGGGGGGCTGAAGGAGCAGTGGTTTTCAGGGACGAGGTGGTGAGGAGCCTGGTCACCTGCACTCGCGAGCTTTTGTGGTAGAGGAAGAGCCAAAAAAATCTGATTTTGTGTGTGATGCTGGAAGGTTATGTCTATTGTCTGTGACAGGCAGGAGAAAAGCAACTTCTTGACAATAAGAAGGGAAAATGGTGAGGGCTAAAATCAAGAAAAAGCACTAATGCAGAGGAAGAGAGCAGACTATGCTTGTGGTGAGGTACCTTGCTGGAAATGTGTGACGCAACTGGTACAGTGGCCTTTTTCCCAGTATGGGAGAGGGACTGGGAGTTCGTACTGTAGATTACCTGCTGGGGCATTGTTCATCCATCCATAGGATACAGGACCCCACCTTTGGCCATCTAGCTGCTTTTCATGTGATTATTCATGGAATAAGAATTACAAGTAGAGCTTGGTTTTAGACAATGCTAAAAAAGTCTGAACTTTGACTGATTTGGAGTACGACAAGACAGACCACAGCACAAATGTTTTTTCAACACTTTTATACTAGTCTACGGAAATTTATTCACCTGATCATGCCCTGGAGTGGGGATAAAAGTACAGAAGCCAATGCAAAAAATAATAATTGCAAAACAGGTTTTAAAAAATTGTTTCTTTCTTTTTTCTCAGTATCTACTTTCCATTACAGCACAAAGTAGAGTTTAAAAAGTTTGCTGGCTGACATGGTATGTTTTGCATTTTGTAATTTTGAGGAGATTTTCTGAAAGTAAACTTTGTATTTCCCTCAAAATGGAGAGCTGTAGTGTTAGCTATACCATCAGGCATACAACTGTTGTATCCTTTAGCAAAGAGGGACTGTGGGGAGCAGAAGACGCTCAAGTTGTGAGGCTTGTTGAATTGTCTGTCTTAACTATCTTGTCTGTCTTTTGTCAGAGATGAGGAGATTGCAAGAGTTTATTATTTTGTAATATTAATGTCTGAAATCATAATCATCCCTTTCACATTGTGATCTGGCCATCTAAACAGCAAATTGGTTTTGGATTCATTGTTTTATTCCATATTATGTCTTTAATTCATTGTTTTGTCAACATTACATCTTTAACATTTTTTCCCCTTGTGTTCACAGAATTGGAAGGAGATAGCTGACGTAGTGATTTATGGGAGTGCTTAGCCCTGGTTTGTTTTGGTTTTCCACAAGTGTTAAAAAGCATTTATTATCAGGCAAAGAACTTCTATGTGCTAGGACAAGGACTTGAAAAAATCTTTTTCTTAAGGGCCTTTCACAGATCTCTGTGTATGGACAAGTTATTGAGGCCACAGGTTTTTTGTTAGGTATCTAGGTCAATATTTAGCAGAATTTTGTTGGAACATCCTGTTTCCTCTTTATTTCTTCTGCAGAGAGAGATAAGCTACTGCACTCCTTTATCCAAGGCATTTACCCCTGTCATCATCCATACCAATTCCACTCACTTGGTCAGATCATGGGGTGAGCAGAGCCACAACTTTAACTCCTTTTTTCATACATCCCACTGATGCTCTGAAATTTACTCTGAGCAGTAGTTCTGACAGTTAACCAAGGGATGTGGAGACAAGAATGGGTGGACGTTACAGTTCCTTGCTACCCTGTGTGACCAAACATGGGAGCTACCTGACCAAAAGTGCTCATCTATAAAGTAGGTATGTGCACTTGAGCAAATCACCTTGGATCCCTTGCTAGTAAATGGAGAAAAAACAAACAGGGTCAATAGAGACTAGGGTGTCATTTACCTCCTTCAAAACTGGAGAAATCAGATGTTTTTCCTCCAATGACTACAATAACTAGATCTTCTCAGACCATAATGGTATCCTAGACATTCACTTGGAGGTAGGCATCTACATCGTAGTTGTTTCAATTTAGATGAGATGCATTCATCCAACATGTAACATATCTGAATGTATGTATTTTTGTTATTACTGCGTTGTGCAGTATTATTGTGCTTGCTGTGGTCAGGGCTTCAGGACTCACCAACAAAAATAATCATGAAATAGACAGTTCCTGACCAGGAGATTTGAGAGTTAAAAGGAGCAATGCAAAACAGGGGAAATCCCAGTCGTCTTTCTGGTAAGCATCACTAGAACTAAATGGCAATCTGACATTTACCTGTACAAAATAAAAAATGCTTTCTTTTTTTTCCTTTGGCTCCATTTTGCATTTTGGACTGAAGATTTTGTTTCAGAACTTCACTGTAATGGGCATCCTGTACCAGAGTGCTCTCAGTAAGTACTGGAGCATCCTCTTTCAATGTGGTGTGACACGGAGGCTTGTCTCAACCACTACCGTATGCTGCTGGTTGAACAGACAGCTATAAGAGCTCAGCTCTCCAGATCCATGCTTCATTCATGGGTCAGGCTGTATCAAACCCCAGAGAAGTGGCTCAAGACAGGTCAGCTTAATGCCCCCTCTTGAGTCTTCATTTCTCTCTACTGGGTCTAAAGGGTCTTGTATAGCTAGCTCAGAAGTAGAAACATGCACAAAATAAGACTAGACATATCCCACCCCTCACCTAGGTGCCTGGATAGTCCAAAGCTTCATGCAAGTGTCAAGCACTGGGTGGAGATCCATCTACATACCGTAAGAGACCATTTCCCCAGAGCTGTGCACATGTCCAGTTTACAGTATAGCAGTTCAAAGAAAAAGGTATAAGTGAACTGTGGAAGAATGATCTGGTTTGTGGATGGTATCCCCGAGAGACTTTGCCACTCTGCGTTAAAGGTTAAAACTCCTCCAAAAATAGTTTTCTTTTTAAATTTTTTGTTCTTGGTACCAGAAATAAAGGAACCCTGGCACAAGATGATGAGCTAATAGGCTGAGCCAGTTGGTTTGTAAAACACATGATTCCATGAAACAGTAAATGACTGGTCTCATAACATATGCACTGCAAGTAAAAGCACAGTCTTAGTTGCATCAGTTCACTTTTCTTTTACTTTTTTTTTTTTTTAAATTAAAATTAAAATCAGGAATAGAAATAAAACAGACCAGAGTTCATGACCTGTTCAGGAATGCAATTAGCCCATAAAAATCATGACTGGGATTTGTTGCAAGGTAGAAACATGATCCCTTAAAAAAAGTTGCCCCTTTGCAAAGTACCAAACGATGGGGAAAGACAAAATAAGGGAGATGAGCAGTTTTTATTTTAACCCCACTTCCCTCCCTCCTCAACCAGAAAGAGCTGTAAAAGAAAAGACCCATCACCTCCTGTAGTCAAGTTTCACAGCAAACAAGAAGTCCTGAGCAACTCTGTGATTACTTTTATCTCTGTAAGACTAATCCCATGATAAACCTCTTGTTTCCTATACTTGATGTACCACTATTTTACTAGTCCTGAATGCATCAGGCACATTGTGGATGGCTCACTACGAACAAACAGAACCTGACAGTTTCCTTCCTTAAAATAAACAGAAGTGGTACTTAGACACAGTTCAAAGAGTTTAGCACTCCCAGGATGGCTATTATTACCCTTTAGGTGGGCAAGTAGACTCAGTTTTTCATTGTAGTGAAGGCACCTTTTTTTCATTTTTTTCCCTCCCCATTTTTTACAGGCAGTAAAATGACTATATAATTACCAAGCCTGCTTTTTTACAGTCCTCTGCTTCCACTTTCCATGCAAAGTGATCTACCTGTTTACGCCACTGCTTGTTTACTTCCACCTCCTTTTCTGAGAAAAAGTCATGCCATTCGGACTTCTCAGAAAGCATTTTAGCAATGTTTCCCTCTGTCCTCAAAGCTACACAGTACTGGACTGTTGACCAACAGCAGGAAAGATTGTATTTTAAGAATAATATTACAGTGACCTCTATGAGGCCTTTGATCCAAAGATTTCTGAGGCTTAACAGTTATCAGTGATGTGGAGCAAACCTACCTACATATTCCCCTAGAGGCTTTCACTCATGAATGGTCACAAATTCTATGGTACCTACAGTGGAAATAAGCTTTTTAAGAGACCTTCAGTGCCCTTGTCTACATGGAGTTCATAAAAGTGCTGTGAAGTAGAGTGTAAATTGCTATACTGAATGAAAATCTTGTTTGGAAACTCATTCATCATTAGGGTCTGTGTTCGTCCTACGTGAGTGTAAGGAACTGCCCAGAGTGTCTAGGACTTCTAGGTTATACACCAAGAGGATGGGTAGAAGGGAATTGTATCCTCAAACATTAAATATCAAATCATTGATTGACATACTGGAACAAGCCCAGTGGAGGGTCACCAAGATGGCTGGGGACAGTAGCACATGGCATAATAGGAGAAGCTGAGGGTTCTGGGTTGGCTCAGTTTTAAGAAGAGAGGATTCAACATCACTTATCTTATGACATTAGGTATTGCAGCTACCTTATGGGGTTGTGTAGAAAAGACCAAACCAGAGTCTTCTCAGAGGTGCACAGCAACAGGACTAAGGCAACAGACAGGAGAACCCTAATAATATATTATGGACATTATTTTTTTTCACCTTGAGGGTGGTCAAACAGTGGAAGAGAGGCCTGTAGGGGCTGTGAATTCTCCATCGTTGGAAATATCCCAGACTCAACCGTGAGATGAGACCATAAACAATTTCATCTAACTTCAAGGATAGCTCTGCTTGGAGTGAGGGGCTGGGTCAAGTGATCTCCAGACTTTTTTTTTAAACGCAAATAATGATTGAGTGGTTTATCACAACTAAAGCTAGCTGTCTTGACTCTCTCCATAAAGTACATCCCACCACGCTAATAAAGGTATCTAAGGTAGCTGTATTTAATGGTTCTGATGTGTCTGCCTCTCCAGTGGCTGCAGAGGGACCTCAGACAAGTATCCTAGCTTATCAGATGTGTAAAGTTAACCGAGATGAAATATATTCCTCATCACCCAAGACTCACTCTGTAATGAATAGAAGAACCTGTTTCTCTGTTACCTACAGCAGGAGCTGAAGGGATGCACACTCCTAACACCTTGATTAAACCCTGGGGTCACTGTTGCCTTCACATAGAAATGTGCTTCTTGCGACACCTTGGGTATCTGAGCCATCCCCAGAGACTGACAAGCATGGCACGGCACCTCAAGCGGCACTTCACACCCAGCTGTAGGCAGTGAAGTCAAGCCCATACTGTTAGATGGGATAAATCCAGGTCCAAGTGTTTTCCCAGTAAGCACATAAAGAAAAAGAAGCTTTTTCCAGTGGCTGTTTGGACCTTTGCCTCAGGCAGTCAAGATCCTAAACACCTGAATAAAGACAAACATTAATATACTATTGTGTACCTTATATATTATTAGTGCCCTGCAGCTCCCATTGTAATACATGTGATTGAATTTTCCCAGGAAGTGTGTTGTTTTTTATTGCCATGTCTTCTATGGAAAATGTCTTTCTGCTGTTAAAAAAGGGGGAAAAAGGCTGAAAACTGAAAATTTTGGTTTTCAGAGGGAATGCTTTCAGAGTTTGTGGGGGATACTTGAAGGTTTTCAGGCTCTTGACAAAAATTTCCTTTTTTCCACAGAAAGTGCATGCCTCTTCTGATAAAATTTATGCAAGTCCGCGATTGTCAGTTTAGAATCATTGAATCATTTAGGTTGGAAAAGACCCTTAAGATCACCAAGTCCAACTGTAAACCTAACACTGCTAAGTCCACCACTAAACCACGTCCCTGAGCACCATGTGTACACGTCTTTTAAATACCTCCAGCGATGGTGACTCAACCACTTCCCTGGGCAGCCTGTAGTGATGGTCAAGAGAGAAACATTTTGGCCAGACCTTAAGAACACACCAAAGAAGAGATCTCTGTAAAAGAAGCCTATTCTTTTCGAGTTTATAAATCCCAAATGAATCCCTCAGATCCCTTAATGAAATGCTCCAGAAGGGTCAAAGGTTCAGTGAGGTGTAAATAGGTAAGGTTTAGGGCTATAATTCACAATATGCTTGAAGGAGAAATTGAATGTTTGCTGGTGCTGCTGGGTTTATCACAGGTAGGAAGGGTGTGACTATTGCAGCCCTGTTGACAAATTAACTTGTGCAGACACTATGCTTGTTTCAGATTTTCAACAGAAGTTGTTGGTTTAGCTCTCTTGGTTAGAAGGTGTGAGCAAAACCAGCACAAACAAAAAAACCAAGTCTAACCAACAGAGATGTGCCAGAGATGGTCTCCCCTCTTCTGCCATTTGTGTCTTCGTCTGTGTATATTTCTGCTACCATGGTGTGATGGTATCTTCAATGTGTGAAGTGGCATCGTGTCAGGTTTAGTGACACAGGGGACGAAAACAGGGAAGAGCCATACTGGGAAGCTGCAGTGAACACACCTCCCAGCCAACCTCCTCCGCACTGGGGTCCCACTGGCAGCGGACACATGGGAAGTTCTGCTGTGGCCTTTCTCTGGGGCTGAAACTCCGCGGCTTTATTCAGGTTGGCATACTGACTCACAGGCACAGGAGATATCAGCGTATGCGATTCACATCTCCCGTTGCATGGAAAAAAAATATGACAGGAATGAATGGTATAAACCTTATGTTCAAAACATGATACTTGACAGGACTGTTTCTACCAGTTTGTCAGTGCCAGTGAAGATTCAACTGTATAAATCAGCTTTGATTTTTCCCAGTTTGCCAAGGCTGGAAAAACCTGTAACACTGATTAGGCTGTGGGTGCTTTGCAGCACTTCTAATATATACAGGGAAGGGTAATCACCCCCTTTTTACAGCTGGGTAAACTGAGGCACAGGGAGGAGATGCTAACCAATGAGTTACAGTGCCACAGCCTGCGAGAGAAGCCAGTTCTCCTGACTGCCCAGCGTTTGCCTTTTAACCACTAGACCATGAATCCTGTTTGCTTTGTTTTCTTGGGGTTTGTGCATGTTTGTTTTCCCCTTTCATGTACCTAATGATGCTGGTCCATAGCAGGCAGCGGACAGCTGACAGATTACAGGGAGCGCCTGCCTGAAACGGGAGGCAGGACGCTTCACCAGCTCCACGGCTATTTAACTTTTTTCCTATGCTGTGGGTCTGGGTCCCTCCCACTTGTGCTCATATAACATCCCTGGGGCAAGGACAACAATTGCCTAAATGGAAAAAGGAAACATTTCCTGTGTCTTTAACTACTTTTAGTGCAGTTTGGCACCTTCAAAGAAAGCAGCGTGCTTAGCTAACAGTCAGCCAGCACTCAGCAAGTCTTCAGAAACCTGCGATTTTGGTGGACAAATCCATCAGAAACTGCACTTTGGGAACATAACTCAGCACTCCCAGGGAGCTAGGAAATACTTTTTGACCTCTGTGATACCCATGAGCCCAAACTGCATAGCAAAGTGGTTTTAAACAGACCACCCCACTCGGATTGGTTTTCACTCTCACTTCACCTAACTTTATTTTAGACTCCCTCCGCGTCGTTCGTTACAATCTACGTGCACAGGTACTGATGAATCATCTTCACTTCCGTACTTCTCCGTCCTTCCACTGAAGGCTCCAGTTAACAGATCAGAGAAAAAGAGGCAGAGACACACGAGGCCACCAGCGCAAACGCCTTAGGAGCCGCTTGCTCTTTCTCTTTACCTCACAGCATCTGCAAAACTGTTAAACCACAGTCCTGACTAGCTTACTGGCAGGGAGGATTGGCCTAAGCCAGTGAAGCAAAGCTTTTTTGCAACTGCTTAAACTGTGTGTGTAGGCATTGTTTTTTTGGCTTCCCCCCCCCCCCTTTTTTTTTTATTTTTCCAGCTGGATACTCAGATCTTGTTGCCAGTGTTATCATATCAGAAAACAAACCTGTCATAATTTTGTGTGCATAGGAAAATGGCTCCGATAACATTGTCAGATGCTTTAAATCCTTATATGAGTTTTCTCCTGCTTTGATGTTTCATGCAGTTGCATATCCGCAACTGGCCTTAGTGCAGATTTGATTTCCACTACTGCACTCCCCTGAAAGTTATACTTAGAAATGCCTTTTGGTTCAAAAGGCGGAAATACCTTAAAAGTAGTACTTACATATATCAGCCCCAAGAAGAAACCTCAATATATTTTAAATATCCCAGTAGTGCTTTCAGGGAAGCAGAGGATGACTGGTTATTACTGGTGCTTTCAGGGTGTCTCTTATGGTCCAAATTGGTGGCCAAAAGTCCACTGTGGTCATTGTTATCCAAAACCAGCTCAAAGGTGGGTCCTGCTCCAAAAAGCAGAGAATACAAGCAGTTTTGAGTCCAGGCTGTATAACAGTGTTGAACAGAGTGGTCTTTCCTCGGAGAACAGGACCCCCCTGCCATGCAGCATTGATCCCAAAGTTGGGGGTCTGGGCTCCCTGCAAAGTCTGCAGAGAGAAAAGCTCCTTCAGAACTTCCTCCTCTGACTCATCTCCCGCCCATTAGTTTCCTTAAATGTAGGCAGTGACCATACCCTCTTCAGGGGAATGAACTTCTCTTATCATGCTTATTTATGAGGATATTGTCTATCAGGTTTAAGGACCTGTAGCTGATGCTGTAGGACAAAAAATAATAATAAATGGATACAGACTAGGGAACACCTGAAATGTCAGTATTATCTCCGGATGCCAGAGGCAAAGCACTTACTGGGATTATTCTCGTATTATTTTGCCATTAGAAATTCTAATTAAAATGCAAGCCCTGACTGAGCTGGGCAATGCTAACATACAGTCTCTGATCAAGAAAAGCTATGATTTTAGGTCCTACTGTGTTAAGGAGGGTTGTGCTGCATTTGAGTAGGTCTTACTAAAGTCAGAATGATGAAAAAAGGGAGAAAAACTGGGTATGAGTGCTGCAGTGCCTTGTTCATCTGCTCGGCCTCCCCCAAATGAAGCAAGATGCTATATAAAACATTTTCCCTCCTTTTCTCTTTCCTTTTCTTGGGGAAGGGGGAGAGTCAAGCAGTTCTCAGTGGCAAGAGATTTCATCATCCCGCAAAAGCAGGGATCTTTCGCTGGCCCTGGGAATGATGTAGTATCCCGGCGTGAAGCATGTGAATGAAGCCACATGGTAAATGTCATGGGACCTGCGGGACTGCTCGGCAGTGGGTGAGAAAGAGCAAGAGTGAGGACAGTCGTGCTGAAAGGACATCCTGTGAATGAGGTGTGACCGAAATGCTGGGTGGCCCTGTGGCAGCCTCCTGCTATTTAATGGGCGACCGGGGAGATGTACATGGCTTTTAGCAGCATCGGTAGCGTTCTAAGTCTTTCACAAGCTCCAGAGAGAACGAGAAAGCTCTGCTTTATTTTGCTCACTGAATTTTAGTGGCAAACACTTTTTTTTAAGGCTTTCGCTGACCTCATTTGGTCCCGCTGGCCAATTTATTGGTCTGCTGGCAAATAAAGAGCTGGCACGTCCATCAACCTGCTAGGCTTATTTGAAGCTGTTGTTGGTGCAAATCCCATCGAATCCTGAATCTTCTTGGTTTCCCCACTGTTATCAGTGGAAATTATATTTTTGAAAAAATCACAGGTTTTGCTTAAGTGCTGTACTCTTGTGGTATAATGGAAAGAGTCCTCAGGCACTAAAGGGAAGTTTCTTCAAACATGACCTTTCCTGTCTCTTGCCAGGACTGTCTGATGTCAAAGGAACTGGTCAGCATCCTCCTTGAGTAAGTCTATCTATTTTCTTTTTATGTGCCACGTCTCCTCTGGGGAGAACATAATACAACCTTGTGGCAGTTTCAACTCTGACTTTGAATAAGAGCCAGTGAGAAAATTCTGACCTGAAGTTTCTCTGGAAAACACTTATTCATTCAAACTGAGATGTTTTGGGGGGGAAAAAAAAAAAGAAAAACACCCCCCACCCCCACCCCCAAAAAACCCCAAACAAACTGGTTTAGTTGATTTTCCTATTTCAAAATTTAAAAGAAAAGCTTTCAGGAGACATCATTTTGATCTTTCTTTTTCAAGACACACGTTAAAACGAAAGCACTTTTCATTTGAGCTGTTTAACCCTAGGAGTTCCTAAATACCTAAACCATTTCTGAAAATGAATCCAGATCCTCGAAAGGACCCAAGAGCTTCTCTGCCTTTTAGGAGGAGACAGATGCATCAGGCTTCCACCTAGCAGGGTTTCAGGGGTGTCTGCCTATGGCAGGATCACATGTAAGTCCCCTACTGAACATGAGTTTGAGCCCAGGTTTCTCATTCCCCAGAATAATGCCCTAATCACCAATCCACATACGTTTCCTGATGCACAGGGGAGCACCGTACCTGTGATGGACACGTCTGTGGTTGGTGGACATCCCTCCTCCCGGGGCTCTGCTCTACGAGGAGGAGGTTTCCAGCAGAAGTCGAAGTCTCTGCTCTGCTCCAGAGTCCACAAGACCTGACTGGATGTACCCATGGGTTGTGTCCGACAGCATCTGGTCCTGGGGCAGAAAACTGTTGCCAGGATGACAACAAATGAGATGTCTATCATCCAGAGGGGAAGGTGGGTAAGGGGGCAAAGAAATGATGCTCTTGTGTGGTATATGAGGCTTGGGAGAACCCATTCTGGGTAAGAACACCCCAAAGCTGATACAAACTAGTTCAGTATTTTCCAGAGCCGGGAATCCCACCCTTGTTTTCAGTGAGCAACCCTTGGTTGAGCTGTAAACTAGTCCTCCTCTGCTCTCCTTTGACATGGAGATGTGCCTGAAGCTTCTGTTTCTAACCTTTTTTCCATTTTGCTTTTCAGATTTAAGAAATGCAAGAACAAAAGCAGAAACGCTCCAATAAATATTTACCCCATCTTAAAAAAAAACCAAAAAAAACAAAAACCCAAACCAACACCAAAACACCAAATCAAATCTAGGAATAAATAAGACAGCTCTACAGATGTGACTGAGAAAGGGTCAGGCTGCAGACAGCTACAGAAAGCACTGGTGGTGGGAGAGTCTGACAAGGTGGAGTCTGGGGGTGGAAGCTGTGGTAGAAGAGAAGGTCGTTTTGCCGCGGCAGGGGAGCTATGACTATTTACACCAGCTGAGGATCTGACTGTCTACAAACAGACACGATGGCGATGCTAAAGGTCACACAGGACACTCATGAGGCCTGCTGGATGGAAACACTCTTCTTTCCACTAGTCACCGAAGTAGAAAGTGAAAAAGAGACACCAAGGCTGTTTTTTCTTGATTCAGTAAGTCTGCTGCACACTCCACCTTTCTCGAGCCCTGTGCTTTGACATTCCCCTCGTGAGCTGCGATCTCTCGTTTTGTTCATGTTAAAGAGCGTGGCATGGGCAGCAGTTTGAAATGGGTGCTGAGAGGCACTGCCCGTGATGGCTTACCTCTCAGGTGGAGGACGTAGCATTTAGAAAGTGGAGTTTGAGCTGGAGTCGGGAGCGCTGCGCCCTCTCCTTTGCAGCTCTGAGCTGGTGCTGAGTGACGGAGAGGAAATATCTTAGCTGTGAAGATTGGCAGGGTTTATTAGCTCGCGTTCGAGTGCACTAATGCCAGGTGACTTTCCCCTGCGTGAGGCTGATTTCATCTATGCATTCCCAAATATGCCATCCAGGCGAGCTCTTTCAATCATGTAAGAGAAAGGTCCCAGTCAAACCCCTGGCTGTGAGCACAGCCGGGACGCGCAGGTGTGGGTTTACAAGGAGAGGGGAAAGAAGGGGGCTTTAGGTCCTCATTAGCCTCCATCTCCTTTCGTTTATGGCCAAAGCTCTTGTGCTCCCAGCCTAGCTGTGTGGCTTTTCTCCTCAGCAGTGCTGTGGGGAGAAAGATGGTGAGAAGAGCAAGCTTGTCCCCATGCTTGTGATAATGCTAGGAAGAGAGGGGCTCAGCCCTCTCCACTGACACTGGGGCTTCTTCTTTCCCTGGGTACCCAAAACACCAAGGCCTGGCATTACCCTCCCTGCCCCCAAATAGTGCTTTCCTTGGCTCCTGGCTAGGATATTAGCTTGTTTTTATGGAGCCTCCCAAGCAGCTTGTCTCCCATCTCCTGGAGGTACTGCTACTGTCATGTCCCTGGCTCAACATTTCAACTTCTCCCTTGGCTCAACATCTCTGTTGCCAGAAGCAACCGATACTACACTACCAATATATGGGGTCCAGCATCAAAAGAGAAACTTTTGGCAGACCTGTTTTTCTCTTTCCTTTCTGACCTGCCCTGGGTGACATCCCCTCCTCTCTTGTCATCTCCCAACATGCACATCAGCTTTTTTAAGTTAATAACCAGAGCTTCATGCAAGTTTGTAAAAATATTTAGCAGTTTAACTCCTCTTCATTCCTCTTTGGCTTTAGTGAGCTACTGGCTGCTTTGTATTTGCATTGCAGCATTGCTTTGCATTGCAGCTGTGCTGCACTGCACCTTATGATGTCTGAGAATTTGGACTTCTTGCATTGTAATTCCTTAGAATTTTGCATCTGAACTTAATGTGGAAGGCAGGATGAAGACTGGACCTCTTCCTCCACTGAAGAAAACAGGCTGTGGGCAATGCCTGCTAACTGAACAAGGGATTAGCTTTTTCCTGCCCTGCCTTTTACGCAGCTATTCCCATTAAAGGAGTATTTTATGTAGACGTCTTGCTGGCATGGGAGAAAGGGGTCGGGACCAGAGGACCTGCAGCCCAAACCCTTGTCACTGTTCAGGATACTGTATTTCCTCCCGAGACCTTTGAGGCTGACCCTAGTGTACCTGACTACTGCAGGTCACTCAAAGCACAAACAAGGGTGAGCCGGGCAAAGGAAGGTGTTTGTGTTTGGCTTTCCTCCTCCTTACTCATATGCATAAGCAACACTTTGAGACTGCTCAACAGGCTGATTTGGGCACTGTTCATCTCTGTCCTTTGCCAGAGCAGCACCAAAAGGGAATTTTCTCTATTGTTTAGTCGCATCCTCTCATATTTTATTTCACGCCAAAAAATGTACATGCCCTGTCTCCTGTGTGCACAAGAAATTTTGGCCTGTTACTTATGAGTATGGGGGAGAAAAAAAAAAAAGAAAAAGGAGAAAAAAAAAGCTATAAAATGTACTTAGTTTCTTTGGCTAGCACTGTCACTGAAAAATGTGCTGCTGCTTTTTTTTTTTTTTTTCCTTTTTCAGGTTACAGAGTGATTTCTGTGTTATGATGGAGTCAGTTCACAGTACTAAGCTCTAGAGTTGTGGTTAATTAGTAGCCAGTTTAGGAAATTATGTTATCATTACCTCATCCTTTCTTAGCTTAGCAGCTTTCCTCCTCTTCCACCTCCCCCCCTTCCCCATCCCCTCCAACCTTCCCTGCCCAGGGATATTATTTTTCTTAATGACATCTATGTCGCACATACAAACTCAAATCTCCTAAGCACACCTCAGCATCTTGGGTCTCCAGTAGTTTGAAAACCCACATGAATTAACTTTTTTGGCATAGAGACTGACCAAAGAAAACCAAACCCAAACAAAAAATATGTTGTTCTTTGCTTTCCCCTCACCGTGCTGGTTTTACGCTGGCTCTTGCCCATGCAGCTCCTTACCAGGCACCGAGTCTGATGCTGGGCTGACCTCCACCTGCCCCGTGTTTGTTGATGATGAGCACGCTTGCTTCCACCCTTTGCCATCCTCCCCCATGCGGAAAGCAAAGGGGAAAACAAACAGCAGAAAGGAGCAAACAACCAGGTCCCCTCTACAAGTGGTGGCAACGTGCAGAATTAAAAAGAAAAACCATGGAGTGGGAGATAAAAACCACAACTTAAAAGGGGATTTTCTAGTGGCATACTTTGAAACCAGACACTTGCTATTAATGGCAGAGGAGGAAGGGGAGTGGGAGTTCAGAGATGGAGACCTTGGGTTTAGTCTTCTGTTCAACTCTGCACTTAGCCAGGCCTTGTCTGGATCTACATAGTGTCTCAGGATGAAAACTCAGCGTAGATGCCTGGGAAAAGCACGCATCTACCAAGTTTTGGTCCAGAATAATTTTAAATTGGTCTTTTGTTACTTTCCTTCCATCTATCTATCAGTGATAGGGTCATTGTAGTCTTTTGTCCTCCTTAATGTGCTGGAGGTCTGCGTTGTCACTTATGGCTAGATCTGGCCACCTCGGGGAAGGGTCGGTGATGTGGAAACCTCTGGAGCGCAAAGCTCTGAGCTGCCAAAGCTTGAGCTGAAGCTCTGAATCACTTTGTCGACGTGGCCACATGCACATCCTCTGTAATTGAGCACGAAGAAACATTTGCGTCACCCACACGCCATTGGGTTGCTCTTGCTGTGCAGAATATCAGCATTTCATCAAATGTTGTTTTCATTCTCCTTTTCTACCTTGGTTTTTTTTTAAAATTCCCTCTATTTTGGTTTCTTATACCAAACAATGAGCATGCTTGGGTAAATTATCTCCATTGTCTTCTCTAAAAGGGACTAGATCTGGATTGTGACCTTCAACATTACTCAACCTTCAAGACAGCACCTCATACATTGTCTCTACCGATTTCTTCTACCCTATGCCAATTCCCCCTTCTTGGCAGTGTTTGCACCTCTTCGGCATTTGCAGACTGGGTGGGGCTGGCTCACAAGTTAGTCATTTCTTCACCAGGCTGCTGATGGTTTTTTTGTGGCTTTTGCCAGCCCTAAAAACTCGTGCTGCTCTTCTTTGCACCCCTCCTACTCAACTTGGATGTGAGGGACCTGGAAATGCATGCGATAATCCACACACACCATCCCTGCAGCTTGCGGGAGAAGGACTTTTACTCCCTAACGGTGATCACAATATTGAGACAGGCCAAAATCACCCAGGCTTTTGCCATATCACATTTCAAGGCAGAACTATCTGTTGCCTCTCAGGCAGTCTTTAGGCTGGGGAAATAGGTTGTGTCTGAAAATAAATAAATGCGTTACTGAATTTTAAACAGGACTTTGCACTGAGAATAAATCAAGCTTCAAATCATATGAGCTGGCTGTAGCCAGCACCAGCAGTGGGGTGTGTGGGGAAGGCTAATATGTGAATTTCTTCCATACACTCAGCGCTAATTCCCATTGAAAATTGCATGAGTTGAAACACGTTAACATTTTTCTGGAGGTGTTGTGTGTCTCATTGAACATCTTCTCTCCCCAGGTTTGTCCTCACTGAACAGTCTACGTCAAAGGCTTTTATCAGTCATTGTGTTTGTTTCTGTTTTCCCAGGAGGAATCTCCTTTCTGTCTCGGCTGCCCACGTAGTGCGTCTCCCAGGGCAGCTTTCTGCTGTAGCTCTGTCCCCACTTGTCGGTCAGGGTTACGATGGTGCCAGAAAGAGGACCTGTGGGGCTCCAAGGGGGGAAGTTGGAAGGACAATGTTTCCAGGAGATTCACACCTCTCTGCTTGGCCAGAACGAGGTGTTGGAAGCATCCATCCAGCTCCTACACCCACCCGTCATTTTATTATCTGTGGATGTCAGGTTTCTGGGGTCCCTTGCAGCTGAAGGGACCAGGGCTTCATCCTGGTGGTTCTTATGGTGGTTTTCAACATTACTCAACCATCACGTAATCACCATCAGGGTGGGATGGTGAGAACCAAAGGCAGCACTTAAGCTCTGCGAGTAAGCGATCTTAACCAAGGAGAAGACCTATTCCTTTCCCTGTTTGCTGAGAGGCGACAAACCACGGGAGCCTCAACCAGGCCAGAGGAACAGCAAAGTGCCTGCCGGGACCCGGGCTGGGAGCCAGCTCCGAAGCGTGGCTGGAGCTGGAGGCAATGTCCAGACATGTGGGCATCTCTTCTGCTAACACACCCGGCTCTGCCGCGTCCAACATGCCCCAGGGACACGGCTGAAAGCTATTGCGAATCCCTGGTATAGACGCTCTGTAAGTAGTCTAAGGTTCATTTTAAAAGCCTTAATTTGGTGAGGTAGGTTGCCCAATAAAATGCAGAAGATGTTTATTCCTGTCTCGATCTGTCCATGAGGAAAAAAGATTTTTGCTGGTCATTCGGTGAAGTTAAACAGGCTCAGCTTTTCCACCTCCATGCCTCCCTGCCCTCCCGTCTGTCTGCATGCTCTCTCCTACCTCTTGCAGCGGCGTGGAAAGCTTCAAATGCTCCAAACTCTGGCATCCTGATGGAAAGCAGAGCTATTTATTTTTTCACTGTTCAACACAGGAATCTCTCTCTTCTGGGGGTGGCTATCTTTTAAGACTTAGAATCAAGGGATGCCGCACTGTGGTCTCAGCTTATTTCTCACACAGCTGGATGCATTTCAGGGGTGGTGTGCATCAGTGCTTTGAACAACACTTGACTCCTCAGATAGCCACACTGAAGTCAAAGGGCATCTTCGCTGAGTGAGGTGTTATTTCCAGGGGGACAGACACATCTACACCCTGGCTCAGCCTATTTTGTTTTGAATCCCTTATAAATACTCATAAATACTCAGCTGCTGGAATGAGCTTATCATCTGAGAATCTCCTCTTTCTATTTTTTTTTCTCTTCGCTGTAAGTTGTTCTTAATCTTTGTGGCTGGGTGGAAACTCGAAAAAAAAAATAACCCTAGCCACGGAAGGCAAATTAAAAGATCTTTTAATTTTATATTTTGCCTCAGGACTTCTAGGTAGGCTTGCAATTTTTAACACCTGACAGCTACACCTTGCAGACAAACAGCTTAAAGCACTGATGCCCAGTCCCCTGAGTGAGTCTAAGGCCCAGGGTTTGCAATGTACAGCTCTTTTCTACCCATGCTCTGAGGGCTGATTTTAAATAAGTTTAGTTAAATCAGAGAAAAGTCTCCCCTGCTGGAGACTTTCATAATCTGAGTAAGTGTCTGGACTGACTCTGTCCCATTCATTTAATTGAACCTCTTAATAAGATGCCCGAGTTAGGCTGACACAGTGCAAACACCATCCCTTAGGTTGTTTCTCACTGTTTTCCTGGTGTCACCATTGGTCAAATATAAATGTGACATAACTTGCTTGCCCCCATCAGCTAATATTACTGCAAGAGTGTTTAAAAAAAAAGAAAAGAAAAAGAAAGAAGGTGACATTAAACCAGCTAAAAAAATCTCAAGAGACCTGTCAATCAAGAAAGATATTTACTGAAGCTTCTATTGACCCATATATGCTCTTATCTAGAAACCTTTATCTTCTAAGACAATGTTGACTAACAGCTTTTCCTTTACTCTTGTTTCTATCTTAAAAGAATAACAAATAAGCTTAATTCTTCACAAAATCTTTAGCAAATGCCTTTTAAGCCTAACACAATGGTAGTTATTTTAAGAAGGATGGCTAAGCACTGCAACACTTTTCTATTTTTCTGTCTTCGTTTTTCATATTGGAGCACTTAATCACAGTTAATCTTTGTGCACAAGGAAGACACATTAACTTTGTTTGCACAGGACTGATATAAAAGCTTTCAACTCCTCTGTTCCTGTATTCATCTCCCTGGTAAGCCTTGCCATTTTAAATAACAGATAAAGGAAACGCTGAAGATTCAATGATACAGTCTATCCTTGCTCAAGTGACTGCAGGGACTAGACTCTGTAAGCAAACTTGCAGCCTAACAGATGAGCCAGCCGCAGCTGAGCATCTGCAAATCCCACTGGAAGGTCTGAACCAAGGAAAAGGGCATAGTTTATAAGGGTGTATCAAAACCAGCAACCTGAGAAGATGCCAGTGCTTAGGACAGGTGAAAGGAGACCACCTCCCCATACAACCGGGGGTGTTCAGATGTCTCTGCTCTCTACAGACACAAGCAAGCTTCCTTGCCAACATTGCAGCCACCTCCTGACATTTGTCTGAGTATCCCCTCTCTGTGTTTTGCTTCAAAGGCTACAGTAATGGCTTGCTAAAGACTCTTGTTTTGATAGGGTTATATTCTCCAAGGCTGTGAAATTAAGGGCTAAATCTCAGCTCCACTGAAGTCAGTGAGCCTGAAATGAATAGAATTTCTTTTGGACTGACTCCGAATTTCACTGTTGAGGGTAATGGTAATTTAAATGCCTTTTATGGCCTCTTTACTCTGTCAGAGCAATAAAAGGGGGCTTAGTCCTTGGTTACACCCAAAAGTTGCCCTGCTTAATTATCTTGGAATAGTTAAAGTAATAAAACCCTTTGCCTGCTCCCTGCCTCCCTCACACCTACCGGAGCAGATCTGCTGGTATAAACGTACCAATGTGGGACGTGAAGGGAATTAGATTGCAGTGGCTTGGGGGTGTTGGCTGGAAGGAGAGAGCTGTATGTTAATTCATTAAGTGAGACCTTGTTCCTGGGATTTTTTTTCTGTCTGATTATATAGGTATGAACTTAAACTACTGAACTTAGGAGAAATTCTGGGCTCTTGGGGCTGGATGTATGCCATGGCCACATCATGATCCCAGATCAGGGGGAGACTCAGATGTGTATGGAAACCTCTGTGCGTTTACTTGCACAGGAAAGAAGCCTGGACATGGGGACCAGAGGGAGCGCTGGTCCCTAATGTTGGTACCTGAGAATCAGGGCTCCAGGGCATGGCATGGCATGGCGCGCATCCTTGGCTTTCTCTAGGGAAATCAGCAGGTAAAAAGAAACAGGAGCTGGAGAGAAGAGATCCCATAGCAACTTCAGTAGCTGTTAAAACACAACTAGAGATCCTCCTTTGCTGACTCTTGCCAATTCTGCATCCTGTTTTGTGTCTGCTAGGATCCAGCAAAACACAAGCAGTAGGTGTTGCTACAAACTTTCTCTGTCTCTGTCCAGACATTTCTGGGAGGTATTCGCAGAGACCGAACTGAAAAACATTGTGCATACTTTGGCCAGGAACCATTTTAGTTCGCTATGAAGTGCTGTAGTATAAATAAATATATATGTGCAAACAAATGCATAAAGACTATTTGTTTGGTGGTCAGAAGAAGCAAAGCTGTCCTTGCCCTTTCATCCCGAGATGAGAGGACATTAGATCAGACTGATAAGCATGTAGACTGTTGGTTGTGTTCTTTTGGTTTAGGTTTTTTTTTTCTTCTTTTCCTTCTGTTATGTTTCAGTTGTACTATTTCATCTTAACAGTAGTTAGGTACAAGAGGGCTGTGTAACCAATATACTAACCAGCCATCCGGTAGACTCAGAGGCCTGCGAGTCAAAAGGTTACACTCAAAGGACACGTCTATGACAATAAATAGACTGTGGCCCTGAGGGCGAATGGCACAAAATGACTCAACCATAGAGATTCTTTCTGTCCCTTGTTGCCAAACAGTTTTGCCTCCTCTGCACTGTTCACTTTCCACTTATATGTGCTGAGTGTCCTTTGAGGTGCTATAGGGCATGTTGGCATCTTGCCTTTTGATGCTGCTCAGAAGACCATAGGTCTTCCATAGGTCCCAAAACATATCTGACAATCTGGTGCAAATGTTATGGATACTGTAGGGTTTCATTCCAGGTACCAGGTGTTGGTATGTGGCCAACTGGCTGAAGCTCCTGGAAAGTACAATCACTACCGTCAAGAAAACTGATTGGTGGGCCAAATACAAGTGTCTGCTTTAAGGTGAGCTGAGTAAATGTTTAGAAGCCACTGACAACATTGCTAGCTCCCCACCACCTACAGTGGGACTTCACAGGTCAATGCATAAACACCTGAATTTGGATAACTTAATCTCTGAACTAAATCTCATTCCAACTTCCTACTTGAATATCTAATACCACTTGAAACGCATGAGCTCATTCATGGATCTGACCCTGGGTACCTAAGGCTGTATATCTTACCCGCTTTATAACAATGAAAGAGTAAATATCAGAAAAAAATCCTTAGAAATAGGCTTCTGAAGCAGCTTCATGTGCAGTACAGATAAGGCAGAGGAACCCTTTTTGCTATATTCCTCTTTACAGAGTGCCCTGTTCTCCTCCGCTTGGACAGGCAACCTTCTCTCCGGGGAAGTAGGTAGGTGTAAGGAGATTTTTATTGCAGATATGCTCCTTTCTAGCTCCCTGTCCTAATGATTGCAGTGTGTGTGTCAATTGGTTCTCATTGGCTTTGTTAAAAAAACAGGCTCCTTGGGTTTCTTCAGATTCCCAAAGGAAGTTTTAGTTCATTGGCTCTGGGTATCATCCTACAGTGTCTGAATACTGGTGCTACTGGTTGGGTCTTGGAAGGGATTCAAAGGCAGCACTGTACAAGAAAACTTCACAGGTCTTGGCATGTTAGATAGTGGTGGGTAGTGGGGTTGCTTAATAAAGCAGTTCAGTTCAAAGTGAAGGTAGAGGGAGTGTAGGCTCATAGATCATAGCACACATGCTAGCCCAGAAATGCCAGGGTATTTCAGTTGTCATTAAAACATGCAGGTACATGAATTATTGGTAGAACTAACCATCCTGTGATGCCTGAGCACAGAGCCAATAGAGGCAAAACACTTCCAATTTTTAGCAAGTTTGAATGCTTTGGCAAATTGTTTAGCTTGGAAGTTACTGAAAGCCATATTCATTTAATTAGCCTTCCAGTGTACTGGCAACAGGTCTGGGAGTTTATCTGTACTCAGACCCCCTCCACGATAGGTATTTTTCAGGTCCCACACATTGAATTTTGGAAGCAACTTCAGGAATTAAGAACATGAGGGATGGATGGTACTTGTCTAAGTCAGGCAAGATGTGGGTGGGCTCTTTCTCAGCTAGCTTGCACAGCCAATTCTTGCCAGTATCCCTTACATCCCACCTGCCAGCCTAGGGCTGGGTTTTCAATAGGGCATGATAAAGTTTTTGACATAAAACCTGGATGCTTCAGATTCAGAATATCATTAAAGGTGTCTCAGTGTTTAGGGCATGAGGTGTTCAGCAAAGGACAGACAGAGGCTCTGGGTGCCATAATCAGACCGCCTTCTGTATGGGCCTATATACCTCCGGAGAAGAAACCAATGAGTGATTTGCGTTACCCTGATCTCCACACCCTGAACCATCAGCACTGTGAAGTGCCTACAGTACCCAAATTAGTCATCTCAGTAGAAAGTTTGGATATTATTAGGACTATATTCAAGTTCTGTGGCACTTGAAAACGGGGACCATGATTAAAAGACCCAATTTGTTTTTCAGAGGGAAGCTGGGAGGACTTGGCCTTTCCTCTGACGTTATAATATCCTTTCTCTACTTTGGGATGTTCGTGAGATAGAAAACCTTTCTAATTTTTTGTACGTGGTAAGAAACTCCCTCCAATAAAAAATAATTAATCTTTCATCATAGCTCATTTACATCTATCTCACTACCAGCCCAGGAATGCTGGTCTAAACAGAGACAATCTCAAAAAACAGACAGGTAGACAGGGGGAGTAGCAATGTGGACTCCATTTTAGACATCAAAGCGGTTGTTAACTGAGCAGTTCTATTTATAATGTTGGTAGATTTTCAATGCACTTTCACAGAATGAGATAGACAATTAAAGAGTGGAGGTTTTATGTCAATGAGTACGTAAACATTTCATTTCTAAAATGATTTGTCTTAAATGAGTTGCTCAAGGTTCTGTTTATAGTCTTGGAGCGCTGGAATACTGTCACACCTCGGTTGGTAACATCTACCCTCAGGGGCTCAAGGGAGTAGCATCTGGACGTGTGGTTTTTTTCTCCAATAACTTGTTAGCACCCTTTGCTTCCCAAAACTGCGCAGTGTTTTTTCTGAGGTCTGCGTTAGGAAGAGCAACTTTAAGTCCCACATCTTTAGGCCCTCTTGGCCACAGGACAAAATCCTGAATGACAAGATTAAATCTTTTCTTTTTAATTTTTATTTAACGTTTACAGGACTTTTTCTTCACTGAACATTGAGGTTTGGGTTTGTGGAGTAACTCAGGGCTGGGGAATTAAGGACACTGGGCTTTCATGGTCCGGGTATTGCCAAAGTGGAAAGATAAAGGACGTGATGGGGCGAGAGAGGAGCTGCTCACAGTAAGGCAGCTGAGTATAGTTCTGGAGAACAGGGTTTTGCCACAAGGTTTCCTGTGTGGCACCTTCCCCACCTGGGGAAATATAACTAGCCCTGTCTGGGACTAATTAGTCACCTGTTGAAGGAAAACAGGAACTATAAACTGGTTTAAGAGTCCTGCCCTCTCTTGCTGTAACATTCACCCAGTGATGACTTCAGACCCACTATGGGGAAAGGGGAGAACTCCTTGCAGGAAACACTTTTGCCTTTGTTTATCCTTGGTGGCCTCAAGGAATGGATCAGACCAGCCTGGGGCAGCATCCAGGCTTCCCTTTTCCTCCCTGATGCTCATATCTGCCAATACAAGTATCCTGCACCTCTCACGTCAGTCAGTCCCCTGAATGTCATAGGAGACATTTCCAGAGCACCAACTTCTATGATTCCTGAAGAAAAGCAGGTTTTTTTTAAAGTGCCTGTGTCCATCTCTCAGAGTGGTGAAGATGAGTTTAATGACATGGCTCCCTAAATACTATGGATCAGAAAGCAAATAAAAGAGAATACAGAATTGCTCCTTGGTAAAATCTCACGTTGCCCTTAAGGTAATCTCAGAGTCTGCAGAGATGGATTCCCTCTTTTTGAGTGTTTGTTATCATCACCATCATCTCAAAGTCTTTCTGTTTGAAATTGTAACACAGTGTTGAGGTGTACGTTGTTTATTTTAAGGACAGAAAGGAACTCAGGTCAGATGTGTTGAGCCTTCCTTGTATGTCAACGCAAGACTCACAATATCGCTGAGAAGAATGGGTACTGAGGGGAAGAGCAGCGTGTTACGGCTAACACTAGCAAACAATAGATATCTTGGAAAAAAGCCGGGAATAATCATGTAGTGATACTTCCTCAAACACCCTCCCAGGTGTCAGCAGTTTGCATCTGAACCAGAGGGGCTGCCTTCGTATTCAGTAGCCCTTGGGGTTTTTTTTTCTTCTACAAATTTCTCTAGCTGCTCATTGGACCCAGCTAAGCTATCGGCAAAGGTCTGTCACTCGCGCTTCTGGAGACCAACACTGCAGCTTCTGTCCTGCTGTGTATTTCCATCTGCCAGGTGCTTCTGGTAGGGCTGGTCTAGTATGCATGAAGCAACAGCCTTGGATATGGGGAATCACAGCAGTGGGAGAGGCTTTACTGCAGCTGGGGTATATCACCTGGCAGCGCCCTGCACTCAGAGGAGGTTTGTTTGAAGGTATTTTCCCGACGACACCTCGGACATAGGAGATCTGGCCTGTGGGATGTCTCTCTGGTGACCAGCAGCACAGCACCAGTTATAGAGTTTCACAAGGAATTTATTTACCACTCCTGTTTAGGTGGACAATATGAAGCTTGAGAGAGGCATGATTCTTGAGTGAAATATCTGCAGTAGGTGGCAATGGCCTCTTGTCCTCTCTCTTTCTCCTCCCGCTGCTAATGCCAGCTGTGCCCATACAGCTTCCAGGGCTGGTGTAACGTGAACCAGACAGCAATTTGGACCCTGCTTGAAAAAAGCAGTCTGTCCCATGCCTCTTCTCCTTCCAAAAGCAGCACCAGAGCAGGAATGAGGAGTGAGGGACCTGCATGTAGATAAGGGTGGGTGCTGCCCCTAAGAAAACATGCGTGGAATCACACAGTTGTTTACTTAATGTTTTTCTGAATTTGGAAGACACTCCCCAGACACTCCCTCCACGCAGCCCCGCACCTCCCTCACCTCCTCATCTTCACGCGTGCCTAACAGGAGGCTGGCGTCGACCCTAGCGATGCACAGACCTACGCGGGGTGGTAATACCAAAGAAACGTTTTCGCCCCTCCGAGGCCTTTCTTATAGGTATACACCTCATCACCCCGCAGCCAAGGCAGCTGAGAAACTCTGCCCAGATCTGGAGGCTTTCCCACTCCCTCTCCCACCTACTCACCACCCTGTGCACCCCTCCTGCCCTGACCGGCCAAATGTCTTGCTGAGAAAGGCGGGGGAGCAAGCTGAGGTGCCAGCAGGAAGGCTCTGCACTGATCCTCCCTCTTGTAAACCCAAATGAAAGGCAAGGATGCTTCCTAAAACAGCCTCCGAGAAGAACGGGTTAACCTGGGCGGTAGTGAAAGCCACATTAGAACTACACAGGTGCAGCAACAGTTTTTATTTGGTAAATATCACCTCCACAGCCCAAGAGGAGGCTCATGAAAGAAGATGCCTCTTCTGCAACTAGGAAGAGTGTGGTTAGGAGCGCTTGCCGAGCTAATAAAGGCTGTTGAAGCTTCAGCTTCCGTTGGTGGTTAACCCCGTGACATCGCTCCGCTCCTCTGAAAACAGCACCTGACTGATACACAGCTTAATTGTGTGTGATATAAACACGTTTTTATCACATTAGCCTGCCCGCCGAGCGCACAACCGAAAGGCGCTGCTTAATCGAGCAGGGGGTAATTCGTACATAACAAGACGGGGTTGTGCGCCGCTGCATAATATAATGCTCGGGTTGGCACGGGTAATCAGGGCTGCCGCTGCCCGGTGAGCAAGCGGTGGAGCGGGTGCAGGGCAGAGAGCCGTGATGCGATAGGAAAATGATCGCCCTTGCGGTTAAAAACCAAAGCTCGCCGACCTATTTCCTAGCAAAAGTATTCGTTTTTTTTGCTGTGGTGCTTTTCTCTGTCTCTCAAGGAGGGGCGCTTGGATCTAATGGCCGAGATGTCAGTCCGTCTGAGACGAAGGCTGGACCCTGGCTTTGCAGCAGAACCACCTCAGTCTGCAACACCCATGTTTCCTCCAGGCCAAGGCTCTACAGGGAAATACAAGCTGCAGAGCAGGACAGATTCCTGAGCACTGAGCTGATTTCTGCATTAGGAGCTTTTTTGCACCACCAGCCCAGAGCCCTTTTGTATCCACAGGACTGATTTTTGAGCAGCCAGAAATATACTAGCAAAAAGCTCTCTACACCTTGTGTCCCTGCTCTAAAGCTGCTTCACAAGCTCAAGCGCTAATTTTTTTTCCTGCTTTCCTCCAGGAGTAAATAATGTCAAAATTGGGGGAGGGTGTTACGTGGACCTGGGCTCACCCTACCCCGTGCTAATGTCAAAAATCACCATCACATCCTCTCCTGAGCTGGGAATGGCTGTTCTCTCTCACCCACTGTGTAACCCCAAGTAGCTACGTAAGGGGTTTGCCAAGTTTGCTGTCCATAAATATATCTGTTTTCTCCATCCCTAAGCACTATTAAACTGTATTTCAGATACTGAGGAAGATGAAGGAATAAGTCTGCAGTGGCAGTCAAGTTCACATATAAATTCTGTGTTCCAGGATCTTCTCCCTTTGCAAACGCAGGCTTCCATGAAGGTATTTTATTTGGGGTAAAATATGTATATTTTTTCCTTCAGAATTTTATTTGTCTGCAAAGCATCACACACACACCCATGGCTCTGTAGGCACACTACGATTTTAATATTGCTTTGGTTCATGTTTCACTCACTCCACATCAGCAAAGCAGTGTGTACAGAGTTGCAGCCCACAGCCAGGCTGGTAAACAGCTCCCTGGAGGTCCTCCTTCATCTGGGCCAGCTCTGCTCTGCAGAGGTCCAACACAAAACGATGGGGTTTAAGACGGCAACCCAGCAGAAATTTTCTCCTTACTTCACTAAGGCAGGATTGGGCCAAGGCTGTCAGATGCTGCAGCGGATCAAGGCTGATCCTACTTGACTTTCATTCCTCACACCTTCACCACAGTGCCTCCATCCATCGGCTGTGACAAACATCCTTTCCCCACCCCTTCTTCCTCTCTCCCCTGTCCTCCTCTCCCAGCCGACCTCCTTTGCACAGCTGGGCTCGTCACAACGCTGATTTCTTCAGGCATTAATTTATGAATGGTACAGGCAGTGCTTTGGAAATTTACCCCTTCGTGCCAACTTCCTGCTATGTGGAACACCTGCATTTAACAGCAGAGAAAGAAAACAACCACCACAGTAAACCTTGGGTAAAACTGGTTTCAATTAGGAGCCTTAATTGCAATGAAACTGAAAGGAAGCAAAATGGGATCTTTGCTTATATGAGTTCTCCTTCTCTCCCCCCACCACCCTTTTCATTCCCTGGAATTCATAGCCTGCGTGAAGCATTACATCTCTTCAAGTCCCACCCAGGCACTCAGCATCACCGCAAGTGGGCCTAGTACCCAAATCTGTGCTGTCTTTCTCATTTGCCCTCTTCACAGGATGAGGCTAAATCTCAGCCACAGACTCTCATGGCTGCAATAGAACTTCAGACGCTTTGGGACAACTTCTTCTATACCCCAGGCTGGTGCTTCTCAAGCAGTAACCCTCACACTTGAGTCCAGAAACTTGTTTTTATCTAAATGAAAGACCCAGAGACCTCAACTTTTCTGCTTTCTTCCCCTCATCAGTATTCCCCTGGGTTTGGGATGTCAGCCATCATACAGCCAATGTAGCTGACTTCCTGACTGAATGGAGCTCAACGGGAGGCTGTGAACTTCCACACATGTTTTTCCTTCCCCCTGTTGCAAATATTCTCCATGCAAGAAGTCTGAAAGGTGCAATTTCCCCATTTTAGCCCAGATCTGCTCAAGGTGCGGTTATTTTCATATTTCAGTCAACACAGTTTCGTGTCTCTTGGCAGAGGGAGCACGTTGCCGTATGCGGCATCGCGTCCGCAGGTGTTACGGCCGCTGCCACACTAAGGAGGTGAGAGGAGACGGTTTGGACCTGTCACACCTACATTTCATCATAAAAATGTTAATGGATCATTCCAGAAAGTCTCTGCAATCTTTTCAATTGCTTTTACTAGATGTCGTTTTGGACATTCTTGGCACCAGCATGGCCCATTTGTGCCTTGTTTCTGCCGCTGGAGAACTGGAGGTGGGTTATGTATGGCGCTTGCTCTCAGATGCAAGGGTCTGCAGACTCGTTTCCCCCATCATTAAATTCAGGACTCAAAAGCACGGTGTTGCTGCCCTGAACTGGCAGCACAGGACATTGGACTTCCCACTCTACCAGCAGGAGATACTGGTGATGACGGCCGTGGTGGCAGAGGGGTCTACAGCTCTTCCTCCTGGCTTTCTGCATAAATGGGGCAAATGATTACTAGACCCAAGAGGCAATGGGACCTCCCATACACGGAGATGGTTGAGGTTCAAACCTCAGTGATGCCATCACCGTGGGTGACCCCAGGGTGCCTGGGTTTGTCTTAGCATTGTTTCTGATGTTGTTGTACCACATGCAAAGATATATATACACAGTAGCCTGATGTGACAAAAACCTACATGATTGCACTTCAGGTGTTATTGTAAGGTTGTGTGGTTTGCTCAGCAGTCATGCTGCCTATATTCTCCTTTTGGCAAGACCTGCTTCATGTTGTGCTTTGTCCTTAGTGGCCTGTTATGTCCTGGTTGCTGCTCTTTATCAGCATGACCTGGTGAGACCAAAAGTGAAGATGGATATTTACCCTGATGAACATTCCCCTAGAAGAAGCCAGGGTGTCATTGCTGGAGTGAAACGGTGCTCTTCCTTAGCTGATGTCAGTGCAGGGCCTTGAAAACAGGTAGAAGAGCTCAAGTCCCATCTAGCAGAGATGAGTTTCAGCAAAATTTAAGCAGGACTGTTGGCTTCCGATAGGGCTGAGGAGAGAGCAAGTAGCATCCTGGGAATCATGAGATGTTGAAGGACTCCGCCTGTTTCTGCCAACTGACCGCGGGAGCGGGGATGGCCCTTTTGTAATTCAGGGGCTGCAGGTGGGCACTCAGGGCTAAGGGATGGAGCTGTGTTCCCCATCCAGCAAACACACAAGCCATTGGGTGGACCGCAATTCCCAGCTCTGTTTCTTCACGCTTATACCACCACCACCTAGAGAAAAGTGGTTTTTCCTTCCCGTGCCAACAGACTTTGTTTTCAAGGAGGCAAAATGAGACTTGTGTGAGGTAACCAGGACGAGAGTGCCACCTTCCTTACAGCAAAGCCACCTGTCAAAACCTTCCTGCTCGTGACACAGCTGCGAAGGCAACACAGAGCTCGACGGAGCACTCGCCGGGGGCAGAAAGCTTTATCTGCCATTCTCCCGCAGCGCTGGGCGCGTGTGGTAAAACCGAAATCTTTCTCAGCGCAGCCGAAGGACGTAGCAGTGGTTGCTCTGCAGCGAAAGAAGGGATCGGCGTGTGTTTGATCTGGGGGAGGTCCCGGTTTGCCTCGCACCGTAGCTGACAGGCACGAGAGCTGCTGCTCCCATCCCTGCCGCGGCCGGGACGTGCCGAGCATCGGCACGGAGCAAACGGCAGCCGAGAGGCACGTACCTTCCCGGCTGCGACCTGCCCTGACGATGGGGAACTGCATCTCAGTTCCTGGCGTGGTTAAAGCCATTACCCTCGTTTGCTATGCCACGGCTCCCACTTCAGACCTGTCCTTCCCTTCTCACGCTTAATTTCCTTATTTGCTTTAGCAAAAGTGGGACGTGGCATGCTGGTTTTTGAGCAGACACATGCCGGGGTGCTGGAAGCCAGCCTGGCAAAAGATTTGTTTGTGTGATTTGTTGCAATAGGGATGAGGCAGTTTGGCAGTGGGCACAGAAAAGGAAACAAAATAGGGTTTTCTCCCATCCTTGTTGCAGATTTTTGTGGCAGCTTTGTCCTGCCCTTTCTCCTTGCTGTGAGCCTCAGTTTCTCCACCTGGGAAATAAGGATTGATGCTCGCATTTCAGGCCAAGCTACAGGTGGCCACTCACTGCTGTGGCTCAGGTTGAGATTAGACTGTGCATGTCATGGAAATGGAGGAGAAATGCGGACTGTTCTTATCAGCGAGTGAGTGGGCCTTAGCACTCGTTTTTCACGCATTGAAACCAACCGTGTACTTTCAGTGTGCGCAGCTTTCCTGCGAGGTTACACAGATGGGACTGGAAAGGAGTTTTTGGGTCATCAAATTCAGTCCCTTGTTCTGTCTGCTAGTCATCTTGTCTGCTCCTTCCCCTAACAAAGGTTTCAGGTTTTCACCAACATGCACTGCTCTTACCCAAAGCTGTTCCAGACCCTAAGTACCTTAAAGATTAGCCACCTTTTTCCATAATTACTTGGAAGTGGAATGAAAGAAAAGCAAAACAAGGAAGACTGAAAGTCAAATTTTCATGGGACTTCCTGGGAGTAAGGTGTTTTATATCTGGACAGAGGTAGCTGCACCACGAGAAACAGAAGAGTGCAACACTCAGAAAGCAAAGCCAGAGCGGCCACATCAGCTTCACTGGAATCACTTTGGATTATGCAAAAAGCCCAGCGTGTTTTGTTACCTGAGTACGCAGTTGGGCGTACATTGCCACCAGGCCACCTACAACCATTTGAGAAGAAACTCCTTCCTGCAGCCAGGCTTGCAATGCACAAAGCAAAACCAGCTCCAGGGTTAGCTTCAGCATGGGCCCAACCCTGATCCCTACATCAGTGGCATCTTACTCCCCCCCCCCCCCTTGCTTGGCCCTTTGCAGCCAAGTGTTCCCAGGCCGTGTGTTTGCAGGGGCCCTCAGGAGGGTGAATGAGCAAAGGTGTGAAGTCAATGTGCACCAGCTAAAGACATTTAGCCCTTGTGGGGATGCTCTCATTCAGGAATAAAGTCGCCTTACATTGCTGTAGCTTAATCCTCCTCTGAGGATTAAGCACTAAAGGCATTTTAATCCTAAATGAGAACATGCACATGTGCTTTAATTTATGGGCACTGACTTCACACCTGTAGTTAGCTGACTTGCCTTCACTTTCCTGCATGTCCCTGTGTAGGAAAGCTCTAATGAGATGCAACTGGAATTTGGGTGATGCTGTGGCTATTCGTTCTCTCTTTGAGGTTTCTGTGGTTTGGGTTTCAGTGCATTCCTTGTGTTTTGGGCTAGGTTTTTTTCCCCCTTTTTGGCCTTTTCAGACACCCTTTCAGTTTTGGTATATATGCATGTTTGATTAGAAGAATCTCAGATGTAAGAATTTTACCCCCAGAGAAACACATGCTTTTTTGGCCATTAGAAACGTTTTGAATCCTGTTGGGGTATGAGGCAACCTCCATGTGTGGCTTGGATTAATTCTTTGAATGAGAGGGGACTCTTCCTTTAAACATACGCTTCTCCTTCATAGAAGCTCATAACTCTAAGTGTTCAGCCAAGCTACTTAAGTCACCTGGTTAGTCTCCTAACGCTTTGTCTATAAACATTGCAGAAAGTAGTTTTCTCTAGGGTGGTTCATTTTAGAAACAATTTTTAGAGAAGACTCTCTCTCTCGGCTAGACACTGAGTGTAGAGACTAGGCAGGTCAGACAGACACCTAAATTTTGGTAGTGCAACAGTTCCACTGTGCTGGGCTGCTTTTTTTGCTTCCAAAAAGGATCTCAACCATGGTATGTGTAAGGGGGAAGCAAGACCACCTACACTGATTTTTTTTTAAATCAGCCGTAGCTCTTCCACTCTGAGGTGACTACACAGAATGAAACATGGGCAGGATTAGGTTGTGCTAATGCATCGATAGCTTTCCTGGCTGGGAAATTCTGTGTTAGCCTTCTAAGAACATCCGAGAACTCCCATTACCCTGAAAGTTAGTGCCTGTGGGGAGAGAGATTTGGACTCACTGCTGCCAGCCTGATGAATTTATCAGAAGAAGACATCTGCGCCTTCAGATGCAGTGGTACCCGACAGGCAGGGTGTTGGTTTAGGACATCAGGACTGGGAAAAAAGGCGTATCCCTTCATCCTGCTCTGCTTTGGTTTTCTCAGCTGTGAAATAATATCTATTCTCTTTGCTTTGAAACTGCTGTTGACACTTGAGGAATCTAAGGTCCTTCAGGAGTGACGATTTGAAGTAGGCAGTAACTTCATCTCCTAGATAAGCCTTTCTCGCTCTGTTGACTACACAGGGAGCCAAAAGAGACTAGCTATTCTATTTAAATATGAGATTTGCGTAATACTAAGCCCCTTACCGGGGTTCTGGGTAAAAAAGTGGATGTTATTATAATAATGATAATATTATAACTTGCTCAACATGATACTTCATTCTCCATGTAAGGTAAGTGGATACCCTCCCATTTGTTGTTATCATTATTTACTAATTATTTCTGTAGCAAAGGTGTTTATTGCTCGATGGAACTAAAAAAGGAAAAGGGGCTTACGTTGAAACTGCCTCTCACTCATAATCACTTTCATCCACTAAAAAGGAGGGAAAATAGCCAAGATTCTTAGCTCAAAGGATTGTTTGGTTTTGATTTTGCTGTTGTTGTTGTTGATTACTCTGTAAAGCCTTTATGGCAAATATAAAATGCCCTCACCTACACCCTGATACCTGGAAATCAGTACAATCTGGTCAGCTACTCTGAGCTTTTTCAGTAGCTGACCCTCTTCTTTGGAATGTATGAGCTGTTGCCAGATTTTAAGCACGTGAGTGGTAGTGCCAGAAACAGTGGGCTTCATCTGAATGAGGTGCACCCTTTCAAGGGTTTTTTTTAGAATGGGTTTCTATTTATTTCTAAACAATCAGAAAATTTGAATCATGTTGTTCATCTGCACTTCTCAAAAAGCTTTCTAAAAGCAGCAGAAAAGCTTAATTTCCACATGAAAACATGTTCAATTACACACCAGAGAAGCAGAAAACCAAATGATCTTTAAACCATTGCAAGATGTAAAAACATACACTTCCTTCATTAAAAGGTGCCAGAGTACCTTTCCAGTGACCCTCAGTCTTTAGGGCTGAAAGCTTCCTAGGCCTCGAGGCATTTACATACAGACTTCCCCTGTCTTGAAATGTCTGGCACTTTCATTTTAAAGTAATAATTACATTAATATTTAAAGTAAATTTTAAAGTGACATGTTGTTATATTGCAGGACAAGCTTCAGTACTGCAGGCGAATGAGAACATGCTGTTGCGAGTATCATTTTTCTGTTCTTCGTGTCAAACTTCATTCACTCATTTAAATCACAGAGCTCAGCAGATCTCAAAACAATTTACAAAGGAATTATTACAATAAATTACACTTATTCCCTTTTCACAGAGAAGGAAACTGAGGCAAAGAGAAATGAAGTAACTTGGCAAGTTTACGCAGCAGGTCTGTTGCAGAGGCAGGCAGGATTCAGCTCTTTGGGCTAGTCACGGGTGTCATAGCATATTATGCAATGCTACGTGCAAAATGCGTATTCTCTCATTGTTGTAGACTAAATCCTAAGAAAATCATGAAATACAATTATCCAAACTAATTGTACACCTTACCTTTTTAAGCAATACCGGAGCTACTTCGAGACCTTCTCTTCACACCATAATAAGAAACATGTTGCAAAGGTGTTACGAAGTAAGAAAGCCCTGGGATTTTTAAACATTTTCTAGATGTTTGAGCAGTGTGACTTTAAAGTATTTCCCACAAACATGGGGCTAGTAATGTGCTGTCTTTTGTTTTATCTGAGGCCAAGGTTTCATACGACCCTAAGACTCCCTCTCCCTGAGAGATACCTCGAGATTCATGCTGCCATCAGGCTGCAGGACACAGAATACAGTTGCTTTCAGCAGCGCTAGTGATAAAACACCTGATTTGAAAAACCAACCCATTTCTTCAGTCCTGGACCAAATAAATCTATTGACAGTATAAGAAAAAAACCCACAGTCCTCATCTCCATGCTCTGTCTTTATGCCATCCCTGCCCTTTAAGGGGATTAATTCTGCTCTAGCTCGCACAGATGTGTTTCACGGGGTAAAGATGTGTTTAAAGGGAAGTGCATTTTTTCATGCCCTGGTGAATTTGGCCTCTAGGTAGCAAATTCTTCCCTCTGTTATTCCACTACGAGCTCATGCGCTTTTTCTGGGGCAGGGAACGTCTTTTTGTTCAGTGCATGTAAAGGGCTGGGTGCACTGCGGTTCTGGGCCATGGTTTGGGGCTCCTAGGCACTACCACATGCTGCATAATTAATATTAGTGATGAATAATAATAACAACAACAACAAAAACAACAACAATAATAATGGCTGAATACAAGTGAACCCCATAACCTTGCCCTTGGGTGCCTGAGTAGGAAACATGAGCCAAGGCAATTCAAAAGAGACACCAACAACAGAGTTACTTACAGCAGTCCCGGCAGCTGGCTTTCCTACTAAGCATTATAAATGTGGCTGGGAGGGGGAGGCAGTGCACAGCAATTTCACATTGCTAGGCTCCTTATACAGGGCAGTGTACCATCACCGATGGAGTCATTTCTGTCTCGACTGGAAAACCCATGGGAATTACTGCTCTGGAACATTTTTCACTGAAGGGAGAGCAGCCCCAGAAGCAACCTCTGAGAGTGGCACTGGGGTGTAAAATGAATTGCAAACAACTATTGCTTTTATGTCTTCTATACAAATGCTTGAGTGATGAGACTCAAGCTATTATGGAAGCTTGCTTCGTGGTGCCAGCCATTTGGCTATCACTGGGACGATTAGCAGCTCTACCTGTCACCTCTTCATTCAAACGAAAGGGATCCACTTTGATTCTGGCAGGTTCCTACTGACCCTTAATTTGTTGAGGTATACATCCCAAGGGAGTGCTGAGCATCTCCACCTTCCAGCAAGGACTGCACTCCTCTGAAATGAGCATCCCCTTGAGAAATTCTAACAAATGAATGATTGGAGTTTGCATTTCTTCCTCCACTGTTACTATTGCTATTCTGCCTTCATACCTAGGCCCCTTCCTGCAGTTTCAGAAGGCTGTTTGATACCTGGAGAGGAGGAACCTGGTCTTCATGTCACTCCTTCAGCATGGTGTTCCCGGTGCAGAAAAACTTTTTGAAAGCACAACCTGTCCTTCCACAGCAAAGCCCAGGGCATAACACTGGCAGCTTAGCACGTATTTAAGTCCTCTGGTAAATAAGAACAGACTGAAGCTTTGCACGCGGAAAGAAAAAAGGGTTTGGCCACATTTCCCAATGACAATGTTTCTCACAGTTTCCGTTTAGCCTGGCATTTATTGCCTCTCCCAGGAAGACCCTTGAGCAGTGGCAGTAAAACAATTGTCAGAGTAAGCAAATATTGTATGGATAAAAAGGGCTTCAGCATGCCAAGCCAAATCCTGCCCACTTCCAGTCTACTGTAAACTCAAAGAAACTCTCTTGACTTTGGTGGCGTTGCGGTGAATGCAAAGCCCAGCTCTGCAGGGCCCTTCCCAGTTGTTCCTGGAAGGGTCAGCCTCTGCTCTGAAATCCACCACACCCCTGCTCTTGCCAGCAACCAACTCTTAGGTCAGAGCCGTTAACCTACTGCCAGTGCCTTTCAATTAGTTTTTTTGCCCCAGCTCCTCCCCCATGGAAGGCTTTTCCTGAACTTCACTCCTCTGATGTTTAGAAATCTTCAAATTTCCAGTCTCACGGCCAGTTTGTTCTTGTGCCAACATTGTCCTTTTGCTTAAATAGCTCATTTCCCTCCGTGGCGCTTGCCCACCTTCCCCTCCCTGCGGTGTATTTATAGAGAGCAATCATATCCTCCGCTAGCCAGTGCATGCTCAGCACCTTCCAGTATAGGTCCCTGGCATCTGTCTTATAGACACGGCGTAAAGTGCTTCCTCTGTGTCTGAACGCAAATAGAGTTCCCACCCTGTTCCAAACATGGTGCTTGCACACGCTGGATCTGGTCCAAACGGCCTCAGGATTGCCCGTATACTTAATTTAAGTGGCAACAAAAATAAATCTCAACCCAAGCAGCCACACGGAACAGGCTCTTTGCAAAAAAAAATGGAGATCCGTGCCCTTCTCCCGATTCCCTCTGCCTGAGAAAAAAGGGCAAGTCTAAGTTGCTGAGACTGAATTCCCTTCTCGCCTCGCTGGTGCTCTCCCCCTGCCCTGCTCCTGGGGTCTCACTGGGGAGCGCAGCCCCTGCAGTGGTGCTGATAGGACCAGAGTTGTCTGGCTGCCAGGGTGAATCAGAACAGCTCTGTCTCTAACATCCCGCCGCCTGTTAATTAATGCATTAATGAATTGCCTTCTAATTCCTATAATCATCCTTATTTTGGGGGGTGAACAGGCTTTCAAGGTTGCAGAGCTTGCCCAAGGCCACGCAAGAAGTTAGTGGCAGAGCCAAGAAAGAAACCCGGGTGCCCTGGCTGTGCTCGCCAGGCAGCAACGCTCCCTTCGTGGCTGGGCCAAATTGCTCTCCTTTTGGTAAAACGTCCTACGCACCATTTCCTTCGCTCCAGCAAATGCGCTCGGTGCGATGAAGCACTTTTTTTTTTTTTTTTTTTTTTTTGCCTTACAGCGAGACTGAGAAAAGCATGTAACAAACTGAGATTTGAAGCTGCCTTCAGCAGTTCCTAATCTCTGCAAATGTTATACTCTTTGTGGTAAGGAGCTTGGGAAGCTCTCCTTGCCTCCTTTGTGAAGGCAGATACGTGGAACTGGCAGGGTATTGTTTTCACTTCTGAGTTGAGCTTGCCTTCTGTATGCAGATAAAACTTCCTTCAAAGTCAATAAGAGTTTTGCTAAAGTGCATAAGCCTGATTTGTTTTTAACTTATATGTTACTTCACTGACATAAACAAGTTCAAACTAGTGCTAATGCTATACGCAGCCAGTCCAACTACTGTAGAGGGAACTGGGTTGTGATCTGGTTAGTGCATCGCTGGGAAAACTGTTCAGTTCTGATGACCAAATGTCTGTTTTTCTGTAATTAATAAGAAATGGATCCTTTTTTTTAATTGTTCACACCGATACGTTTTTATCTGCCCATCTAAGTTAAAAATAACCTCCCAGAACTGCATGTGTTAACACGAGTGGGATTCTCTTCAGTATGTTTGATATTATCGTTATTATTTATTGTTATTTTACTATCACTATTATTCAGAGTTCATCACAGAGGTAATATTTCAAGACAAATTAGGCAGATTTTATACTGACCAAATTCATCCTAGAGCTACTCTAGCACCTTTGAATTGACTCATCTTGAGATGGTTTCATGGACTTTGTATATAAAGTGACAATTACCTTCTTTTCAATTTCCTTTGTAGTTGTTATTCACCAGCGCAGCCTTTCTACTCACCAAACGAGAATCTAACTAACAAAAATATGCATGTAGTTTATTATATGGATTCATTCTTCCAACACATTGATGTTTCCTCTGAGAGGTGGAGGACTTTCAATCTGCACTGATGGTTATGGCTTTTGGGTGGGAAATTTTCACCAGAAAAAGAACCCTTTTGGAAAGAACCTGTATATTTTAGTACTTTTTTTTTTCCTTTGAAAACCTGAAAAAATCTGGAGTGGCGCCAGCATTGCTGAGGGGCTTGCCTGTTCTCTGCTTATGACTAAAATTGGAAGTGACCTCAATTTTATATTAAAGGTTATAAAATACACCAAAGTTTGACCAGGTTCTACTTTGTATTGCAGAAGAGGGACTTCGAATGTCTTGTATTCAAGGGAAAAAACCAGAACCATACAGTCCCACCTCCCAAATGCAGAGATTTCAATTGCTCCAAGGTCTGCTCAGCCTGCAGCCTCCTGCCCAGAAAGGCACCGGTCTGGGGCGATGGGCTGAAAAATGCTGTTCTCACTGCTCGTACTGCTTGCGTGAGAGAAGGCATAAGAGGGCTGTTGGGGATTTATGGAGAAGAGGCTGTGGAAGTCCTAAAGAAAGAGATCAGAGGAGGAGGCAGAAGGGAGGCTCCTGCCTGGTGGTATGAAGATTGCTGATTCAGGGCTGCAGCCCTTGCAGGAGTTAGTGTGCTCTGCGGTGTGAAGGGAGCCAAGCCACTTATGCAATATTAATATTAATAACTGCTTTGCACTTCTAGAGTGCCTTTCATCCGAAGATTTCAAAGCGCTTTACAAACATTAATTAATTAAGGCCCATAACACCCTGTGAGGTAATGCAAGTAGATATTACAGCTCATGCAGAGGCCAGAATTGCCAGCATTACAGGTATAATCCTCTAGCAAGAGTTAACTTATTCTTGAGCAAGCTTTCTTACTTATAGGCATAAACAGGCTTCCCTTTAACACCGAGCGTGTCTTTTTTTTTTTTTTTCTTCTTCCCCTTGATCCGTCAGTCTTCACACAAGCAAAACTCCCACTACGAGGCAGCCAAATGAGGTGAATGAGCAGTACTTCCATCTCCCTGCTCGCTGCTTCCTCTTTGATCATCTGATAAAATTGTAGGATATCGAGAGGCTGCAGAGTTGTGTCACATATTAGTGTCCTGCTTCTGTGGGGTTTCCCTGTTCTAAATATACTTTGCACTAGGGAGATTAAAAAAGGAAGTGAACTAAAATATGTTTTATGGCACCTGCTTATCAGATGACCTCCAAACAACCTGCAGACATTAGCTAACGTAGCCCTCATCACAGCTGGTCATAAATGTCATTAGTGCCATTTTAGCCAGGTTTTTTTTTTAACCATTCCCAGCTCCTGTATTTCAGGATGGAGGTGGGCGCTGGCAGGGAAAAGGTAGGCCTGTTAAATCCACCTCCCTGCTCGCTGCAGCCACTCATTTAACTCCTATCTCGGACTTTTTCAGCTCGGCATTTGTGCCCATCCTGTTTTCAGCCTGCTTTTCCCTCCACGGGAAGGTGCGGGTCGTGGAGCTGTGGGATGCTTCACCATCCAGCCCTGTTCCACTCCGCGTGGGGCTGGAGCCGGGACCGAGCTCAGTCCACGCCGTGCAGCTCTGAGCGCACCTACCAAAGGGTCCTGTCCCGAAAACGGGAGTCGAGCACACGCTGAGACCTGGGTTGACACCGCTGGCCACGCTGAGTCACGTCGTGCAATTAAATGCGCTGGCGCACGTCCCTCGGTGTGTCCTGGCAGGAGCAGACCTGGCCAAGGGAAAGCCGGCTGGTTGGGAAAGCCGCATTTGGGCTCTCGTATTCCAGTGCTCTCACGTACGCCGTGGTCTGCAACACACAGAAGATTGCTGTTGATCGTATGGGCAAGAAATACCCATTTTTTCTGCCGTTAGCCCCCCCTCCCACCCATCGCGCCTCTCCTTTATGGGGCTGGATGCTCTGAGTAACCTGGGACGGAGCAGACTTCTCCCGCTCCGACGTCTGCAGGCAAGGGGAGCGTTACGTCTAACCTGCACGGCCATTTTGGTAAACGCTTGCTACAGCTGGAGAGGAGCAGAGGGACCTTGGGGGGAATTAGTCCAGAGTACAACTTCTCCAGGATTTGCCCATTCAGTTGCATTCTGAAACTGCACAGACATTAGCTAATTAATGTGGTGAGTTCATTAAACCAATTAATTGCATTTCTTTCTGTGAGTGGGCTGGGCCTATCAGTCATCTTCATAGAGTGCAGTTTAGGGCGTTAAAAATATTCTCTTCATCAAATTAAACTTTATTAAATAATAACTCCTTCCAAATTCTAGGCTAGGAATGAACAACGTCACTCTAACCACAAGAGCTGTTTATTGCGCATAAACTTCTTTTACTGCCCTGCCAGCTGTGATAAAACCAATTCAGATGCATATTCTCAGTACGGTAAGCACTTTCTCCCCTTTCATAGTCTTGCATTAACCCAAAGACTCCATCCTTTTGTGTAGAACTCCCACTGAAATCAATGGGAATTTTGAGTGTGGAAAGAATGCAAGGTTGGGAAGTTATATGTCCGCACGTTAGCCAGCAAAGGCATTGTGCTTGCCACAAGGGGCTTTTTGGCAGGCAACAGAATGTTTTGCATTTTTCAAAGACAAGCAGAACTGAAAAAACACTTAAAGGCCAAAAAAAAAAAAAAAAAGGAAAAAAAAAGGTAAAAAAAAAAAAGGTTTGTCTTTTGCCTGGTTTTGATTCTGCTTAATTCTAAAGTGAGTCTGAAAATACCTATTTTTATTTTAAAAATACTTTAAGATTTGTGTTTTAAAACCCCCTTTTTTAAGGTTAAAAAAGTATCTTCCTTCATTTTATTGAACCTCTCAAAACTCATGGGTTTTTCTGTTAGAAGGTGTCTTTAGCAAGACTTTTTTTTCCCTCAGTGTTTGTTAGACAGCAGAGTTAAAAGGTGCTAAAATAAAAAAAAGGACATTTTTTCAAATAAGTCAAGAAAAATATTTTGGTTTTAGGTTTTAATATCTAAATTTCTGCTTTCTAGGTGTAATTTAAAAAAAAAAAAAAAGTTTTTGGGAGCCTTGTTTTTGGCTAAAGGCACCCTGACAGGTTTCTATTTTAAGATATGTTGAGCACCATGCAGTGAAAACCAGGTCTGCTTCTTGGCACAGACATTTAAAAAAGAAGTCACTCAAAAATCATCGCATTTTAGTAATTTCCCTTTTGTAATTTCATCCTTGAAGATCTACTTGATTTTGATTTATGGCTGCCCAGGAGCAAGAAAAAGCAGCAATTCCAAAGCTTGAGTAAGAACAAAGGACATAGGTGTCTAAGTGCCACTGCAGGTTCCTACACCCGAAGCCTAGATCTTCAGTCCCCACGCCTGTCGCGTGATCTCTGGTGCTCATCAGGTCCAAGGACAGGAGCAAGTGTCCCTCCAGCATCCCTTGCGGGACGTCACCTCACACGAGGCTAAGGAAGGAGGGACGTGTACCATACTTTCTAGTTGAGGAACGACAAAACCCTTCACCTACCTCATAGGCAGTTGCTCCAACTACCTGGCAGCTATCTAACGCTGTACTCGACTTCTGGCTTCTTGCAGCCTTTGAAAGAACTTAGGGGAAGAAATTTGTTGGAAAATTATGTCTTCCCTTCCTCCCGCCTCCTTGTTTTCCACATCATGCTCCATGTTTCTACAGGAAAGCTTAAAACTGCTCAGCGAGTCAGGTTTTTTGGCTGATCTGTTTTCAGCCAAAAGTGTTTCACCTCCACAATGAGAGCTGAGTAGCCAAACTCCAGGTTTTGGATTTCTTTCTCAGCCTCAAGCGCCTAAAATGCAGTTACTATAGCACCTAGCTTGTACATATCTAAGTCTTTTCATCAGGTCTAGCTCTTAGCTTTGCTGCACTTTTAGAAACATCAGCCTTAGATGGAAAAGATCTGCCTTACTACACCTAGGACATTTATGTCAAAACCTGATAACATGAAGATCCTGCTTCACAGCTTCTTCAGCTCATCATTCCTCTTATTAATTAAATTAGGGCAATTTATGTCAAACCTGCTAAGAGTAAATTGGAGACTCTTGGAAGAACTGCAGCCAATTAGAATGATAGTTAAAAATAAATTCATATCTAAAAAAGAAAGAAACCTGAAAGACCACAGCAGGCCACAAAATACTGTAAGAACTTGAAAATAAAGCTGCAGGGAAAAAAATCAATTGCATTGTAGCCAATATTAATCTCCCATCAATAAATACCATATCTTTCACTGCTTATGGTAATTGCCCCAGTGATTCCCCTTAAAGTGGTTCTTGAGTACTTAGAGGGCCCGTTGATAGCATCTTATCAGGTCTCAAAGCAATGGTGTGAAAGCACAAATAGGAACTGCGGCCTACTCTGAGAAAAAATGTGGTCTTTAGAATGTGCTGATTTGACAAAAGGTTGTTGTTTGTCACAGACATTAGTTTTTATCTGCTTAGTGGATAATTCTTCCAGAAGGGTCTCTTCAGCGTCTCTCTGACACTGCTGCTCAGCTCGACATGAGGCGGATTTTCCAGTAAAAGGAAGTATTGAAATCCGATGGGTCCAGACTCTAATTGCTGCTTGACATGGACTTTTTTTGGAATCACGGTCTGGATGCTTCGGGGTGGGGTGTGACTTTGCATGGGTTCCTGCCTGAAGGCTGCTGCTTTCTTCAGCCTGAAAAACGACGGGAAGGAGCTCATGCTACTGTGAAAATGTTGTTGCAAAAATAGTTGTCACACCGAAGGGAAGTGGGCTTGGTGTTTTGGTTTTTTCTTGGAAGATGTTTTGAGTCAGAGCTAACGTCCATGAAAACTGATTGCTGACCTTAATTGACTCTTGGGAGGTAGGCACAATGTCACATTTGTTGTGTGCAAAACGGCATTCACAATCTCCATTTGTTATCAGGCCCATCAACTCTCCTGCACGGATTTTAAGAATTATCCAGTTGAATCTCTCCTCATGCTCCCTTTGCAGCCAGGACCTATATATTTCACAAAATAAATGGGCCAGATCCTGCAGAAAATGTGTAAGTGGCCATCAGTGTGGAGTGAGCTGTTTGGGTCTAGAAATTTTGCATGCTTTTCACAACTGAGGAATCATTTTGCATGCACATTTTACCAATTGCTGGATGACCCTACCTATTTTCTCACTGTACAGCTCAAAAGATGCTTAAACTGCCTGTATGATATGTGGCAGGAGGTATTGGCCAAATACAAAAAGATTACTAGGAGTCTGTTCAAGTGATACCATAGAAAGTCAGGCAGCAGAAGAGACGCACGTAGGGATTTTCAGACAACATCCGTTGGCTGCATACATTGAGCCTAATCATGTGACTATTACTTATACGTATAAGTGCTACTCTTCTTGAAGACCACACACAGATTTTGATGTCCTCGTGTTCTCTCACCAGTGAGTGTTACATTTTGCTTATTATTTAGATTTCCTTAGGCTTAAGTGGCATTTTCTAGATTTTACAGAAACGTTCCAGAATTTATCCCTTCCAAGGTGGCATGTGCTATTTGAAATTAAACTAAAAGACATCTCTTTGATGTTACTTTTCATTCTAAACTTAGCCATCGCATGCCAAAGCCCCAGTTTTGATTGAACATGGCTTTCTTCGTTTTTGCAAGATTTTTTTTTCAAGTAAAGATCTCATTAAAAATTAAATTTTCATTGCCCTGTAATGTATCAGCAAGATTACACAACTCTGATTTACTGTTAGGATCGGAAATTAACTTCAAAAGACAAGAAATAGAAAGTGGTGGCTTATTCTGCCATGGCACATTACAGCAGTAAGACAGAGTGATATAGTGATATCAAAAATGCATTTTCCCCTCAAATGAAGAAAACTATATCAATTCATTTCACACCTACATATTTACTTGCATTCCAGGACGCTTTTCTACCCTGAGCAAACAGCTGGGATAAGTCACAAGCTGGTATTACTATTGTAAAAAATGACGGCAGATAAGAAGTTTCACTTCTCTAGTACCTCCGATGCCAGCCATTATACCCTATTATATATTTTTAAGCTAAATTAGGCAAAGTATTGAGTGTTCTGGCTTGCATCCAGCTGTGCATTTAAACCCACCCTTGACTACAAGCAGGAGTGATCCCATTGAACCTGGTTATATGCCGTAAAGGAAGCACGTGTTGAATTGCCCAACTGGGCCCTTGCCAGGGTGCAGAGCATTTTGAGGATCCAGGCCATCCCACAGTCATCTCTATGGTTTCTGAGTATCTGCCTTAAGTCATTAAATTTTTTGAAATGGCATCTCTGTTGTGGTATGTTATCCCTCATTCCTTCATAAAACCCTTTATTGAAGTTTCAACTCTGTCCTTAAGGCCTGATCCAGACCAGGATAGGAGGCACAACATTCACAGCAGTTCTTGGAGCTGGCTGAAGTCATCTACGTGGGTTGAGGTATCTTGCTGAAAGAGGCCCTCCTCTTAGTCTGCTTGGTTTTAGCTCTGTGGACTTTTTTGAAGGGGTGACCTGGAGAAGAAAGTAGACAGTCCTGACTGATTCACCACAGGAGAAAGTTTTGTCACTTGCAGAAGGTCCTAACGCAGGACCTTAAACAGGGCATTTAATGCTTATTCCAAATGGGACAACTCATGGCAATGCCTAATTCTTGGGCTCATGTGCCCAGAATGGACCCCAAACTCAGTGTTAGGACCTCAGATCAGTATGTGAAGAGCATTTAATGGCTTAGAAAAATCATTCCAAAGCCTCACACTGAGCAATAAGTGGACAAGAAAGAAAACACAAAGTGGAAGTGCCCGAATCAGTGCTGCAGAAAAGTATGGCTGGGACAAGTAGGCCCCAGGCTTCTCCTGAGCAGGTCTTCAAAGGACTGAGCAAAGTCATCTTTGTTTTGCTCCCATCAAAAAATGCAGTCACCAAAGGAAAAGGAGGAGCCTCTCACCATTTATGTTGTAGTGCGGTGGTTAAAACCACTTGCCCAAGAAAAGCAAGACAAGTTTTTGGTTTGCCTCTGCCTGGGAGGTTCAAACCTACGTTTCCCAATTGCCATGGGAGTACCCCAACCACAAGACTGCAGGTGACGCTGGGTGGAGAAAGCATTTCTACATTCCTTGGTCAAGCTGTGGGACTGTGCAGGAAAGATGACAAGATTCCCACGACCCTTTGTGAGGAGAAAGGGATGCTGGGGTTCTGGGGCATTTCCCCTTTTCTTTCCAGCCTGATGTCTGTTTATCTAGACAAAGTGTGAGATTTGGATTTGGGAAGGGGGAGTGACAATTTTGGGAGTGGGTCAGACAGGCATTTAACGAATAAAGGGTCTTCTCCTGCAGATTTATACCCTCTGCAGCCTTCAAATCTCGGTCCATAGCTCCGTAGTGCGAAATACTCATGCAGCAAGAAAAGTGGAAACCGAAACGTCAGACAATCCTCCTTTTAATCACTAGGACATTGACTCATGCTCGCTCGAAAGTCACCTTGGGGTACCATGGCTCTTTCATTTTTTCCTCTGTACTCATCGGCATAGCTTGAATGAGGAAATAAATGCTTTCTCCTCCCCATGCCCTGCACCTCACCCTCACCTGATAACTCAGGGTTTCGGATGGTTTCATGGGGAATGGAAACTCTGAACCCCTGGGGCTGAGGAGGGCCCAGAGCCCACTGTCCCACTTCCCGGGTGAGAGCTTTCATCCTGAGGTTATTACAGGAGCGGAGGGCACCGGCACCGCTGTCTCCTCCTCCGCCAGCTGCATTTAAAAGAAGAAAGCAACTATGACTGCATTCTTGAATGGTGTGATCCTGCAAGCGAGAGGTAGGTGTGTTCCCAGCATACCGCCAGGATTGGGCCCCGCAGGGGACTCCGGTGCCACTCTGCCTCGCCGTGCCGGATCGCAGCGGGGCTGCGCAAGCCAAGCCAGGAGGCAGCCGACAAGCCAAGGCACCTCCAGGGTTAGGTGGTGGAAGGAGGGGCTTGGGGATTGTGATTTTTTTTTTTTTTTTGGATGTTGAAATTCCCCCAAGCCTTTTCTGTCAGATGTCACCAGCAAGCGTTAAGGCCCTTCGGGAAGGGCAGCCTCCATGAAGCCTCTTGATGGAGAGGTGGGCACCACCAGTGAGGTTTTAGTCCCACCTAACACCAGAATCCCTCTCCAGGGTATGCTCTTCTGTTCACAAACCACAGAGAAGCAGCTGTGGAGGTGCATTAACGCAGGGCCCTGATTACGGGAAACAAATACTGACCTGAACTTAGGCTTATTCACTTAAAACGACATGTGGGCTTCAGCATATGCTCGGGCTTAATAAGTGTTGGGCTTAAGTATATGCTTAAGTGATTTGGGACCTTAGACAAGACTTGGCTTGGAGACCCAGAGCAAGCAGCTAGGCTCTCATTGCCAGTTCATCCCTTTTGGACTTCTGCTGCTGAGTGAGATCCACCTAATGAAGGGGCTGCATCAGGCAGGAGGAAGGCAATTTGCTTTGCAACCTGGGAATTACCTCTCGGGGGACTGGTCATTACTTTTGTTTCTTTCCCTCCATTGCCCCCCATGAAACAAACCTGTTTTTGTTAAAATTTTTCCCTATGCATGCTAAAACAATGTGGGACATTAATCTGGAAGATAGGGCCATGTCTCCACTGAGATCACATGGGATCCTTTTTGTCTCACCTACTGCAATTTCCCAGTTTACAAGATGGAAATAGCTTTCCTGTGACTGAAGGTGTCTTTCACACACTGTTTCTTTAAATTATCATTTGCAATCCCTCAAAGAGAAAGAGGCAAAGGAAACTGGGTGGGAATTAGTTGCTCCTTCACGTACATTGCACTAGTTACTGTGTGGGAGGATCATTATTTCTAATGATGATGGATGGTTCCTATATGAAAGGGTTTTTTGCCTCTGTTGTTCCCCAAGTTGGAGCAAGAAAGGGTTACTATTTAATGAGAGAAGTTGAAATACAATTTATTGAGAGGGATGAAAAGGAAGAACCATAAAAGCTGAATCAAAACAAATGGAATGCTTTACCTGATCACTTTTATGGCGTTGCTGCTTTCATAATGCACACACACACGCGCACGCACACGCACACACACACGCTGCCACCAAGCTGTGACTTCAACTATTTTGTGCAATCTCTTTTTTCCCTTGTCTCTTCAGAAGACAGTTTTCTCCAAATAAATATTTCCAATGCATATTTTTACTCAAAACACAAAGAGGGGAAAATGTGACTACAAAAGCTTACACACTGAAAATTTGTTCTTCTTTTTTAGTAGCCCGCTGATAGACACAGTCTCTATTGCATAATGACAGAAACCCGAAACCTTATTGTACCTATATGCTACTATTATTCGGAGCGCTGAAGGTGCTAACCAAAACAATGGCAAAGAATGTGCTAAACAGGGACCCTCATATAAACACATAACTACCAGAATAAAAGCATCGGTTTATTCCAATCTGCGCTCAGCTGATTAAACTGAGGAGTTGTCATGAAGATAGATAGATAAATAGATTGATCATATCATTTTTTTTAATAATTGCAGCCTTCAAACTTAACATATTTTGACAGGAGAGTATATTAAAAGCCATTAAAACAGCTGTTTTGCTGTAGGGAATATTACTTGTGGGTTGAATGCAGAGATATGTGTAGGTATTTATTCAGTAATCAATCATAGAGAGAAAAGACCTCGAATTTCAGTTGGA
>JANHGO010000069.1:7127149-7138008 GCA_024606505.1 Aquila spilogaster
GTGTGTCAGAGTGTCATGCAGAAATATTTTAATTTGCAAGATGAATGGTGATAGATGCAAATGTTGAAAAATGAGATTGGGAGAATTTGCTAAAATATGCAGAGAAGTAAGAGAAATTTCATTTCAGAAAGCACAGGGAATGCATATCACGGCCATGGGAAGTTCTAGGTTCCAGGCCATGAACTGCTTAGACATGTTCCACCTTGGAGGGGATGTTTAAACTTTGCTCCTTTTCTGTGCCTAAAAATCTAGCGTAGGTGGTAAGGCCAGAGACTGTGTTAAGGCAGTCTCTCTGCTAAACATGAGAGCTACCAGGGCATCTCCAGATACAGTGCGTATACAAAAACACACACCCATATGACACGAGGGCTTTCCATCAGTGCTATTAAAAATTGAACAAGCATTTCAGAGCTTTATGTGCAAAAACTGTGCTGTTAATGATTCCAAAGCCAATATTTCCATCTGCAATGCCCCCACTGGTAAGTGCAAATATACTTACATGAATATATTTAGAGAATTTGACCACAGTTGTCAGAAAGGATTCCTCCTATTGTTGGACTGTGGACTAATACCCTTTCTTTGTTTCAGCCCAAAACCACAAAGAAGGTCAAAAAATGTCTGCAAATGAGAATTTTCTGGAGGGAAAGCTGCTACCTGGGTATACCAGTTTCTCTCCTCCTGGGCTGAAGGGAGAAAGAAGTTGAGGGATGTGTTCATGGGAGAACCCACTGTTTTAACCCTATCTTTCATTGGTGTTGGGAGCATTAGCCCTTGGGGTTGATCATTCAAGTCTCAAGGACTGAGCCTAAGAATTCCCCAGCTCACTCTTACCTCCTGCTCCCACACAGTTGAGCTGGTGTCCTGCATGCTAGCAATGCAGCAATGTCCTTTCTCACCTAACCCATGAGCCAGATGGTATGGCTGGTTGGCCCAGTGTCTCCGTGGAGGCTTACTGGGAGCCCCACTCTTTGGCAGCAGCTTTGGGCTGGGATCCTACCTTTTACTGCAGGTACATGACCCACTGCATGATCCCAGCAGGACCAGATGCCCTCAAGCATGTCGTCTCTCTCTTCCTTGTGATTCTGGGGAATATAGTCTCACCCAGCACAAAAAAAGAAAAAAAAAAAGATGACTCGCGGGAAAGAATTCTTGCTTATGGTTAGGATGCAGGGCCCAGAAAAAGTGAAAAGCAACGTGCATGGATGTTTACCTGCTTCTAATCTGTAATGTTATTTAGTACATCTCATTCTTGGGCTTGGAACACCAAATTGGCGAGCTGACCCATGTTTTCATTTACCAGTTCATTCATAACCACAACCAAAGAAACGACAAAGATGCCCACAGATTCATATAACCCTTGTCAAAAATGATATCCCCAAACTCTCTGCAGCTCCCTGATTCCCGAGTCTTTGACACAGGCACCTCCAGGGAGGAGAGACAATGAGAGATACTGGATTCCTCTCCCTGCCGCGAGATGCTTTTCTGTTCTTTTTTACCCTATGACTGCTTTTCATATAAAAGGCATTAACTAGTGCAACTCTAACCCAGAGCTCATGTCGGCCAGCTGAGAGCCTAACTGCTAGACTGCCAAGCGGTGGTCTATGTGCGTCTGGGTTACGGGAGGTTTCTTTGATCTTCTCATGCCCCCCGGAATGCATTTCTGCGCAGCTTCAAGAAGAAGAGGCGGCTGCACATCCTATCTCCCCAATCTCAACCTCACTTTACCCCCGTTGGTTCGGGCCCTCTCTTGGGAGGTGGGAAATGTGGTTTGGATCCCTCCAGGCTGAAGAAAGCGCTGAAGCCAGATTTCTCACTTCATGGGCCAGCACTTTCGCTAGCTTGTCTCCTGATAAAAAAAAAAAAAAAAAAAAAAAAAGGTGTGCGCACCCCTGTCTTGGTCCGCGTTTAAAAAGAGTGAGCAAAGCTCAGTTCTGAGTGCTTCCAGATGTCTCCCCTCGGGAGTGGGCTCGGCCCTCTGGAACCTAAGTGGAGGGAGATATTTTGCTTTGCAGACCTGATTCATGTACCTTAGGACGGGTTGGAGTTTGGGCACACCCTGTGTGCTCAGCATTTCCAAATTGGCTTGCTTTCAGTGGCTTCCGATGTACGGCACGGAGTCTCGCCCCAGGGCTGCTCCCTGTTGTGGCAGACTTCCTGGTTTTAAGCCTCCAGGCTTGAGGCTGTAGCAGGACCGGAGAGGAGGTGTAGGGAAGTGCTCCGCTCTCGGAAATAACTAATGCTCCTTATGCATTAGGTAAGGAGAGCCCAGGGGCCTAACGCTGTGCTTTGGGTTTCCGTTTTGGGGCCAGGCACCAGAGAAATTAGCACTTAAGTCCTTTTCTTGGATCTAGTGTTTAAATTTGGGAGAACCTTGTTCAGCACCTCTCTGCACCATCTGTTTTCTTTGACTGCTGGGGTTAGATAACTAGCGATATTTAGACTTCTTCAAATGGAGAAGAGAGCTTGGAAAGCTTTCCAAAATCTCATGGATGTAGGCACTCGTTCCTAGGTCTTCAGTGGTGCTGAAATCAGCAGGACTTTATGTACCTAATTACTTCTCTGCAGTCACTTCTGCAAACCCCACTGGATGCCTGTATACAGCTGAAGGCACACAAGTATCTTTATAAATATGGCCCTCAGTGTCCCTGGGTACATCTCCTTGGTGCTTTTTTTATAAAGCCTCAAGTTTACACGTGCCTCAGCCAAGTTGTACTTTGTGTCCAGGCCTGTGCTAACTTTTGGGCATGAACCCTTCAATACATGACCTGTTCAATGCCTGACATGAGCATATGGGCATCTTATATGGCCTTGTGGTGGCATTTGTCATCTTGGGCTTCTCTCTTGAACAGGCTTGGATCTGCCATCCATAAGGGCAGATAGGATTTGCTGATACCGTCTTTCTTAGCAGTCCCTGAGTGGTGTCTATGGCTGAACTATGGGCTTCTTACGGGCAGAAGACCCTTGAAAAGAGGTAAGACGTGATTTCTTCAAACATTGCAGCAATTTCAGTTTGGAGTTAGTCTGTAACTATGTCATAGCTACGCAGGCAAGATACTGTCTCTGTGCACAGTACCTTGGCGAAAGGGCTGTTAGACCAATGCTAACTTTTCTCTGCTGTGGGTCTGCTTCTGCAGCTGCCAAAATCGAGGTACCCACAAAGGCATCAAACTTTTGCTTTCTTCCCAGCCCTGGCATCACTGCGTTGTATCATGTCACTGTTGTTCATAGGTGACTCGAGCCATATAGAAGGCACTTGACTGTGGCAGAAACAGTTGAGGGTTGTTGGGCAGGATGAATCTTGCAGAAATGGTTAAAAGCTGTGAGGAAAGAAAGATGCCGCTGGTGCAATTAGCTAATTAGCACAAGGTCGAATTCTTCCTTCGGACACGGTACCCTCCCTTAAAAAAAAAATAATTTGCCTAGCAACATCAGAAAGAGACAGCAAAGAGATCGGAGCTGTTCCCTAAATCTATATGTGGAAAAGAAAACATGGTGTTTCTGATACCGCTCTCCTCCAGCAGGACACCTGCTGACTTTTTAATGGTATATCCCATGAAGGAGACCAAATCAGAAATACTAAGGACTGCTAAGGTGAAGATAAGTAGCTTATGTGTGATGTGACAGAACCAGAGAAAGGATGCACAGAGAAGGGCTATGTGGCCAAAGCAATATACAAAGGAAAGGGTCTTTGCATCTGCGTTCAGGGTTGAGGATTGGGGTAGAAATATGTGGTTGGGAGAGCCTTTTCCATTCTTTGTTTGCACAGTGGGTCTCAGTTTATGAGAGTTATGATCAAGTGACTGAGACCTACTTCACTGCACAAAAAGTGGTCAATAACAGCAAAGTCTCTTAGGCTTTAGAGAGAGTGAGATTAAAACTCTTTAATTGTGGATATTAGGGCAAATTACCCCAACTCACCACTGCCTACAAGTACATACAAACATCCACCATAGTTCATCAAATATTGATAGCTAAAGCTAGAGGTAACTTGATTTGTACTGTGAGAAGTAACCTTAAGGTACCTCAGGGTTACCTCAGGGTACCTGTGACCTTAAAATAAGCTGAGCTCCAAAAGGTATAAATAATAATAATAATAATAATAATAATAATAATAATAATAATTGCAACTCCCTGGATTCAGCTGGACTTACGTGTCAGGAATCATCCTTAATAACGGTGTACATTAATGAAATTATTATCTGATAACAGTGATTTTCCATACACCTATTATAGTAGAAAAAACAGAAAGCTGAGGTTTTTAAGCCCACCTGACAAACAACAACACCTCACACCTTATCTTTGTAATCACAGCTCCACAACCAGCTCTCTGCGGCTTTGAAAGCTCTGGCTTTTCAAAGAGGAGTACCAACCTCTGGAAAACTAGGAGGACTTCTGTCAGATTGATAGTTAGGCTGATGTTATCCCAATCAAGGTATGCTCACAGGGCTGAAATCCACACGCGGGTGCCACAGGAGTGTATTGAGGGTAGAATATGGACAATAACTTACAGTTTCTGTCCTGCTGTCTGAGAAGGAGATAAGCTAATTTAGCCTCCAATGACCTGCACGTCTCTGAGCTTCCTGGGTTTTGGTTGGCAATTTGGCCAAGTGTTTCACAGGTTGCTTAGTAAATATGGTTGATAAATCTTAATGTAGCAAATGCCCAGTGCCACAGCCCTCAGATTCATTTGATTAGCTATTTCTGGCTTTTCTATAAACATGGGGCTGCTACTACATTTATCTTTTCTATTTTTCCTATCATAACCCATGCAATGTGGCATGAATGTGGCACTCTGGCACAAAGACAGGAATGAACTATTGAGGAATGTGGTGTGGCAGGTGAATTCTGCCCAGCTCCCTTGTCGTTTAGCTTTGTACCCTTTTCCCTCCCTCCTCTTCCTTTATGCTTTCCTCCTCACCGTAGGGAGATGCTCTTCTTCTGAGCATTGAGTCCGTGTCTCAGCCTCCATTCATCCCTCTGAAGAGAATAAACTGACTCCAAACTGCAGCGGGGCTGTCTGCAACGGCAAAACCCATAAAGAGATTCCCCTTCTCCTCTTGTGAGGGCTTTCCTCGCTCAATCTGTCCCAGGGGGGTTGAACGCCTTCTGCCACCTCACTCTTGAGACATTAAGACCTTGAAATTTGAAAGAGGAGTGGCATAGTCTGGAGAAAAATGGACCTGTGTTCTAACCCATGCAGCTTGTGATACGCACATTGTCGGGTGATAACAAAGGATTTACATAGGATTTACATTTTTCTTAGGGGACGTTTAGTGGAAAGGGAGCAATCAGTAGCAATGACAGATGAATCCATTTGGCGGCAAAGGCTGCCTCTTTCACACAAATAACAGGCTTTTTCTTAATCTACAATTTGTCACTGTTTATTCGGCAGTGCAAGCCTTTTAATTGCCCTGCAGCATCCTGGGTTTGTGCTCCCTGGGAAGCAAGGGTGTCGTTTGGGGGAGTTAGAGGGCATTTCTGCCTCTTGCCTAAACCTAGAAACCTGAACAAGGCTTTCCAGAGTTCAGTCAGTTTTTCTGGGTGAGAATATAGGTGGAACGTGACTTGATCTGTCATGACTCATTCACGGACACGCTGGAGGAGGAAACAGTCTGGCTCCCATCAGCAGTCAGCAGGTTGGCATCGGTGCCCTCGCTGCTCAGCACTTGTTTTGCCCGGACTGATGCTGAAGTGGATTCACAGCTTTTTATTAGTCTTCTCAGTTCCTGTTTAGCTCCCAACAGGAGAACTACGAAAATCTGTCTAGTTACCTCTGCTGCTCCAGGAAGGCAGAGAGGACATGAGAGGAACCTCAAGCAGGCAGCTCCCCATCCACTTTTACACAATCCTGCTTGACCTAACACCATGTTTGCTCCCAGTTTGCTCTTTGGTGATTGGGATGCTTTCATCCTGGCTTCTGTTCTCTGCTCCAAATGTTATTTCTGCTCCAGTCATTTGTAGTCTCTATCATTACAGAGTACTGATTCAACTTATATCTGTAGGGAGCGTTTGGGAATAGTGTTTGGGAAAATTCCTGCCTCGGGGCTGTGGATAAACTATGTGAAACCTTCACGATCTTTCCAGAGCAGTGGGTTCCTGCTGAACACAGCCAGTTCATCTAATGCTGTATAGCTCTGGATGTCTAAGTCATTTGCCTCAGAGCCAAATCAACATAAAGCACTCCTCTTCCAAAAAAGTCTCCGCTGAAGAAATGAAATCAGTATAAGAACTATGGCTCTTTTATTTTGATGACCACTGCTTGGTTTAGGCCATTTGCTGCTCCCCTGTTAGCTTGATTATATAATTCCATTTTGGGGTGTCTCTGGAAGGGGACAAATATTATTCAGGAGAAGGTGCCTAATAAATAAACCCAGTTGTGCATCCACATGGAGGCTGATATTTATTCTAAGCAAGTAACCAGCTTCAACATGGTTCAGGCTGGGTGGCCAAGCACTCAGAAAGTAAAAAGTGCAATATTAAGGTTGGGAAGACATACACTAGATAATCCAGCTGGACCTTTGACCTCTTGTATATATGCCTGAAAGTGTCTTATTGTATGACTACAGATTCTTTGGCCCAGAACACAACACTGACTAAAATATAAATGTAAGCATATCATTATATACAAGTGAGTTTTCACACTTGGTTGGGTTCTTGAGTTTCAATCAGATTTACGTAAGCTACGTTTGGAGAAATGCTTGTTTCCTTTTTTTCCCCCCTATATATGCATCTGTACAGAATTAGATAAACTTTATTCCACTTTATTCTGAATTAGAACAATTTCAGGGAATGTAGTATATTTCAGAGAAATATGAACTGAAAATTCCCTTCAGAGCTGTACTTACTTATTTCTACAATAAAAACCTCATTCAATGTATATGCAGAAAGGTAACAACAGTAGTTGTCAGCATCTGCAATGGGCTTCAGATCCTCCTCCTGTCTAGTACCTTGTCCAGAATCTACATCAGTCACTGTAGTGGATATAGTTGTTCTCTTATGGAAGTGATTAACTGTCTAGATAAATTTTGTAATATCATTAACTTTGTCAAAAGTTGTGTGTGACTGAAAATCATCCACAGAATTGGTAGTAATGACCCAATATATTTCATTTCCAACAACAGGGATGACCAAGGCCTTTTGTTTTTCCCATTAAAAAAAAAAGCTCAGATTTCACCAGGATCTTGGTCTCGTACAGGAACGCTTAGATTCCCCTGTTTTAGGGTTGTTTCCAGGTTAGCAAGAGCATCTCCTGTATAACCACATTTGCCACAGCAATTTAAATGTATAGAGAGAATGAGAAGGGGATTTTCAGGAACAGAAAGGAGAGGCTTATAGTCAAGGAAGCTGAATACTCATCTGGAGAGAGGAACTCTGTCCCTGTTGATGTTGCTAAGGTCCTTGGGGAGACAAATGAATTCTGGGAGTCCCTTTTTTTAATCCCCTAGGAGCCCTGCTTAGGACTCCGTGGCTTGCTTTGCAAATGTGCTGAGCCATTACCGTGGCAATCAGAGTTGAAGGGATCTGTGTCTGGAATAGAGAAAACTTTCTACAATGCTAGGGTTTTAGGAAAGGCATGCCCTAGAGATCTAAAATGAGGCACCTAACATCAGTGGACATCCCTGACAATCTATTTTGACTTCAATTTGCTCTTCTCAAGTACACAGGGGGAATAGTAGCACTCTTATTTTTTGACCCAGTCAGATAGATTGGGAAGAGTTTCAAGTTTTCTTGCCTGAGCATATAATGTCTACCACAATTTGACTATAACCTTTTCTACTACCTCTAGATGGTAGTGGAATGCAGATCCAATTACTATTATTGCTACTATTATTATTACCCTGATTTTATTTAAAATATTATTATTATTATTATTTATAATTGTAATAGGATCCTTATTGATTATATACCAGCACTATTGCTGTGAATAAGAGCAGTTGTGGCTTTGCAGACGAGCTTGGGTAGGTTATTCTATGAACAATCATTGCTGATGGTCTCAGCTGAGAAGTAAGGGACAGGGGCAAATGATCTTTCCTTGAAGATGGAGTGGGTAATCTCTTGGTCGCAATCAGGACCAGCTGGCAAAGCAGTGTGAGCAATGTATGTTCTTTTTCTTAATTATTGTTGCTTTTCTTCACCTCTATTTCCCGGTATATTCAAATAAAGAAAATAGAAAGAACCCCTAGATGAAGACTGGGTGTTACATGAACCAGGAATGTATGCTCGCCACAAAGAAGGTGACTGGTACCCTGGGCTGCACTAGCTAAAGTATTGCCAGCAGGTCAAGCGATGTGATCCTTCTTCTCTACTCAGCACTGGTGAGGCCACACCTGGAGTAGTGTGTCCAGTTCTGGGGTCCCCAGTACAAGAGAGACATGGACATACTGGAGAGAGTCCAGCAAAGGGCCACAAAGGTGATGAAGGGACTGGAACATCTCACATGTGTGTAAAGTCTGAGAGAGCTGGGACTGTTCAGCCTGGAGAAGAGAGGGCTCAGAGGAATCTCATCAGTGTATATAAATACCTGAAAGGAGGGTGCAAAGAGGAGAACAGAGCCAGAATCTTTTCAGTGGTGCCCAGTGACAGGACAGGAGGCAATGGGCACGAACTGAAATGCAGGAGGTTCCCTCTGATCATCAGGAAACACTTTTCTACTGTGAGGCTGACTGAGCACTGGCACAGGTTTGCCAGAGTTGTTGTGGAATCTCCTTCTTTGGAGATGTTCAAAAGCCATCTGGACATGGTCCTGGCCAACCAGCTGTGCGTGGCCCTGCTTGAGCAGGGGGTTGGACCAGATGACTTCCAGAGCTCCCTTCCAACCTCAACCATTCTGTGATTCTTTGATTCTGTGACTCAGTGTTCAAAGATGGGGTTAAAGCCCTGCTCCTCTCCCTGGTCCCCATACTGAGGACCCTTGTCCTTTTTTGTTGGGGCTCCAAAGGGAGTTGAGTTCAGGCTAGGACATCTCACGCGTGCCTGAGGAGAGCAGCTTTGCAACTGCTCTTCCTCTGGCTTTGGGGATCTAAGGAGAAGCTGTGGCACTGGGCAGGGCAGTTGCTGGGCCTTTGTGAATCACTGAGTGCCTAGGGGCAGAGGAGGGACCTAACGGTGGCACCTGAAGGTTCCTCGGGCTCCTTCTTAAAACTGCACCTGGATAAGATGGAGCTGGAAATGATGGACCATTTTTTTTATTATTACTTTTTGGTCATAGCCTAAGTTTGCTGTGAAATACAGTTTCAGCTGTCGTGAAATTACTTGCAACTTTCAGGTCAAATCTCCTGGTAACTTCATCTGGGAGAGTCATTTGTAGAGCAGCTTCACCAAAAACTGAAATTGAAATAAGAATAGGACACATCTGTTTCATCAGTGATTGCTCAGCTGCTGGCATTTTTGTGCAGGAAGTGGGAAACTCAGGTTCAGTTTTTCTTCGTTGTTGGAAAGTGCCGATGCTGTTGGGTATGAAGAAGGGTGAATGTACTCAAGCCCTCCTGTGTAAAATGCCTTATTTCATGTGAATATGCTGTCACAGAGAACCCCCGGACAACGGGCTAACCATCACCCTCAGGAATTAGTCCATTTACTTTCTGCATTGACTAGTATTTAAATATTTTTTCAAGACTGGAACAGCTCCAAGGGGAGGAATTAAGAGCAGCGTGCTCCCATAGCATTCCCCAGGGAGATGAGTAGGATATTTGTCGACGAGATAGCTGAATCAGGAAGAAAGTTGGATTTGAGCAGATGTTTCCCAACCAGCTGCTGAGTGGCCTAGCCTCCAGGCTGGAGGGTATCCGAGGGCAGCGTGATCTGGATGGCTCTGGAGCCTTTCCACTTGGCAGGCAATAATTCAGAGCTCACACAGACAAAGAGCCAGGGTGAGTCACCAGTCTGCTGATTAGGCTGCTCTCCTGGGAGGGAGGCACCTGGATCCCAGATCCGGGTTAGGGCTGCAAAGTGGAACAGCATCAACTGGGAGGGATTGGAAATACTTAATGCTGCCTGGTTAGGAGGCTCTTCTTGCGTGGGAGGCAAGAAGAGCCTCCCACTCGGAGAGGGGAGAGAGTTTAACTCAGGTCTCCTAAAACCTAAAGGAAGCTCTTATCACTACCTTATAATTCTGGGGATGGGATGGCTTTTTTTCAGCCGTTGGCTGCTGAGGTGGACGTTTGACCTTGTTTTCTTAAAAGTGATGAAAAATCACTATTTTTTTTTGATCCACCGGGACATTCTGCAGAGAACAGAACAAAACAGTGACTTCTAGTCCTCCTTTCTGTGGGATTATCTTTTTCTTTAAAAAAAAACCCAAATGCATTAGGGCTTCTTACCTGCAGAACAGACAATTATTCACATTCCCCTGAGTGGCAATGCCATACCATGCCCTGGAAAGTGCTGAGAACATGCTTGTATGTGCAGCTGGACACATTATCTCTGTGAATGGTCTGGTGGCCTGGGAGCCAGGGATGGCCACAGAAAAGTTCTTGTGACTATAAAAAGAGAATGGGGAATTTTATTGTCTTGGGAAAGCCTCCACAATTTTCTCTTAAATGGATATGTTAATGGTAAGCAGTAGAAACATAAAGTCTTAGGGACGGATTCTTCTTCATTTGCACCAGCTGAAAGCTGAGGATGATTCAATTAAAACCCAGAGAGTTATTCTGAATTGCCTTTTCTGCAAAACAGATAAGAAAAGTAGCTTAAAAATTATTTATTTGTGTCAATGCTAGAAAATGTGTACAGGGGAGTCTCCCTGCCTTTAACAGAAGTGATCTGAAAGATCCTATCTGGTCTACCTCTGTCAGCTTGGCATCTTTGCAGTAGTCAGTGGTTGCACAAAACTGGCCAATTTTTCCATATATAGTGTTGCT
>JANHGO010000069.1:7140624-7156963 GCA_024606505.1 Aquila spilogaster
TTCGGTGGGTGGCTTTTTTGAATCCTGATTTTCCTGGGGAGCTGTAATTATGGGTGGGGTTGGGCGGGAGCTGGGAACATAGATGGCTGTGTTTTCACAGACCTTCCTTCCGTAGATTAATTTAGGGGATAGACTCTTTCAGTGCAGGTTATTTAAGGATTTAGAAGCTCTTCCAAGACCCATTGAAACCAATGGAAATCTTTCTATTGTCACTGACAGGCTTGGGACCAAGCCGCTAGCCCCAAGTGCTGAGGATAGAGGCAGTTAAGAAGCAGGTGATGAAAGAGCAGAAATCCATCAACACTTCTGAGAAATAAGGCCAAGGGCCTTGAGGTACCAGCACAGGGTCAGATTTTGGAAGGCCACCATTTCAAGATGCGAATGATGTCCGTGGGAGTTGGGTGTGTCAGTACTTCCAAGAATCTGAGCTAGGGAGGCATTCTAAGAAATTTATAGCTCTTTAAAGTGTCAAAGGACTTTTAGAACATGGCCAAATGTATCTCATCCTGAACTCCCAATCACTTGGTGTGCTCAGTAAGAGGGGTTCCAATATCATAGTCGTGAATTGAGCCCTCATGAAACTTTTGGCAAATTACTTAGCCACTGTTTAGAAGCTCCTGTCCATTACATAGGAAATAATGCATTCAGTTGCTTCACAGCTGGAGAAGACTTTGAGAAATTCATGACAACTCAGAAAATAAACCCAGACAGATCCCTCACCACTTATGCCCTTTTTACAGGCAAGTGCAGATGCTAATTTGCCTTTTAACCAAGACTTATTTTTTTTCCTACCATGGAAGGGACAGTACTTCTAGCTTTTGAGCAGCTACTTCCCCCATGGCATTTTACCAGCCAGTCCCAGCCCAACCAGTGCCCGTGACTGATAGACAGGTTACTTCCTTCCACGCTTTCCTGGAAAGATTTTGCCTGGCACACTCCTGTCTCAGCAGGTGACTCACCCATTCTTTGCTCCCATTCTTTGACCTGCAGTTGGGGATGTTTATACTTCAGTCACTGAAGCTCGTGCAGGTATCCCCGAGCTGCCTTTAAATTAATTTGGTGGAGTACCATGGGTAGGATAGCTGTAGTTACAGGGAACAATGTGTGGGCTGAAAAACCAGGGTATGAAGTGAAGTAAATGCTCATAATTAGGCTGAGCCACTCTGCCCTGAACTGGCCAATGGATCCTGAGCTCACTCTTTTAAAGACATAACTGTTTTTTTACATATTATGATTTCTCTCACACCACTGGATAGCCCCATGCAGTTCCACAGGCAATTACTCATTCTTCTTGGTGTCCAAGAGGGAGTAAAACCTTATCACCTCTGCCCTGACGGTGCCTACTTCTGCTCTACACTTATAAGCTACCTTACCCTTTCCAGTTGTTTAGATGATTAACATAACACAACAAATGCTTAAGTATTTTAGTTAGACTGAAGTTCACTGCCAGCCTCAGGTCTGAAAGATTTAAGCGAAGCAGAACTCACGTACTCTTCACAGCCCTCTCAGCTGATATTTTCTCTTCCTGTGAACTTTACATCTTTTGTATCTTCAGGCTGCCACAATATTCACATTATTATTAGCAACTTTATCACAGTTGTATGCTACTCTTCCCTTTATGGAATCACAGTAAAATGTTCTCTGATACAGAATATTTTTTCCATCTTTTCAGCTTTTGGATTTTTATCTTGATTTTTTTTATCTTATATCTCTCTTTCTCCAATCCTTCCCCTTGCCCCAAAGATAGAAATACAACATATCAGAAAAAGGAAAGACAAAATAGAAAATGAATCCAAAAAAGATCCCTCCAAAATGGCCAAGAACACAAAAAGTCGATTTTAGAAATTGTAAGTTTGAGGAGAAAGGTTGTGTTTTTCTTCTGAACAGCCTGGAATTTTAATTATAAATCTGATGAACCTTCTTTCTTCTCTCCATAATTTTCTATCTAAGTGATGAAAAACCCTTCTCTCCCCTTGCTAATCCTTCTCCATCTGAATCCTTTGACATGACTTCTTGTGTGGCCTTTGGCACGTCACTTCACCTCAGTTTCCTCATCTATAAAATGGCTATTAATCCCTGTGTAGCATCACCCACGCAAATTGCCAAGGCTTATGCCTGAACAGAGCTTTGAAGATAAGTGAGGAAAGTTTCAAAAGAACCTAAAAGATTTAGGAGTGAAAGTTTCATTAACTTTCCATCAGATTTATGCTCTTATATCTCCGAGAGCCTTTTGAAAGTCTGCAGAACTGCAAGACTTTACTAATCACAGTCTTATTCCCTGTTTTCCTCAAGGAAAGAGATTGCTCCAGGCTAGTTTTGGTGGAAGAATTTGTTCCTCAAAAGAAGCAAGGTGGGACTTGGGGCTCCCCTCATTCTTCCTCCTTTCTATGTATAAGATATGAAATCTCAAATGCATGCTCCAACCACTTCAGGCAAAGTGGTACTTCTCAGACAGTCGGTATTTATATCAGTAGATCTACTTAGTTTATTTTGACTGAAAAAGGGAGGGCAAGGCCATATCAGCAGCTTTGCTGCTGGATTTGAGATAGTAGCTTTCAGCTGGGAGGCAGTGATCTCATCTGGATGGTGCACAGGTGGTCACCTCCTCAGTTAACAATACTAGTTCTGGAGGAGAGCTTAATACTGTGCTCTCTTGAAGTGCAGCTGGATGGAGCGGGCCTGCAAAGATGTCTGGTTCATCTTGGGACATGCAGGTTGATTCAAGAAGAGTAATGAGGTTTCTCTAACCACAAGAGGATAATCTTATCAACCCTTTTGTCTATTGAATGGAGGTCCAAGGCTTTTTTTGCTAAAAGAATAGCAGCATTAAGGAAAAATAAAGATCAAAATTGCTAGTTACACTCTGAAACAATTCCAAATACTGGTCTCTTTCTTTTTATTTTATTTCCTTTTATTTTGAGATTGCTACCTTGATTCTCGATTTATAGTCTCTTTCAAAAACTGTACAGTGAAAAAAAAAAGAAACTAATTACCCCCAAAAGTGCTACAGATAGCATCTGGTTAGTGGCTTTGGTCTGTTCAGCTTCAGTGGCTAAACCACCGTCCTGACATCAACTGGAAATAATGTTGCTTTCTTTGGGGGACTTTCCTTATCAAAATGAAAATGAACTAGTGTAAAAAGAAACATATTAATTGGCCATAAATTCAGTATTTCACTTTGATTTTCATTGTATCTATTGATAGACTCAGTGCAGTTGAATTTGAGAATGAAGCATGAATTGAAAGAAGAAACATGGAAGGTTTGGTTTACAAAGTTTTGAGATATATTGATTTAAAATATATTTTTTTTATCTGAACCTATTTGCTGTACTTGATGCAAATTTGCTAGTGATTACGATCATTTTGCCTACAACTACATTTTAGCTAAAATAAGGTTTTCTAAAAAGAAGTGCTGGCCTGAGTTTGGAAAATGGATTCTTAAGAAAAAACAGCAGGCATCGCTATAATGTTAAGAAAAGTTAGTTTCTGGGATTGACAGCATAGTGGGGATGGACCTGATATTTTCAATTGATTTCTTCTAATTTGATCTATTCTTTGATTCTGTAATTATCTGTCTGTGTTTAGTACCTTGTCCCCATTACCCCAAGATTTTAATACCTTCCAATTGAATACATTCATCCTTTAACACCAATTTTCACGTTGTCTTCCATTTACAAGAGACAAAGGAAGCGCAGAAAGAGGTAATGGTGAAAACTTCTGACTGAGCAGGCAACTGAGCCAACAAGACTCAAGTCTCAAATCATGATCACAGTGTAGGTTTCCCATTTTCTCTTCAGATGTACAAAGCTAAATAAATATTAATAGATACAGAAACCTCTCTAAAATGTTGGTTTTTTTTTGAAATTCTGAAAAAAAAAATGAATGTCTTGTAAGACTTTTATTTTTAATTTTTAGATTTATTTAACTACCGTGGAGTGCAATGTTTCTTCAAGGACTCTGACAGTTTCCATGCCTACTGACAACAAGGGACCCCCCAAAAAACAGGACAATTTAGCTTGTACTGGAAGGTTCTTGATATGCAGCAGAGTTTCTTTTCACCTCTGGAGTTGCACACTGAATTCTAATTAGAGCTGTTAATTAGATACATTTTGTTAAAACATGTTTCATCAAAGCTGAAGCATTTTGTAAAGAACTGTCTATTTTGTTGACATTTTTCTTGGACAGATTTTTGAGGTTCAAGGCTCTGGTCAAGGAGGGAATTCAAAGAGAAGCAGAGTTTGGGTCTCTGTTGCATGGATAACATGAAAGTGTTATTAAAATTCCAGATTAAAATATGCCAAAATATTTGAAAAGCTTTTATTTTCCTCTTTTTTTTTTTTTTTCCTCTCCGTTGTGGAGGGAAACAAATTTCACAACCTCAAAAAATGTGGTAAAATGGAATTGCTGTCCTGTGGACAATTCCCCTAATAAAGCCAACAAACTTGTTATGCTGAGTCCAGTTCCTGTTAAAGCCCAACAATTCATGTATGCAACCTTACCAAGTGTCCAGGCTGTTTCATGCATTGTTAATAATTATGGGCACATCTTGGTGGTCATATTGAATTCAATGGCAATTTTCCCACAGATGTTATCAAGAAGAGAATTTATCCTTATATGCTTTGATTGTATAACTTTGTTTCTGTTATTCCTTAAGACTCCCCAGTCCGTGCCAGCATGTGAAATTCTGATGAAGTTTTATGTTAGCGGCTGCTGCTAACTGTTCTTAATTATTTGATAGTCATCTGAGGCCTGAATTTCAAAGATGTGGAACTCCTCTTGTTCCAATTCTAATCAGTGGTAATTTGGATTCTTCGTCCATCTTTAAAAGAGACCTTAAAAGGGTATTCCTGATCCCATTGTCTCTAATGGATGCATGTCCATACATGCAGGTCTAAATCTTCAGTTAACAAATGAGGTACAGCTTGTTAAAAATAGACAGAATTATCTTTTTTTTTTTTTTTTTTGAGGAATTCAAGATTTCTCCTTTTTTTGGGGGTGGGAGGGAGGAGAGGTAATCACAAATTTAGAAAAAAAAGTAATGAAATCACAGAATTGTTCATAAAGCTAAGTATTTGGATAGGCTTTGTTTAATCCTCATTGAAACATTCTCTTTTGTCTGTATTATTCCAGCCAATATGAGGCAATGATTACCCTGCATTATATTTCCTGATCTCATCACAAGAATAAAAACACAATGAATATTTTGACTTTAGAGGAATGAGACATTTAATAGCTGCACATTGAACTCTCTGGTGAAACCAATGCATCCCTCCACAGTACTGTGATTTGTAGAATCAGTATTTTCTGCAGGAAAAATTAGACTTTCAGTTCCAGCCCTCTCTTATCAGGAGTATCAGGAGAATCATAGAATCTTTTGAGTTGGAAGGGACCTTTAAAGATCATCTATTCCAACTTGTTTTCCTCTTTAAGAACTGATTTTCCATCAATATTTCAAGGACATTCAGACTTACCAGTGCTTAGTGGATCTGAAGGGATAAAACAGGAGCTGCTGGCACTGTCAGCATTTCTGCTTGCCACTGCCTGGTGGGAACAGTGAATTAGACAGTAATGCATATCTGGAGGTCTCTACAGCAATGGGTTCACAATAGTCTGGTCCTCCTCAGGTTGTACGTTCATGGTCAAGTGCATGGCTGGATGAGATATTATAGCATCATGGGGTTTTCCAAGCCCTTCTCAGCTTTACTACTTCAAGTAACAGGATTTTCTTCAATGGAAGCAGAACATAACTTTAGTACAAGCTGTCCTACTGAAGAGGTACAGTGGCTTATCTATGAAACTAGAAGAGAGGGTTTTAGACTCTTCCCACTCAGAAATCATTAATGTAGTCAGACTTCACATCTAGACTAACACCCTATCTCACCTTAACAATAAATGAAAAGAAAAAGTATCTGCATGCTAGATGCATAGCTGTATCAACAGTCTAGAGTGAAGTACAGACATTTCTGTCTTCGGGCACCCAAACTGAGGCACCTAAAACATCTTTTATTCTGTCAGTTGATACTCAGCAGTTTCTGAAAATCAGCCTTTGGAAGTACCAGAGAAAAGCTCCCAAAATGTAAGGACCTACTGTCAAAAACAAGTTCTCACTGGGTAATTTGGAACAACTTACATACCCCCACCCCTAAATGTTTTTAAGGGAAAAACCAGGAAAATCCTTTCCATTTGGGGTCAGAGCAAAAATTACTCCCAAACTGACACCTTACCTACCACATTTCCAGCCTAGTGAGAACACTGCATCTGAAATTGAAAGATTTATGTTGGAAATGTTGACACAGCCCTAAACTGGACTAATTTGTGCATCATGGAGTATTGTGGAGTGAGGGACCTTCAACTCCATCCTTCTTTTAGTCCTTAAAGGGACTTGTAGAAAAGATTTTTTTTTATATCGAGTTTCTTTCACTGAAAGGATTCCATAGATAAAGCTCATAAACTATGCAAGCACAGATACAATGTGGGTGAAAGGGTTAAGAGACTGAAGAAGACTCAGTAATTCTCACAAATGGGGACCAGATGTTTCTTGACATTTTTAAAACATACAGTCTCATCTACCCCTATGTATCTTTCTGATACCATGAGCTATTCAATTGAGATCAGTGAGAAATTACTGAGAAGGTAGTTTCTTTCCCATGGCTTCTTTTTGTATAAAAAAATACATGGGCAAAATAATAAGGATATATCAATAACAGCAAGAACAGTTCTCAGCTCATATAAATTGACATAGCTCTACAAAAGTAATACAAGAGCTCTGATTTGCAGCAGGTGGGCTTTTGTGCCTCAGTGTGATTTTCTGTATCAAGAGATATGGCAAGAGCTGTTTATAGACTATGTCATGTTGTTCAGCATTATGGCTGTGCAAGGCTGTGCCAGGTCAAACACCCAAAACAGAACTAGGCTTGCTGTATACACAGAAGTTTTGAAATTCCAGGAGGAAGGAGTTGCACACTGAAGAATAAGAATTGAGGTGGCAATAGCATTGCATTTGAACTTCAAGGTATGACAGAAGTGATCAGGGGCAAGATACATTCATACATTAGATACATTCATCCTATAACGTAAAATGAGGGATAACGTGGAGCTCAACAATATTCAAGCAAAAGGAAAATCCACTGTCTTTTTGCTTCTTCCCACATTAAAATCAGTTAAAACGAAATGATGGAAAGGAAATGAGGGCTACGTTGCAGTTCTGCTACAACGGATAGGTCACATCATGCTTATTCAGTCCAGTCTGATTCCTACTCCAGTATGACTCACTTCTGCATACTCATGAGGGGATGCTGAATTTGGCAGGCAAAACCCTGATGCAGCCATATCACGTTCTGTAAATCTTGTTGGCTCAGTTTAATCTGTATCCGAACAAGACAGCCTGTTTGACAAAAGGGTTGGGCTGAGCAGTGGTAGGGCAGTTCAATACCCAAAGCAACTTTCAACATCATCAACCAGGACCACCTTCCTCTTGAGCACTTCAGTTCATTTCTTTGTCCACTGTGGACTGGTGGGCTCTTTTTCCAGGTGCAGGAAATTATAGCAGCAGAAAAGGGAGCTAAATGAAGGGAAGTTATGTCTCTGTCAGTCAGGTGTTGAGCAATTTGGGAGCAGTGTGGCTTCTGGATGTTTCCCACCACAAACGCACTGCACTTGGAGAAGCATGGCACTCAGACTGTGGGGAAACCGGATGAGCCAATCTCGTAGCTGTGTTGAAACTGCCCTCCAGCTAATGACTTAAACACTATGAGCTAAGAACACAGTACTGTCAGAAGGAAACTGCACAGTAGCAAACTCAGATCATCATTCTGGTCTTAGATGAGTTCTGTCCGTGGATGCTGTAATGCAGTCCTACTACACAGATTTTTCTGCGCAAGAACTTTTTGAGAAAGTGCCCATCATCTGGCCATCTTGCTTTGAAAGCAAGCAATAAGATGACTCTGGAAAGAGAGGACTTGAGCCAGAGCTGATATCTTCTGAGAATAATAATATTTTGATAATCTAATAAAATACTTAATGAATTATATTTAGTACTTAATTACTGTATTTTCATAATTTATTTTATACCTGTGCGACTTGATATCTGGGTATCTTCTATATTCATTTCAGTTTACCCTGTTTACCCAAGTCTTTTTAATATGTTTTAGAAAGGGATATCACAGATGATGCCCTGTCACATAAAGCATCTTTAACCTATGTATATGAAATATCCTTTTTCTAGACTTTTTGATTTACTGTCTCTTTTTATCCAGTGTGATACAAACTAGTCAATGTATTACCTTCAGATTTTTCTACTGAAATTTTCTCTTTCCCTTTTCACAAACTTGAATAAATGTTGGCCAGTGGCCAAGTAATTTTCCATATCAGTAACCTCTCTGCTTGCGTGCATTTAGGAGCAATGTGCCTCTTGCAAAGTCTGCTTTACTCTAAATGCAGAGCTCTTGTACTCTGAAAAATCCCCTAACTTTCTATTTAACCGGTCAACCACGTGCTGGCTCCCTGCATTTGATTTCATTATTTTCATGTACCTTTCTTCAGATTTCCCTACCACTACTTAATACCAAAGTAATACTGTTTTCTAAATTTACTCTCACTGAACTCAATATTTAATGCATGATGTCAGGTATCATAAAGATGAAGAGCTGTAAAATTTTATTCTTATTGGTATGAATTGCTCTATCATCTCTGACACTACTCTTGGAAGCAGCTGAATAGAGATTGATGAGCTGACATTAATGAATGATAGCGATCCACAACCATAGAATCACAGAATGATTTGGGCTGGAAGGGATCTTTAAGATCATCTAGTTCCAACCCCCCTGCTATAAGCAGGGAGACCTCCCACTAGACCAGGTTGCTCAAAGCCCCATCCAGTCAGCCCTTGAATGCCTCCAGGGAGGGGGCATCCACAGCCTCTCTGTGTGACCCGCTCCACTGTCTCACCGCCCTCACAGTAGGTGAAATCAGTTACCAAAGTTAAACCTGAGAAAGATGAGAATTGAGTGGTAAGTCTGCAGAAGAAAAGGCCAAATGTAGCCTTTAGATTAAATTATTGATGTATATCAATGTAGAATAAAAGCAGAATTTGGCTCCACGTTTTAGATTTATTTATTTATTTTTAAACAGGCTGAACTTCTATAGGTACACTAAACAGAGTAAGGCACAGAACTGAACATTGTCCATTTTCTTTAATTGCTAGCATGCTCCCAGGGAGTTTTCGGCACATCCTAACTAGCACTTTTCCCCTTAATGCCCTGACACAGCTTTGTGGATAGTGTGTGTCAGAGATATTCCCAACATCTAGAGTGCAAAGAGACTTCTCTCTCTTTTAGGGGAAGAAAAGGAAATACAGCTTTATGGGCCTGTCCTGAAGCACTTGCCTGCAGGGCCAGAGAAATGGATAATGACATAGACACAGCTGTTGTAGGCAACAGGCAATATTGCTGTACAACACACGCTCTACTAGAGCCGGTAGTGAATCATATACAGACACATAGATTGTCAGCACTGAGCTAAAGACTCATTTATGGAAGCTGTTCTTGAAACCGGTGTGACTCCTTTGTGATTCAGGTACAGAAAGGAAACCCGAAAAGAGCAGCTGTTATCAGCAGCACCTGGTTTAATTCTTCACAAATTAAATAAATTGCATGTACACATGAACAGTATGTACATTATGTGATATGTACAATATGTGAAATTTGGGACAGGGAAAACAGGGCTTGTGAAGGGGTTGGAGAACATGCCTTGTGAAGAGTGACTAAAGAAACTGGGGCTGTTTAGTCTGGGGAAGAGGAGGTTGAAGGGAGACCTTATTGCTCTCGTCTCTTCTCACTAGTGACAGGCGACATGACAAGGAGAAATGGCCTCAAGTTGCGCCAGGGAAGTTTGGTTAGATATCAGGAAAAACTTCATTACAGAAAGGGTTGTTAAGCACTGGAATAGGCTCCCCAGGGAGGTGGTTGAGTCACCATCCTTGAATGTGTTTAAAATCCGTCTGGATGTGGTGCTCAGAGACATGATTTATCGGTGGGTTGTTAGAGTTAGGGTAGTATGGTTAGGTTATGGTTGGACTTGATGATCTTGAAGGTCTCTTCCAACCCGAGCAATTCTATGATTCTATAAGAGGATATGTAAAGGGTTAAGGCAGCTCTATGAGGATGATAAAGTTGAAATGGCCCTGTGTGCTTTGTTAGAGGTTATTCTCCTTGAGCAAGTACAACAACAAAAGGAGACAGAAAGCAGCAGTGAAAATCTAGTTGAAAACATGTGTAGTAGGAAGGGACTTTTGGCATGTAAAGACAGCATGAAAAGGTCACACAAGCTTGTGTGGGTGGTGGAAGACACCACAGAGACTAGCACCCACATGGAGGTATGGTGATGATATTTATCCCTGTAAGTACCAAATACTCTGCAAGTACCAAAACAATGACAAAAATAGGAGCACAAAAGAATATAGAGAGACAAAGGGGACTGACTCTTCAGAAGATAAAATCAGGTGCAAGTCAAAGGGAGAAGAGGAACTAAGCACTGAAGTGGGAGTTGCAAGGTGTCTTTAAAATAAAGGGACAAAAGTGTACAGGGAAAAGACACTGAAAATTTCTGGTTGTTTTGACTTCATGGTCACTATAGTAGATAAAGAATGTGTGAGGTGTGACCCTTTGTCCCTAAGACTGTATTCTCCAGGGTGTGGGGTTGGATTTTAAGTGCACCATGTAAAAATGTAAGTTATGCAATGAAATTTTCCTTGTCCTCTTCTTCCAGAAGACCCTTCAGTGTTAGTTAATCTAGTCTGATTACTGTTGAGTGACTGAAGGAGACAACAGTACCCTAAAATGCAAGGTTTAATATGAAGAGATCTCAGGCCCAGTTTTGACTACAGTTATTTTTATATTGGCTTAAACAGAGATCAGAATCTGATCCAAATTGTGCTCAAAGCCTCAGTGTATGTTTTGAGGGACAAATCTTCGATGTGTTTTGTGAATCTAAAAATGCCAGAGTATATAGAATATGGCTTCTGCTTTTTGTCTGGTTCAGTTCCAGTCTTGTACTGTGGACTTTCTATAGAAAGTAGTGTACCTGGCACAGGAATGGGCATAGAATCATCATAGGACTTTTCTATCTGCCTGGATAATGTACTAGAACCCAAAGGTGAATAAACCATGGACTCTCACTTAAACCTTAAATTTCACATTGTTGTGGCATGCAACCAAGCTCTTGGCTTCTCTCATAATCTTGAAGAAACTTAAAGCAAATCCCCACCTAAGCTCCATGCAGAAGAGCTCTCTAGTAATCTGGATGAAGGGGCAAAAAACTCTCAGAGGGACAGCGGGAAGTCAGAAAAAAATGACGAGAATGTTACTGAGTGCTTCATTTCTGTTTCTCATCACTCTTACACTGCATTAGGCTTAAGGGTCCTGGGTCAACTATGAAATCTCTTCATAGCCTGTATAGTATTTTCATAATACAAGTATTTGGTGGTGATGTTTCCGTTCATTTCTTCCATTGTATTTATTTATCTCTGCTTTTTACCCCTACAGATGTTTTCTTTGGAGCTCTTAATTCTTCTGAAGAATTGTTGTCTTCCTCAAAGCATCTCCAAGGGATATTTCCAGCAGAGGCAGAGTTCCTTCATTGACAAGTACTAGGATGTCTTCACTGTGTGCTGTGGTGGTACCAGCCATACAGCCAATTGGAGTAGAGTATTCCAATACTCCAATTGAAAATAGAGTGCTGGTAGTAGATGTTTCTGAGCCCAAAGCGTTCATGGGGAAGTAATTTCTGTGGCTGCTGTAGAGGAAATTATACTCACAAAAGTATTTAACAAAATTCTGGATTCCTTCCAGTCAGGCAGATATTTTTATTATGATTAAGTAATCATGTCAGGGTCTCATTTGCTGCAGACTTTTAAGAAAGCAAGGGGCATTCCTGAATGCTGCATTCCATGTTTTTCCATTCTGTCTGAGACACATTTTATTCCATTTCATCAAGGGAGACACTATTTTCCACAAAGGTAAATCTACTGTCACTTTTCTACACTGCTGTTTTCTCCTTATTTCCCTTCTAAATAACAAGAAGAGTATCTGCCTTCTCTCTAGAGTCTTCAGTGAGACAGTCTGAAGAACTCCCCGGAAGAACAAGACCGTAACTACATTTGGCAGATGGGGCATCGAGGCAGAGGGAAGTGATTTATCCAGAATCACCCAGCAATGATTCCCTGAAGCAGAGCTAGGAGCTAGGGACAGGATGCAAATCTCAAAAATTTCAGGGTGAGCACACACATCTCACCTGAGCTCAAAGCTAAGGGGATGGAAGTTTTGCATGGGTAATGGATTTTAACTCTAACTGTGTGTATTGGATTAAAGCTTTTTCTTCAGGTTATTAGTCCCCTGTGATATCAGATGACATCATCGGACTCTAGTGTCCCTCTGCAAGTCAATATATAGAGTTTGATGCAATGTATGTGTGTATTTTAAGCTGGGTAGGACACTAGAGATTCCCTAAATGGGTTTCAGGAATTTGTTTGCTTCTCTCTTCAAACTATGTGTGCCGTCTTCATGACAGGGTCATGGCCATGATGTGCCCTATTAGAAGGACAGGTCCTTTTATGATCTGACCCTATGTATACTGTGTGGCACCTCTTCCACTTTACACACACGATCCCAAAATCTAATCTTTGCAGCCCTGCTATTCACCATGGATCTTTTCTATCCTGAGAAGTTATCATTTTTAGTTCTCTTTAGTTCGGCTTTCTGCATCAGTGAACTGTAGATAGAGACATTCTTCCTAATGCAATATGAAGTCTACAGGTAAAAGGCCTGTATGTGAAAGATGAACTATTTTAACTGTGCAGAACACTGCACTCTAAGTATTATGTATTCCAGTCACAGGAGATCCTTTTCTTATGTAGCAGAGCGAGCCAGAAGTTACTCCAATTGTGTGGTGAACTCCAGCATTTCAAAATTTGTTTTGGTAATTAGAAATTGCAGTGTTTCGTGGAACGGAAAATCCAAGTTGTTTTAAGACTGAAACACAGAAACACACTTATCGAAAGGGAGGTCATTAGCCTGTGCTACTTGGCACAGGTGGGGACTCAGCTGCCCTGAGGTATGTGGTCCTAACCACCAAACTCTAAAATAAGTAATAAACCATTTGGAAAACATCCAGAGGAGAGTAACATGAAGGAGAAGAGGTTTAAGAAAACATGACCTATTACGAAAAGTTGAAGGAATTGAGTTTGTTTAGTCTAGAAAAGCAGCAAGGGAAGGGAGGCATGATAAGAGTCTTCAAACATATAATAGGTTTTTAGAAAGAGGACAGTGATTGATTATTCTCTGTGTCCATTGCGGGTAGGAAAAGAAGAAGTGGCTTTAGTTTGCAATGGGAGAGTTTTAGGTTAGTTATCACAAAAACCTTCTAACTTGTTGGGCAGGAAAAACATAACTTTGATGGGCTGCAGAATCACTTCCGCCAGAGGTTTCTCAGAGCAGGTTAAAAAAATGCCTGTCAAGGATAATCAAGATATACCTGATGTTACATCAGGACAAAGGGCCAGACTGGAAGTTCTCCTGAAGTCTTTGTCTCTTTGCTCTTTGCTCTCCCATCATGCTATGAAATGCTTTATCTTCATTGTGCACATTGTCATAGAGATGACAGTCTAAGTGAAACCCCTTGTACCATTGTGTACTGTCATTCTAATTAATTGTGAATATTTAAAATTTTTTAACGTTAAAAGTTGAAACAGAAAACAAAATCAAAGAAAAATTCTGAACAAAGCAAAGTGAGAAGGTCAGACTCAATGTTCCATTTCATCTTGCAGTTATTTTGGAATACTGCCAACAAGAGTATTATCACAGTTAACCTGCTTCCCAAAAAACATCTTGATTTTGATACATCAGCTTTTTCCTGGTAGAAAGCAATATAATCAAATCAGCATTAACCAACCCTGTTACACCAGGAGGACTGACATATGTTAATAGCACAGGTCTCAGTTGTGTTACTCTAGCTCTGTACCGAGAAAATGTTTTTAGCAAAACTTTACTCCCTCTATGGTGGATTTGAGGTGGGAAATGGTATTTATAGTACAGTCATTCTCCTTCCAGAGTTTAAAAAGCACATTTGCAGCAGAGGAATGGGCAGATGAAGAGAGTTCTCCTTGCTCTTTTTGGAGTTTCAAGGCTGAAGATAACAAAATCTTGGCAGCAGCTGAAGGAAGCTGAACAGCTGAGGGGAACCAGAAAAGTTATCATCTCTTTATTTAGAATTTAAAGTGTGAGGAGGTGATCCAGTCTCTGATAATTTCTGTATGCTTGAAAGTGAAAAAAAACCTAAAAATTGTTTATGAGAGTAAAGACCTAATTATCTCTGTCTTTTAAGCCTGCAGGTTGCATGGAAATTCCTTTGGGGTCAGAGAAATGCAATTACTGAGTAATCCGTGGGGACATGTCATCCTATAATCACCTGATATTTGTTTACCAACAATTCGCATTAATTTTCCCTTAATTAAGCAGCAGTTGCCTTGTACTTAGGGTCTTGTGATTGAAATTATCATTGACACTTCCTGAAAGTGAAAGTTGCTTTAGCCTGCAGAAGTGGATGTGCTACTGTTAAAGTCATATACTTTATAGTGGAAGCACTGGACTAAGGCTTCCTGTATGCTTTGGGATTCTCATGCTCTTGATGGCATTAGGCTTTATTTTACTGTTACCACAACTATTCCCTGGATATGACCATGTCTGTGTCCAATTTCAGAGTCTCTGTGATATAAGAATGTGCTTCAAAGTTGTACTTGTAAAAGGACGAAAACATATTCTTCCTTGAAAATGGGCTGTATGGGCAGACTGTAGGCCAATACCCAAATACTGATCCTTTCATAGGAAGATATTTCTACAGACATCCATGGGTCGTTGTCAGCAGTGTACAAAGCAGGTAGAGCAATCTCTCGAGGAAGGGGCACCAGACGTATGCTACATGTTTCCTGCTATCAATGACACCACCATGGGCAGTTGGGCTGTCACTATTGCATAGTGACACCTCATGGGCATTGCACACAGCTGGCAAGAAGTGTTGCAAGAGAAACTGGTGAGAAGGAATTGACCTAGAGAGGGGAAAGTGAAAAACTGCATTTTTTGATCAAAACACTTTGGAAAGCAATAACTAAAACTTTGGGCCCATGTCTCGCTTTGCCCAGGAACTGCAGCAACACCACACGTGACTTATGCAGAGATTCTTCTGGAGAAACTATTTTTCATCATTTGACTACAGTGAAAAAAAGCAAGCCAGACGAGTGTGGCTGAACGTTGGATGTACAACCCCCAAAGCAAATCATTCATAATGAATGCCCTATCCCATTTTTATTCATTCTGTGTTGTCTCTATATGACAGGATGTCTAGAGGCCAAATACTGTTCTCCATAATGTTGGTGCAATCCCATTGATACATTGATTTCAGGAGGTCACACCAGATTATCATAATGGCTCCTTCAGGCCATAAAAATCTATGAATACGAAAGCATGAGAGAGCAAGTTGAGGAAAATGCAGAAAACTTAACTTCATATTTTTGTGTGGAGGAGGCAGGGGAGTAGAGGGACTGTAACATGATAGACACAGGGTCTTTTGACTTTTGGTTATGAATGTGAACACTTTTCAGGTTGGTGCTTGGTGAAAGCTGCTACTATTTGATGGCTCAGGAGTGGTTTATGTGAAACGAGGTGGCAGTCTCTGTACAGTTCCTTGGAGCTAAAATCTGGTGAAGTCAATACAGTCTTTGACTTCAGCAAGTCTCAAATCAGGCCTTCAGTGGATAAAGGTTTTCAGTAACATCAAACTATACACCAACTGATGCCTTCTGCATTCAATTTAACCCTCACCTTTCCCTCTTCTTCAATACAACCCAGATTTATCTGACTATTTGCTTTGAAAAACTGAGAGAAACAATGACATCCTTTTTAAAAATGGCTCTCAAATGGGTACCACTGTAATAAAAGATTGACACTCTTTAAAAACAAATGTTGCAGCAACAACAAACTGAATTTCATCCATAAAAGAGTCTTAAATACCCACATCCCTTCCTCAGGGACAAGTTTTCCATAAACAGGCAACATTCTTTTGTTGTTCTTGTATTTTTTAACAGTCTTGTACACTATCTTGTCGAGATGTCATCAATACAATTGCTTTGACATTTTTAGTGCAGCATTTGGAAAGCAGGTTGGGATTTTCAGTCCTGCAAGCCAATATAAGTCAGTCTCTGATACTTAATTTCTCTATGAGATCCTTCACTTCTATTATAAACAGATCCAGCAGTTGAGAGATAAATTTCTTGGTAACAGTTTGGACTTTT
>JANHGO010000069.1:7157156-7187883 GCA_024606505.1 Aquila spilogaster
CCTCGCTCTGCCTGGAGGCTGTAGATCTTTCTGCACTGGACTTGTGTAGGCTGAGGTTATAAACTTCAGCATGGAAGTCATACAGAGGGGCTTAATTTTGAACATTAGGAAAAAAAAGAACACGTACACTGTGTACACGCTTAAAGAGGCAAGTTAAAATGTAGACATTTAAAGCATCTCTTTCTGTGAATACTGAGAGTTTTTAAATGAGGGTGACTTGAAAAGGGAGACTGTATCTCTTTTATTTATGTCCTATTAAAATTTTATTTAAAATCAATATGATTTTTTAAAAATCTATTCGTTCTCATTATTTATGCTGCTTGCATTATGTGTATTTTTTTTTTCCAGATGAATAATGAGCATAAGATAATGTAGTATTATTTTCTGGCTCTCAGACATTCAAACTAAGAGGTACCCCATACATAGCAATAAGAATTTCTTTTTAAAGCACAGTGTAATCTCTTGCAGCAATGTAAATAATAATTTAAAAAGTCACCAACAAAAAAACAACTCACCATACCAGTGGATTTTTAGCAGTATTTAAATTTCTGTTAATGAAAAAGTTCACCGTGTCTCAAACTCCTTTCTGGTCTTTCACTGCTGCAGGAAGTAAACTTCAACTCTTCTCAGAAAGCCTGAACATCTGAAACTTAGCAGTAAAAATAACCTTAACAAAATAAAACCTGCTGTCAGCTTCTGATCTAAGTTATACGTTTGATTTTCTTTCAGTATTAGTTTAGGATTTGTCTCTTTTATATAAACAATCTACCCAGACTGTAAGATGAAATTCTTAATCATTCGTGCAGGAAAAAACCCTCACCTGCTGGGTGCCTTGGAGATACTGGGAGTTACTGGGAGATCATTTAAACCTAGGCACATTTATTCAGATGGGCAGAAGTTGGGTTACAGACTGATTCCATTTTGCTTGGAGCTGAAACTTGTTTTTTAGGGCATCTATGAGAAAAAGGTTACTTCAGTACAGATAGTTCCTGCACTGTGTCCTTTTAACAGCATCTTTCTTGATGTCCACACTAACTTTCACACCACTAATAGAATAGAGGCACAAAATCAGAGACTAAGCAGAAAAGCTCTTGATCTTGTCCTCAGATTGATGCAAGTGAAGACAAACACAAGCAGATCATGCTTGTACAGATAGAACCGTACTGTGGGAATCATAGAGTAGCTTGGGTTGAATGGAACCTTAAAACCACCTAGTTCCAACCCTCTGCCATGGGCTGGTTGTTACCCACCAGATCAGGCTGCACAGAGACCCATCCAACCTGTGCTTGAATACCTCCAGGGATGGGGCATCCATAGTTTCTCTGATACTGGATATGGGCCTGAGGATAAAACAGTAGCATGGCAAGTGTCTATACTTATTGACTTTGTCTTCACAGCAATCATACTCCGTAAATACATACCACATCACACAAGAAATTTCTAGTTAACCTCACAGTGTGGCATAAAGGAACTTTTGCTAATTATTCTGTGAGAAATAAAAAGATTACAAGAATATTATTGTTTACCCCCAGTAAGGCAGTATAAAAAGCCTTATTTCTGGTAAAGAAAAGAAGTTCCCCCATACTCTGCATAGCTCTGAAGCTATGCAATGAATCAAACACACCATTTTGTTGAAGTGTTTATCATGTGTTTATCATTCTAGAATAAATACGACATGTGATGCATCCCTGTGCATTGTGGCACGTTCTTTCTAGCTCAAAAAGCCTATGATTGCCAAAGGCAATCATAACACTAATTCCTCTTACTTGCTGATCAGGAGCCATCTCAGAACTCAAGCTGTTTGATTTTTTTTGTTCCTCTTACATGACTAAAGTTCTATAGGTCCTGATTTAATTGCACTCACCGCCTTTAATTCCCATTGGATATGGCGACAGCATTGGCCATTAGCTCAGAGAACTTTTCTTACTCTCCCTTGCTTACCTTCAATGTATTTATAAAGTGCACTTCTAACCCCTATTTTTTTTCTAACCTCTTTGTTACCAAGCATTTTTTTTAAAGTCAACAATCTATGCTCAGACATGTTATATTGATGTAGCACGAAAGACAGATGAAAAATAACTGATATGCCTACGTAGGACAGCACACTGGACTGCAGTAATACCATCTGGGGTCCTGTAAACACTATAACTGTGTCAATGTCAGCTCTCCTCTGGTTGTTACCAGAGGTAGTTCAACTGGATGTATACCATCTCTCCTTTGTCCATTAAACCTCTCTTTTGTCTCTTCTTTTGAAGTAAGCACTCTGTCTCTCTGATCATCCAAGTAGTTTTCTATGTCATTTAATCTACTCATGTTTTTAAACATAAGTTGATTGTGGATGTACATGTCCAGAATATCCAAGTGAAGTTGTCTTTAAATATACAATGCAAACTATTTTTCCTACCTTCATAAACTACTGAGGAGCTTTAAATTTTTTGTTTAAATCTGGCGAAGATGAAGATACTTTAGGTGGAGTTTGTTGCTGGGGTTTTTGAATGGGTTGTGTTTTGAAAAATCATTACTGAACATAAATCTCAGCTTTTTCCTGATGAATCTGTGAATATCACCAATTGACCAGAGGAAGCCTGGTTTATTTGTAGAACATCTATCACCAACATATAGCTTTGGGAGCTAGTAGTTGAATACAAAAGTATTATGACTGTGTTTATAGCATTTGATTGGGCATATTTAATATGCTTAAGAAGAGGGAAGATTGAACACAGTTTGACTCAACTAGTCCCTGGGAAGAACAGAATGTCAGCTTAGGGGAGGGAGGGACAGAGACAGACAGACGGCAGAGCTCTCATCTGTAAAAGATAATAAACAGCATGCCTGAGGAACAAGGAGGTTGCCAGCTTAGGTAGATCAAATGTACCTGAGCCGTATTAAATAAACTGATTCAGATAGGCTTCAGATATTAAAGATCCTGGATACAAATGAATAAAGATTAAAGTTCCTATTCTGTTCTATTATTTTCTATTCTAATCTATTCTAGCTCTTCTATCACTGGTGTAGTATCAAAGATCTTCATCTACCAAGGGACTTACATATCACTTACATATCACAGCACTGAATTTAGTAGCTTCTAATTCTCAGGAGCTTTGTTGGTAGTGTATTGCCCAATTTAAGCTTCTTATGCAATATGTGGGGAGGGGAATCAAGCACCTACAGAAGGGATTAGCACATGTCAGAGTAAGGTAAAAGCCAGTTTGATGGTGCAAAAGCCAAGGATAGGTCCAAGAATTTTGTGCTCTCTTCTTGTTAGAAAGCCAGGTGTCCAGTTCCAAACTGAAGGGAGATCAGAAGAGATCGCAAGATCTATTATTTCTAACCCCACTGCCATGGGCAAAGTTGCCGAGGCTCCATTCAGCCTGGCCTTGAACACCTCCAGGAATGGGGAATCCACAGTTTCTCTGGGCAGCCTGTGCCTCACCATCCTCCTAATATCCAGCCTAAATTTCCCATCTTTTAGTTTAAAACCTTTCTCCCTTGTTCTGTCATCTTTCATTCAGGTTTCAGAGTCTATGAACTAAGTCTCTGACAGCCATTTGAAACATTCACTTTATGTCATGGAGATCCTCTTTGCAGATATCTGCAGCCTTACTGGAGGAGCTCTGTGTCTCCCACTTGAATGGACTAAAAGTTAAAACAGAGAGTCATTCTGTATCATTTGAATATTTTATACAAAAGAGGAAGCACAGAAGACATTGATGACTGGATTAATCTCTGCATTTTCATTTTAATCACTGAAGTGAAAAACCTAGGTTTGGTTCCATCCCTGTCTGTTAAGAATATCAGGGCTTTGAAACGGGGTCATTCCCAGACCAAGTATGCATTTAATCACCCAACTATTGAGATTACCTGCCCAAATCAGGCTTTACTAAGAAGATAACTGAACAATTTCCCTATCTTCCTGCCTCTAGATGCTGATTTCTCCACAACAATCAAAATCTAAACTTGTCCTCATGTAAGACTAAGATCTGGAGCCCTAGAGCATCAAAGAATTTAGCAGAGATTTGCAACACCATAACTCACCCTTTCTGTTCCAGAATCATGACAGTTTTGCCCAGCGTCTAATTTCAGTGATTGCAAACCTACATGCAAAGATCTCATGATGCCTTTGAACAACATCTCATCCCGTGTTTCCCATTAACAATCTTTTGAATGGTGTTCAGCAGCACGAATGGTGTGACAGAAAGAAAGAACAGCAGCCACAGGGCTTGTCTGGGGGCGCAGGGACAATTTATGGCTATTTTGTATTTCACAGAAAATCACACCTGAACCATGGGAAAAAGATGGTCACTGAATGCATTTCCTATGCTCCATCAGCAAGCAAACTAGAATGATCACTATTATATATATATGTTTATATATATATATATATATATTTAGGTAACTTTCTCTGATCATCTCTACTTTCTTATTTATTGGCATGCTGACAGCATGCCAGTGGCAAGACAACTCCCTCCAGGAGTTCCCATCATTTGGAGCACAGCTTCCTCCCTCTCCACCTACTGCAGCTATTAGGCACATTCAGTATACACACAGGCATGCATGCACTAAAATGCCTGGGTGAACCCAAGGAGCAGCCAACTCTGAATACAAAGTAGGCCTCCGAATAGTAATACCTGTGGAGCCTGAAGGGTTGCCTTCCTTGCCCAAAAGGCTTTTTAGAGGTGCTGGGAAGGAAAAGAAATGGCTTTTGAAACCGCAGGATAAATCCTACTGTGGAGATTTTCATTTCTGAGTGCCTCTACAGTTTTGGCATGACCAATTTGAGACACTTGCAATAGGCCTGAAGCTATACGTCTTCTTCATCAATTAGATCCCATGGGAGGGGGTGTACTTTATTCAGCCAGCCTTCATTCTGCAGTCCCTGCCACCAAAGTGTCAATTTAGCCCATAAAAATGGGTAAGCTTGTGGGTCCAAGGGCTCCCTAGCAAGACTTTTAGCCAGTGCAGATGCAGGAGTACTCCAGTGCAGGACTGGACTTGTTCCTGTATTAACTGTCCTCTAACCTAGCCACAAGGGATCTGCAGGAGTGAGGGGGGATATTTCTCCCTCCAAGGCTTTGTTGTAAGGAAGGTTTACCAGGTAGAGCACCAGGACATACTTTGCAAGAAGGAGGCACTTTTCCCTGACTCTTGTTTGATTTTCCTCATTACCAGGCTAACTTCGATCCTAGGAGGTACTATTAGGCTTGCCAAGTGCTGGAAGTAAAAGGAATAAATAGCCTTCCTAGGGGATTTCCCTGCTAATTTTCACTTAACCAAGCATCCTAAATGACATGTGCATTCTATGCATTCTACTTCTGAATCACTAAATTTTTAGGACTGGTGTGGCTATTTGGACAGCCTGTTTCCCCAGAGAAGTAAAGCGCTGAGACTGGCACCCATACAAATCTACCTGAATCACCACTCCAAGCACAGAGAGGATAGAGGGCTCTGAGAGGCAGCCCTCCTCACTCAGAGCCAGACAGACAGCTTCAGTTTTCTTTACCTCCCAGGCAGAAATTTGGGAAATTAAACTGTTTTGAAATAAAAGTATTTAACAATACACCCCTTTTTTGATTACTGCTACTCAAAGGAACATTTGGAAGTGAATGGTAGCTCTACCAATGGCCATCACTTTATAAGCTCCCTGACTAAAATAGCTGTATGAAATAAGGGCATAAAAAGCATTGTACCAGCTGTACAAGGACCCATCTAAAGCATTTACTTCTTTCTGACTGGGCTCAACAATAAATGCATGCTTGGGGAGGAGTAAAAAAGCCAAATGAGACTTCCTCAGAACACTCTCCCAACATCTAGAGATTTGCGTTTCAGCATCTTCTGGAGCCAGAGGTAATGTCTTTCTTTGTATTTAACAGCTCATGATGATTTTTTCTTTCATGAAATTGTCCAGCTCTTTTTGAACTCATGTAAATTTACATCATCTACAACATCTTGTGGCAAGGAGTTCCGCAGCTTAATTATGCATTGTATGAAGAATCATTTCCCTTTGTTTGTTTTGAACCCTTCTCCGCCTTGTTTTATTTGATGTCCCCTTGCTCCTGTTTTGGAAGAGACAGTGAGCAATTGCTCTTGATTTCCATGCCACTTTGATTCCATAGACTTCTCTCATCTACCCTTCATGCACAATCTAGTCCTTAATGAGCAATCTAAGGGTATCACACTACCTCTTGATGGCTTAATATTATTCTTTCCCGCCTAATGAGAATTCACGTTGGGCTGAGAAAAGTGAAAGGGTTTTGAGAATGAGGAAGAATAAATGTCTGGTTGGATTTGTAGTATCAGTAATCATCACCATTTACAGGGAACTATCTTTGATCTGCGGGTATTTGGGAAATTCCTCTCAACCATCTGTCTGAGGAATTATGAAGGAGTTCCCTGTCTTGCAAGTACGCTGCAAAAGCAATCAGAGGATAATACTACATCTAAATCTCCTTATCAAAACCACTATCAGGAAGAGATGACAAAAATATACTATATGTTTACCAAAAGATCAGTTCTCTTTGTTAACTTTTGGTTCAAATTATATAGCCAGTAGACACTTAGCATGTTATCTCATTGAGATATCAGTGATACTGTATTACAACATTACAGAGAGCTTTATAGACCAGTGACAAGAAGCTGAGAGTTTCTCAACTGACATATAATTATCTAATGTGCTTGATGTGCCAAAAATTGCTGCTCTAGATGGATGAACTGAAAGCACAGAAAGAGAAACAGAAAATACCCGAAGCATTCAGTAGGAAGGAGAAAAACATAATCTTTGTAGCAGAGTTTGTTTCTTAGAGATGTATCTATGGGAAACAATAAATCACTACCAGATCTTTCTTTTAATAAAAAATGACTTTAATTGTTAGAAGCACTCAGCAGCTTATGTTTAGCACATATTTAATGGCCTTGCTTGATAAATTTCTGACTGGCTCACTTTCAGTAAACAGCCTATTCATTCATTCTGAGGTTCTCAATCTATAAACAGCATCCAATAGGAAAATTTGAATGTGTCCAAATAATTTCAGGTTTTGAAGGAACACTGGGTGGGCATGGGAACCCACAAAATGTTCAGCTTCAGATTTAAGGGCAGTCATCTCGGTGGCTTAGCTAATCGCTAGTCTGGGTGTTTATGCAGTTGTGTTTGCAACACCAAATGATTGCATATTCCTGTTTGCCTCACGTGATGTGCTCACTCTGATTAATTCTGATTAGACTCATTTTGATTAATGGTTGTCCTGAAAATTTATCAAGATTCCAAGAGGTATTTCCAGATACCTGGGGAAAGCAAGGGAAGGAGAGGGAAGGAAGGGGAGAGTGACGGAGAATGAAGGGAAGGACACAACATTTCTTTGAGATCTGAACATGTCTTTACCTAGCTAAATTAAGAGTAGGTTTTCAAGAAAAGAGAAGCTGGGTTGTTAGTTCTTCCTCCACAAAATTTTGTATGTTTTTTTGAAACATTTGATCCCAGTCACTGAAGGAGAAAAAAAATCCTATTTCGTATATCAGAAGGCTGATCCAGGAGGTCAGTGTTTACTGTTCTGCAGGACATACTCCTCACTTAGCAAAATTTATTCATGTAATAGAGACAGATATATAAATAAGAACATGACATGGCTTAACTGTTGTTCTTATGAGAAAACTGCCAATTATGCTGGATAGCCCTGTTCTTTCCTTCTGTTGTCCCTTCTGTACGGAAACAGAGTAGCTTCTTTTCATTACCACTTACCTTCTGCTTTGACTGAAAGTTTTCTGAAGCAGATACTTCCTTTTTGCTCTTTTGTTCATCACCAATTCCAACTTATGACATGCTTAAGCCTGATATGACTCTTGGACTCCTAAGCTTATGACTTCTAAAGACTACACACATACAGATAATAAACAGAGAGTAAACCATAACATCACTAAGAAAATCTTGGTCCATGGAACTTGCTCATTCTTCCATGCCATTTGAAAATGATTTTTAGCTGTCTAGGATCTCAACGTATTACATTGCTTGTCCATGGCTGATTTTCTTCACACCAAGACTTCAATGGGAAAGTCTCTGCTCTTCCTTTTTTTTCCTGTTTTTTTTTTTTTTTCTATAACACACTCTTACTTTGCAGATAAAAATGAATCAACTTCCTCTGCTTATTAGGCAAGAAGAAAAAAAGGGAAAGACATACTGCATTTTTAACTGCATCTTTTCCCTTAATTACAACTTGAGAACAAAAATAAATTCAGCTGCTAGGCAAACAATCATCTTTCTGTGAAATTCTTTATCTTCATTGGTGCTAAGGTTCTTTCTGTGCATTAGACCACCTGCTTTTCACAAGTTCCATAAAAGCATTTCTTAAGGGCCCAGCTCTAAGCAGCCTGTAGCTGGGAGAGCTGGAGGGAGTGGGGTAGACTTGTTACTTACAACATATCAACTTACCTCATAGGAATTACAGTAAAAGTAAGTAGGATAGAGGAGAAGGAACTGGAGTCACAATAGCCCTTAGACATCTTTTATTGCTATTTTGGCAGAGGATCATCAAGAATTTGGGTGCCCTATGGCCTACAGGTATCTTTATTTCCCACAGCCTTCACTGAGTGATTTTCAGTGTCTCCTGGTTTTTAAGCTGACTGCAAAAATCAGTTCCATCACTCCAGTACAGCATTTCAGATAAAAGTTGGGAAGGAAAAGTACATTTTTTGTTACCTTGTGGGTATCATTTTCTGGATACTTAACCAGATAATCTGTGATAAAAGGGCCAGATCAGGTGTAGAGAAAATGCCTTGTGCTAGGACCACTTTCTTGCTCACGAAGCTTTAGTTTGCATGAGGAGCAGGAGAAAAGAGAGTTCTGGATGCAACAGACCAGCCTGTCTGTGTCCCTGAGAGCTTCACTGCAGTACTTTGCAAACCCACTCCTTGTTTACTCAGTAATTGAGGAAGGGAAAGGAAAGATAACGTGACCTTTGGTGTTTTAAAATAACATGATAACTATGTGCTTCTTCAAAGAAGTAGGACTGTTGAAGAACAGCTGGGACTGGTGGTGGGAACAGCCTCCCCCTAACATTCAGGCCTGGTGGAGGAACCAGAAGAACCTGCAGAGCTTGTGAAAAGTGGTGGGGAAAAGTAGGAGTGGCCAGAACAAACTCATTGTCCCCTTTCATTACATCTGAAATTGACCTTTATTAGTTGCCTGTGGATATGGAATGGGCTGAACTGAAGCTCTTCAGAGGAGGCAGAACCTAAGCACCCATGCAAAGCATGGAAGAGGAGAAGAGAAGGTGAACAGGAATGTCAAAGGGATATTGCACTGCGTGATTATGTGTCTGCCTTTAGGGCTGTATTTAATCTCTGCAGATGCTGAGCAGTTTTAAAAGGACTAACCTTTACAACACTTAACTTTCCTAGACCAGTCCTTCCCAAGAATTATTATTCCTCCTCGTGTGAAATAGTAATGATGAAGCAGAAGGCATCTGAATGCCTCTGACAATGATGGTCAGAGAAATTAAATTGCAATTATACATCAGAATATTTTCTTAATGGAAATTAAAGGCTTCTGCAAGAGCTATCTTTTGTGGAGGGAAAAAAGCAATGACCTTTCATCTGCAGTTTAGACAGTGAAAAATAAATATTTTGATTCTTGAAAAAGAATCATTTCATACAAAATCTGTTTTGGGCAGACTACTGAGGAAAGAGGAGTCTTCAGCAAAGTTGGAATAAATCAAAGCAGTTTACTTGACTTCTGATTTCTTTACTAAATTTGAAAGCACTTGACTGAAAATAACCGTGACCAGGATTGCATACTGCCCTCTGGAATGATCTTGAGAAACACCACAACCAGCACTGATCAGTTCTCTCCCATATGTGACTACGTAAAATCTTTGATTATGAAAAAAAGCTGATTCTTATGGGAAGATGACCTGTTCATGAAATCTTTGTTCAAAGAAATCATACTTATACAGATCTCTTTTGTTCTGGGCCAAGAAACATAAGTGTGATGTCCAGAGAGATCTTCTCTTTGTTATCTGGAGAACTCCTCTCAATGTCCTTATCTTGGTGTCATAGTGTTCTGAGAACAAACCTGGAGACTAAGGATCATATTGGGCTTCAAGTTGGTTATAATTAAATTTATGATACGGAGTGTCTCAGATTCAGTGACTCTATATTCTGTTTTTCATCTCTTTACAGTGCTAATAAAAGCTGGAAGTTTATGGAGCAAGTCCACCATTTCTTGCTCAAGCATAGAAAAGGGGGTGGAAGAAGATGAAATTACCTTCCAACATGATCCCTTGCTTCTTTTCTCCTCCCCACAATGCATTGCTGTGCATTATGGATTGCAGTTGGAACAGAGCAAGGCAGATGAGTGCCAATATTTGCTGCTTGAAATCACCCAGCAACAGAAAGGTACCGCCTTCCAGTGACTACAGAGATATTGTATGGCACAAGGAGGGACCACTGTTTGAAAAGAAAAATCTTGCACTGTTTCTTCTGAAGCAGACATAAGCATGGCTGGTCTGTTGTGGTAGGGGTGTTAAAGGATGACCTGGAAATTGGGCCTAAATTAATACATTAAAAAACCTCACATGCAAACAAGTGATGTTAATGCTTTAAAACAATGCATTAAATACCAAGGAAGAGTGAAAACCCACCTAAATAAACATTTTGCTTCATTGGAAATTATTAATTACCATGAGTGGAACTCCTTTTGCTGTAAGGAGTGTTTGGCAACTTGGAGTCCCCTCAGCACTGGTGTTGCAGACACAACGCACCTGCAGCTCCGTCAGAGCAGCTGCTGTGACCTCCAGGCACACTCAGGTCCTCTGAGATTGCAATTGGCCACTTTGAAAGTGGAGAAGCCTCAACCTGTTTTTTTTTGCTCACGCCTTCAGCTCTGCTGTCCTTCCCTGGAGGAATGTAGGGACGTTTGCAGTACAAGCTGGACATCTTGCATAGCTATAATTATTTGTTAATAGCGATCATTAAAAAAGTGAGTATGAACTTCTCTCTCTTTCTCACACTTTTATGTGAGGCTCTTGACATGTTTTACAAACACGAAGGAATGAGGTTTCACAAGAGCACTGGGAGGTAGGGAGAGGACCCCTACAAAGGAGCCCTCGTGCTACAAGACACCATCCAGGAAAGGTGTCAGAATGGAGGTTTGTTTCTGGGGAAGGGTAATCATTGTTTTGGGAAACCTGACAACTGTGCCGGAGGAAAGAGGCTGATGGTGCACGGACGTGTGTGGGCAAGCTCCTTGCTGACAGGGGAGAGCTTCCACTGTCGGCACCCGATTCCAACCATCAATCATGCTGAGGCCATATGTACACAGCAAGCACTCCGCGACCAGACAGAGGCGGCACATGATGCAATGGGCACAGGTGTGCAGCAGACACCAGAGAAAGGCAGCAGGGCTTTGCATACATAAAACGTCTTTCCTCTGAAGTTCTCAAGGCGATTTGCAAGCATTAATTAATTCTCACAACGCCCAGGGATGGTAGGCAAGGCAGTGTCACTGGCAAATTAATTTCATAGGTAGTGTCTTTGATATCACACGCTCATGTGCTCACTGCACAGGATTTGATGTATTATATTATTTCCCCAACACACCTGCTGCCCTTCAGCTCTTCCATGCTTTGCAGCATCCGGGATGAATTTATTATTATTTCTATTATTATTTTGCTGTTGTTACTATTATTATTAGTGTTATTACGGCAGGGCTGGTGCTATGAAGTGGATACATACATCCACAGAGAAAGTCATTGCCCGAGAGAGCTCTCAACCTAAACAGGCATGATCCTTCTTTCTGCAAGTCTATGCTTGCACTCCCAAAATGCCTACTTTAAAATGCTTCAGTAAAATTTGCACTGGGATTGACAAAGATTGGTCTGTCTGCAGCCTTTTTGTACAACTCTGCATTTCATCTCTCTGTGTTATGAATTGATTGGTCATAGAGATGTTCTCATCTGAAGATCTCCTGAGGACTCCTGAAAGTCTATGGAAAAGCCATCTGAAAGTGCAGTGCATTCAGACTGCGTTGACAGCAAGGGAATTCAGTGTCTATACAGAGTAGTGAATTATACGTTGTACGTAACAATATAATCAGAGAAAATTATCAGTACTTATGTTTGTTAGGTTGGTTTTTTCACTTTCAGAATGAGCTTAAATGGAAACAGGGTGGAAAATGATACAATTAACTTTTTTTTCTTAATAATTGAAAGTAGAAGGAAATGGAAATTTATCAGCCAGAGTAATCAGTCCACAATTCAGTGACTGTGGGCATTTAATGGCATGCCTCAAAGATTCTTTCTTCCTCCCTTCCCCATTTTCTTCCTGTTTTATTTTGTTTTCCTCTTCTTTCTCTCATCTCCTCAATGAGGTGATCCCAACCAGGAGACAGATTGTTTCTCTCAGCTGGCCTAAGGCATGCATAAAAGTCAGCTACTTCCATTCAACAGAATACCTAACCTCTGCAAGTATAGGTATGTCAGTGCTTTCTTGTGTGTGACATAAATATTTATCTACCAGATAACAGAGTGCAAGTGCCACAGTTTACAGCATTGCAGAGATGACCTTCAGTTTGGATTTCACATTTCTTCAGTAATTTATACCATAGGTTAACCTTACACTTTGTCTTTTCTCTCTGTGCCCTAAGGAAAAGCAAGTAGTCCAATGTCAGTAATAGGTAGCCTGGATTCTGAGTCATACCACTTTTGAGATTATTCTGTTTGGTTTATTGGTCCTTGAACTTTAAAGAAGAAAGAGAACTGGTAGCACTGAAGCTATGAGATATATTTCACATTTTTTTTTGTATAATATTCTGTGATCTGGTAGAGCACTGGGTTTAACATGGCTTTTGCTTAGGCCAAGTCCTTGAATCAGAGTTGACTTTTTGACAGCCTTAACCTTTTTCCATCATTACAGATTGGTAGATCATTTGTCTAGATGGTGAATAACACAGGTGTGAGTATGCTCCCTTGTGGTAAGCCATTATTTTGTCACATCATTTACTCCATTTCTTGCAAAGTTCATCGTGAAATAGTTTGTTTTCTAATAAAGATTATATCAGTTGCACTCTGTGATGATCTTCCAGTGTGATAAGCATGTTGGCAGGGTGTCCCATTAGCTCAGGACAGAAAAGAAAGCAGAGATGCTACCTTTTTCTCACCACTAACATCATGCTAAGAATACCCACTAAGCTCTGGAAGATCCGGGTTCAATTCCTTCTTCTGCTTGAGGGGATCTGAACTTGTCTCTCCACTTCTCTGACTGCCCTAACCACTAGGCTACAGAATATTCTGGGGCAGGGCTTTCTCAGTTCCTCATATTGAAACCATTTCACTTTGCATAGGTTGATTAAAATATTCATGGAACAAAAAGATGGCAAGCCTATGCAAATGACTATATATCTTCATGGTGTAGTCTTTCATTTGGGAGCAGTAACCTGGCTTCCATTATCCACATCAATGAATACTTAAACAAAAAATACAGAAACATTAATTGAAGCAGGCACAGAAACAGAAGACTTCCCCTTCCACGTGAATACTCTAACCACTAAACTAGAAAGTCATTCTCCCCATGACCCAGGAAATAGTGAAATATGGTATACAAATAAAACTGCATCAACAAGGGAGCTTCAGACAGGTCTGTCTTGAATCCTTGCACTGTGAATATTTGCCCATAACTTGAGACTTGGGTTCAAGTTCCTGGAGAAGAAAGCTATGAGTTTTAATTACCAAGGTGTGTACTGTCCACCCCTGCTAAAAAGAGTATTGACACTATTTCTTGCTCTTGCTTGTCTGCCTAATTTTTCATGCCTCTTTCTTAAGGTGATCAAAGGATTGTTGTGTTATGAATGGTGTATTTGTTCTGTACAATGTTTATTCTGTGCTATATTTGAGAGTTGCCTCTTTGTCTGAGTCAGATGGATGGCCTGTTGCCTTCTGTGCTCCATTGTAACATTAACTTTCACATCACTGGAAGATTGTGCTGCTAAAGAAAAATTCACATTGCTAGCATCATGGCATGAGGGTTTTGACTGAGAGGGAGATATGACATATCCTTGTTTTCGTATCTTTTTGGCCTCTGATCATGATATAGCTGAGTCTTTCATCTACCAGATAAAAGCAGATATAAAGGTATAGTTATAACACCATATAAACAATAAAGACCAATACATGGACGTAAATCTTGCCTTTTTGGCCAACAGTTTTCCAACCAGTTTCCAGGTAAACCTCCTCTTTATCAATCTTAATGTGCCTGACCAGGTAGATAAACTCTGAACAATCCAAAAGCTGGGCCTTGCAGATGAAGTAAGAAAGGGAACATTTAGTATGAGTTCAGTCTTCCCTCACTTTGTCTACAGCAGAGCTGGCCTCCTCTTAGCTAAGCATTTAGGCTCCACTGACAGTCAATGGAGAGATGTGGGACTTTCTGGGATGCAGTTCATCTCATCTTAATGTAGACATAAATAGATAGCAGATGAAAGTGATCTTTTAAATGCTTCCTGCTCTCTGTCAGTTGCCAAGGAAGCTTGGTGTCTACCTATGACATAGGTATCTACACTGTAGCTGTTAAGAGTTGTGTGATGAGTCCTTCTCCTGCATTTTACTATCTTATCAAGAGTAAACTGATTTGTGGCTCTGATTATCCTGAAGATATCTTGAAATAGTTCTGCATACACCCAGTGCCAGAAAAGCTTTGCGAAGAGAACACCAGTTATATCCATAGCACGCACTTCAGAGCAATGCAGGGTTCCAGTCTGGCAGCAGAGAGAAAACTGTGTGGTGATACTACCCCTAACCCAGAGGCAGCACTGCTGCATTAGTCAGGATCTGAAGAGACAGATTTAAAGGAAACTAGTATCTTTTGCGTTCTCTGCATCTTTATATAACTCCTTTACTCCATTTATAGTTTATGCCAGCTTTTTTCAAGAAAATAAAATATACTTATATATATATATGGCTCTAATTTATTTATATATATTTTCTCAGTATATCACATTCCTGAATTTTCACAAGGACAAGTGAAGAATCTGGATGTACACAAGCACACTGATAATGCTGTTTCATCCAGTACTTTGAAGGTGTGTTCCAAATTTGTGATGGATTTCAGATGTTGGAAGGCTGAGTCACTGTCACTATAATGTGACTAATCTTATGGATGAGCTTTGATTCCATAATATGTCACTCTAACGGTTGTACACATTTTATACATTCATTTCAGTATTCCAATTTACTTTTTAACTTTCTGTTTGTGTGATGAATCTACTCACAGGGAAGACAAACTGTGAAAACAAGCAAACAAACAAACAAAAAAAAAACACAAAAAAGCCCAAATTGACAAGCAAACATGCAACAGCAATAGCAACTACAAAAAAAAAACAACCAATGAACAAACCAAAAACAGACCAACAAACAACTGAAAACAGTTGAAACAAGTCACTAATTTACCTTTGAGTTTGTCTATGGACAAAATTTAGCCGTCATCAATGACATTAACTTCCACTGACTTTGCTATTCATATATATCCAAAGGCAAAATTTGCTACTATCTATCAATCTACCTACTATTTTATCTACTATCTGTCTGCTTAACTCTATTAATTAGTTAATGTTGGTAAAACACTCAAAAGATGTAAAGCCCTATAGAAATGCTAAGTATTATAATTATTGTTATCTGACTGCTGTATCTCTTTACCTATCTAGCTATCTACCTTCTCTATCTATTATAATAACAATAATACTTAACACTTATATAGTGTTCTTAATCTTCAAAGTACTTTACAAACATTAACTAATTAATCTAATCTAGTCATCTTGCAACCAATTCCTTTAACAAACCAATGGCTGTTTCCGTAGAACAAAATTCTTTGCAAAATAGAAGTATCATACTTGGGGGGTGGGGTGTATTTTGTTCAGGTTTGACTACGATAAGGTAATAAATATGTATAATAACAAAGAAGCAAAAAGATGGATGAGAAAAGTTCCATCACTTGATAACACAGAGCTTGCAACAGGCAAGAACATACTGTAAGCTACAAACCATGAATAGGTCTCCTGGCAGACTTATGCATGAATTATGTGCTGCCTTAGAATCATAGAATCATTAATGTTGAAAAGACCACTAAATCATTGAGTCCAGTCATCAACCCATCCCCACTGTGCCCACTAAGCCATGTCCCTCAGTGTCACCCACATCTACACAGTTCTTGAACACCTCCAGGGACAGTGACTCCAGGACTTCCCTGGGCAGTCTGTTCCAATGCCTCACCACTCTTTCTGAGATTTTTTTTTTCTAATATCCAAACTAAAGCATCCTGGATGCTTAAGGTAAAATCATGTGCAGGCATTTTTGGTGGCAGACATATAGGTTACCTTTGTGTTTCTAAACAAATGGAGGTCACAAATCAATAACATACCTCTGATGGTCCTTGCTGTGGAACTACCACTTGGTTGCCCAACTTGGTTTTAGACCATCCCCTTCAACACAACTATTCTACAGAGAGATGGAAAAGCATGAAGTTTGGCGTTTCAATGAGGAATCAGACCTGACCCTGCTACAATTAGAATATCTAGTGCCCTAGCCATACTGAAAGACAATTCAGTCCTCATGTGGCTTATGACATCATCAGAGATCAGAAAATGAAACAGAAACAGACAGAAAAAAAAAAGATTTTGTTTTGTACTTCTTAAAAGAGTAGGGTTTTTTTTCTTTTTTCTTTTCTTTTTGTTTTCTTTCTTTCCCTTGTGGTATTTTTCTATTGGTCTCATTTATTTATCTACATAAGCAAAATATAATGGGACCATTCTGTTATCCCAATTAATTTTTAGGTTACTTCTTGCCTAAAAATTAATTGGGATTCTTCACTGAGCTCTCCAGTATTGATTCAGGCAAAAAACCCACATTGTATGGCAATTTCCCAGCACATCTTCCAGCAGCTTAACATTAAAAAAAATAGTAATAATTATTTAAAAAATTATCATGTTCCATTCTACTGCTCTATTATAGCCACAGATGTATTCTGCCAGGTATTAGCCTGGAACGGCAACATGCCCTCTTTATCACTGCAAGAGATTTCTGAATGACAGCTGCCTTGTGGGTGACAGCCTTCACATAGCTGTCATCCTGCAGCAGGGATATTTGAAATGAAAAACAAACAAATAACAACAAAATAGAAATTAAAAAGTGTCATTAGAGAAAGTGAAACAGACCTGAATTCAGATTGCACATCACCAGTATTGTCATCCAGACAGGCATGGCAAGAATGGAATATTTACTTGGGGTGATTATGGGTAAGTTAGGCTTCCAACACAATCAATGTAATGAGTAGCTATGAAGCTTCTGTTACAAATTCACAGAAGATGACACGAATGTGGTTCTCATCAATCAGGCAAAAGAGCCAACCAGACTGAAATACAAGGAATCGGGGAATCAACCACAGACCCTGAGTATCCTTGGATATGAGAAGTAACCCAAGCTGTACCTTCATATCTTATTTGTTCCCTAATGGTGTATTGCATAAACACAGTACTTTTATGCTCTCAAATATTATACCCAGCAGGGCTAGAAAAATGAATGTCTGGAGTTAAAGTTATGGCTGCAAATGACAGATGCACAAATATCTGTTCGTAAGGGATGCACTGAGATAAGTGATATGCAGAGACCTAAGATTAAGGGCTGAGGTTGAAAAAAAACAACTGAGTCAGGAATCTGGGAGACTTTATGTAAAAAGAGTAAAGATATCACTGAGTGTTTGCTAAAGATTAAAGATCCCCATAACATGCTTATAGGGCTGGCACATCTCAGAGGTGAATACATGAAGCTGATGCAGATGAAGAGCTTTGGGTCGTGTTTAGAGGCACAGTTAAGGAATTACAGATTCATGGAATTTGAACAGTTCAGATGAGGCCTCTCCTCTCCCAGTTCTCACTTTAGAATCATACAATCATTAAGGTTGGAAAAGACCTCTAAGATCATCTAGTCCACCCACCCACCTACCACCAATATTGCCCACTAAACCATGTCCCTAACTGCACCATGAACCTGGTATTCTCTTCAGTGTCTGAACAGTATGCTCTACACACATACAAACACAAACTCCTCTTCCTCCCAACTCCTTTCTCTCTCTTTGCCTAGAAATACCTCTTCGTGAAGAGAAAAAAGACCCCCCCTTCCTCTGAGCAAGCAAAACCTCACCTGCAGAAACCCAAACCTCTGTTTGTGTGAATCTGAGGCAGGCTGCAGAGATATTATACCCTTCCCTCAGTGACGCAGAGAAAGATAGAACATGTTTTAAATTGCAAAGTCATATGGTTCTGCCCGGGTCCTGTCATGCCTGTGAGAACTTGTTCTTCCCCAGCCCTCCCTCTCCTCCTTGTCTTGCCAAAACTCTTCTTGAGAGTGGTCACAGGGAAGACATGAAGCCTTGCAGGGATTTGGGGAGTCAGCGTCAATCTGTCAGAGGTGTCACCAGAACTGGATATATATGCTGATCTGTTACCACTTGCTAATTATGGATTCAGCAGCTAATTGTCATAAATCTTGGTAGGAGAGGTAGAATGAGACACAATTTTCAAAATGACATGGCCTGGATAGGTTTGCACTCTGCAAGTTACGGAGCAGAAATGATCTGTCTTGTGCCAAGCTCTGCTGCTGGGTGATACCAGGTGAATACCTATGTTGTTACAATTGTCAGTTTGCTCCAAGCAGCATTTCTGACATTTCTTTGTAGGAACCTTGAGTGTCCAGGACTGGAATAAATTGAATTGCTGTTGAAGGATTTTGTTTAATAAAACCAGAGTCGTAGTCAGATCCAGGCAGATGTTTTACAGGAAGACGTCTTGCACTGCTCATTTAGCTGACCTTCTGGTCAACACCTCAGTAAACAAAGGAAACCTCTGCTAAGCATGTGTTGACTACGTAAACCATGGCATTGTCTCAGCGGAGATCCAGATTGCTGCTAAAGCTGGTGTTGAAGATTAACAGCATCCTCCGATGCCATTTGGAATCATAGAATCATTAAGACTGGAAAGATCTCTAAGATCATCAAGTCCGATCATCAACGCATCCCTACCATACCACTAAAACCCTCATTGACACATCTGCTCTTTTCTTGAACACCTCCAAGGACGGTGACTCCACAACCTTCCTGGGCAGCCTGTTCCAATGCCTCAACCACTCTTACTGAGAAGAAATTTATCTCAATATATTTAGCCAGTCAAGAATTTGCAGTCTGAAAGAAATGGAGGTTTTGTAGGTTGCATGCAGATTTAGGTATCCTTTCCAACACTTCAATCACATCTAGATGCTCACCATCAGACACAGTCTGGTTTTAACCCACCCCTGTGTTTTGAAAGCAACAGTACAGGGCTTTCAGGGAAAGCCACATCTTCAGCGTCTCAAAGGTATCTAATTTTCTTAAATGCTGAGCACCTTCTCAGGAAATCAAATTCCTTCAGGGTATGTGAACTGGAGCATCCAAAAACAACTACTTCAAAAACTCTGTGGCTCTGAGAATCACAGGCTCTGTATTCTGGTGCTCTACAATTCCTCTAAAGGATCAGAACCAAATTAGTGCTATCTATTAACTGGCCTGTAGCTCAGAGAGAACAGAGCTAAGAATGTGTGCAGAAAGAATGTTCATCACCACTATTAATTCCTGGTTTCCAGAATTTTTGTTCTGCTTTTTCTTTCCTAGTCTTTTTCCTATTTCCAGCCAGTTTACTGTAATCTTTTCAACTAGACCAAGTTCTTATCCAGACTAAGATAACCAACAGCTTTTGGAAATATAAACTATTATCTATCACATATTCCACTAAAATTCTGCCAAATTTTTCCAAATAGAAAGACACAACATTCTCTTTCAAGGTCAAGTTTCACTAAATCTGTCTGAAAACTCCTTAATTGAATATTTCTTTATTTTCCCAACTGATAAAAAAAGCTGATTCTCAGTAATTACAACATTTTGCTGAGATGGTTCAGTTTTTATTCAGGTATGAGAAGCACTAAACTGAGTACAGTTAACCTCTAATGACTAGATTTCCACTGGAAGACTTGCAAAATGCCGTGACATGGTGGGAACCAGACCCTCTAAAGCACATCAGCTCCTGATAAGAACTGTTGCAGGCAGAGAATCAAGACCCCAAAAATGTTAAAACTTATCAGTTAAAAGTTCTGAAGTCTTATTCTGGATGGAAAAAGATACAGAAAGAGGCCAGAATATCACTACTTACATCTTCCGTCTCACTATCTAGCTGACCAAGAAGTCAGGATCCATTGTGGTGTTAGGATAAAGTAAAAATGAACGTTTTGTTCTAAATTGAAAGTAAATTTACTATTAAATTTTTTAAATCTTCCCAGTAGAGAATGACTCCTCTTTACAAGGTTAGTGTCCACAACATTCTTTGACTCGTAGCGTTTAAGTCCATTCACTGTTTAGTTAAAAAGATGTTAATCCTTGTAAAATCCGTGTAAAATCATTCTTGATGAAGAATGATCCACATATGTGAAGGTCTTTCAGAGTGAGTTGTATAACATGCATTTTTATTTCTGAAGGCAAAAGCTTTTACCAAAACCCACATCTTTTCTTGCAGAAGGCAGAAATTCACGTCAACAGAAACCAAGCAAACAAGCCAATGAACCAACATAAAAATTATTCTCCCACAAATCAAAACTGAAAAAAAAGGTAATTGAAAACATCGATATGTTCCAAAACATCAGTTTTGAAATTTCAGCCAAAATGATTTTAAAAAAAACAAACTTGAAAAGGAGCTTAAATATATATATATATTTGTTTAGAGTGAGATAATTATTAGTTCTAATTTCACCAAAAAACCTCATAAAAACGTTTTGAGGTTGACCTAAGGCAAGCCAGCTATCCTCAGCCACATATCCCTTCGTTTTTTGGAAGTATACACCATCAGTGCTGGTCCTAGAAAATCAACCTCTCAAGCAGAACTGATGCAAAACATCTAAAGGACTGAATCATCAACAATTTTCCACAATGGAGTGGCTTAATTTTAAAAGTGCTATGAGCAAACTCAGGATCTGGACTAAACCAGCAAAAAAAAATCACATTCTTTTAGTGTTAATCCTCCATTTAGTGGTCAATTGCTGCCTGAACTAGGAAGTGACAAGGAAAACACAGATTAAAATCTGTTGCTCTCCTTGAGGCTCTGGCAAGTGAAAGCGAATAGCACCAGATCTTTACCTGGTGCAGGTGGTTTCCTTTGGGCATGGTCTTGTCCCTTCTTCCACAGGAGACACATTTCCTATATGTGTGAATGTTGTGTGAGCACAAGCAGGTGTCTGCATGCTTGTGTAGATCACATCACATCCTTGTTGATGCATTCTGGTCCCTTTGTAGCTGTATGGTCTCAGCTGTGCTTCGGCAAACACATACATGTTCTAAAGACAAGCTCTAGATTTTGTAGTTTCCCCTTCTAGCAATCTTTCTCCTTCTTCTACCCAGATCCAAACCTTGCTGAGGACATTTGCAGTACCTAGGGTGAGAATACTATATAACTTAGTGATGGTTTAACACTTTGCTGACTGCTGTCCTGGGTGATTATATAGTCTTTCCCATTTGTTTGGCTACAAATATGGAAAATTAATTAGTAACAGAAGAGTGTAACTTTGCCAGCCATTAACTGCATTATAAGTGTTTTCTGTGTCTGTCAATGTCTTAGTTTGTGCCAAAAAGATCTCAAAAGACATCACTATAGTCTATTTAGACAAGCTTTTCAATGACTTTATGTGTAAAATAATGTAATACCAGTAGCACAGGATCTTTTTTCTTATTATTTATTTATTGTTTGCTTATTTGTCTGTTTATTTGTCTTTGTTCATGAAAAGGGGCATAGCTACACTTCTAAGCCTAAGAGTCAAGTGGTTACAACCAAAATGTTTGCTAATCCAATTTTTTTTCAATTTTTTTTCCAATTTTCAAATAAAAAAATCCCAGCTAATGATGAAAAAAAGAGAGAAAAGGAGAACTGAAGAACATTTTCTAAGACTTAATGTGGTTTCTTGGATATTTTTTGAAGTAAAGCAGTATATAGATGTCCGGAGAAGAAGAGGGAACCAGTCTTGGCACCTGCCTCCTTTGTTTACTCTCTGTAGTGAGCATTACTGCAGTGGACATGTCTTCTATCTGCTTATTTGCAAGATTAATTTAGCTTGATATCTCTTGCAATATCAAAAAGAAAAAAGAAAACAAAGAAAAAAAGTTAAAGAGAAAAAAGAAAAAGAACCTATCAATTGCTCTAGGTATGTTTTCAGACGATAGCTATAAAACAGGTAACTTCTGATTTGCTTGATGATCATTAAACAATATAGTTGCAATCAGGGAAAATGTACAATACTGTTCCTCCACTTTTGTCATCTGCTTCATCAGAGTTTCTCCCTTTCCTATCTCTGGAGGTCTGTAAACCTGGTTTGCTCTGAATGGTAGTTGGGAGGTGAAGGTGGCTTCTGTTGACAAACCTTTTCTCTACAGACCGTTTTCCATCAGGATACTGGAATTTAAGCATTTTTCCAACCATAGGTGCAAAATCCAACTCATGGGAATGGGAGGCAGATTTTTGTCATGACAAAACAGGCCAAAAAATTAATCTGGTGCATGATGGATGCCCTGTCCATTGGCTAGTATATCTAGGGAGTGGTCTGCAGGTATGGCCACAAAGTTTCTTATTGCTCTTGCGTGCAAAGGCTCACACCATTCAGCAGGTTCTCTGCTGCAAATCGCCCACGAGTACCTATCTGTTTTCAAGATTAATCACCATTGACTTGAAAGCACTTTCATCTGCAGAAACTCTTTCTTTCCCCACCCCCTTCCTCTTCCTCGTGCTGAGACAAGCTACCACGTACTGTACAAGCATAGTAGAGGTGCTGTCTAGACACCCAGAACATCTCAGCAGTTGTTATGCTGTGAGCATGAGGCAAAACAGGCGTCCACACATGAGACAGTTGGCAAGCTCATCTCCTACTCTCTTAACCAAATCTCCAGCCACAAAGGCTATGTCTAGTCAGTTGGATGTGTTTTCAAATGTCAATGGTTGGTCTGATTAGCAAATACAAGAAATGCACTTGATTGTGGTAAAGCCCCAAATTGTCTAAGAGATAATTTGAAAACAAAGGGCTTATATAAGTTGGTCTATGCGCTTGCCTAGTTTTCTTGCCTAGCAACTCAAAATGGTCTAGATTCCTCACTCCTATTGGGGTTTTAGAACTTCAACTGTTGGATCATAGCAGTGCTGTTTGGAGGTTGTGTCTGGAGGTCTGCAACCCAATCTCCAGCCTGAAGCAGACTCATTTCTAACACACCAAAGCAGGTCAACCATGAACTTGTCTGGATGAGTCTTGAAAGCTCATGAACTTGTCTGGATCATAGAATCATAGAATGGCCTGGCTTGAAAAGGACCTCAAAGATCATCTAGTTTCAAGCCCCCTGCTGTGGGCAGGGTGGCCAGCCACTAGACTGGGCTGCCCAGAGCCACATCCAGCCTTGCCTTGAATGCCTCCAGGAATGGGGCATCCAAAACCTCTCTGGACAACCTGTTCCAGTGCATCACCACCCTATGAGTGAAAAACTTCTCGTAATATCCAACCTTAATCTCCCTGTCTTAGTTTAAAACTATTCCCCATTGTCCTGTCACTATCAACCCATGTAAACAGTCATTCCCCCTCCTGTTTATACACTCCCTTCAAGTATTGGAAGGCCACGATGAGGTCTCCCCGAAGTCTTCTCTTCTCCAAGCTAAACAAGCCCAGTTCCCTCAACCTTTGTCATAGGAGAGGTGTTCCAGCCCTCTGATCATTTTAGTGGCCTTCCTTTGGACTCGTTCCAAGAGCTTTACTTACATCTGTGGATCTCCTTCTGGATGACCTGGTTTAGTGTGGCAGTGCCTTCCTAGAGATGAAGCTCTTCCCAATGACCAGATGGGATCTTCCAAGTCATGACATGTGGTCATGGGCCACTGCTTTAATACCTGCCATGAACTAGAAGAGATTGTCTCTTTATAACTCTCCATCACATATTTGAAGGCTGATCAACAAATAGGTCAACTCTTGACTTATAATTTGCTAGACTATTTGCTAGACACCTCCTTCAACCTCTCCTTGTAGGTTATGTGATATAGGCCCCTAAACATCTTGCTAGTCTTCTGATGAGCCCTATACATTTTTTTCTACGTCTTTCTTGTGCTGTGGGACCCTGAATAGGACACAGGATTTCAAATGTATACTCTGCACTGCTGTATGGAGTAGGATAGTAATCTCTGTACCCCACTGGCCATGTTCCTCCTAATGTAAATCAACAAGAAATTTTTATATTCATGGTGAGAGGACACTCTTGTCTCACATTCAGTTTGGTATCCAATTTGAAAATGGGCTGCTATTCAGCCTGTCCCCCGCCTTAACTGTTCCGTGATGTTACTTTACCCCAGGTGCAGAAATTTATATTTCCTTTGTTGATCTTCATGATCTTTCTGTTTTCCAGTCTTTAATCTTCTAAAACCTGCTTGGCTTGAAGCTCTACAATTCGGATTGTCAGCTAGTTGCCATATGCTAATTACCAGCTGCTAACTGGACATCAGGTCATTTCTGACAAGTGTATGAGCCAAGTGTCTGGCCAATCTTCATCTTCTCTAGCAGTTTACTCTTTTTCAGCTTCTCAGCCATGATGCTGTGGGTGACATAATAGTCATTGTGTTGAAGATATGAAATATCTGCTGCTCTTTCTTTGTCCTCACTGTCAGTCATTTAATTGCAACCAAGGCAACCAAGTTGATTAAACATATTTTGCACTAGGCAAAGCTGGGTAGTCTATTCCTGACTTCTTATCTTTCAGTGATCTGGAAGAGAACACTAAGAGGAAGCACTCCCAGACCTTTCCAGGCTGTGAGTTGAGACTGACCAACTTATAGTTCCCTGGTCTTCCCTTTCTTAAAGTTAGGCATAATATTAACATTTTCTATCAGGAAGATTTTTGGCCTAACTGCCATAATAGGCATCAACCTTGCAATAACACCAGGCAGCTCTTGCAGCAGCTTGAGGCAAATCCCATCTGACTCTGGTGTTTGAATACATCCAGCATATTCCAGTTTTCCTTCACTACTTGCCATCTTACTATCCCTGTCCTTCCCAAACCATGCTACTGTAAGTCAGAGACCTGGGACCAGGGTTTGCGTTTCAAGACTGAGGCAAAATAGTCTTGAAGAAATCAGACCTTTCAGTTTCATCTTCTGTCACGTTCTCTCCCACATTCATCAATGAATGTCCTTTTTTTCCTTAATTTCCAGCTGCATGCTTATAGAAACTCTTCTTCCCAACTTTTTGTCTGTAGATGGTTTTAGCTCCAGCTGAGAGCTTCCTCATGTCATCTAAGCTCTGAAGTATTAACTCCATTCTGATTCAATAAAGAATATAGGAAGACACAGGATTTCCAGAGACCTTTGCTTATAGGCCTATGATTATGCTTCTGTTGCTCATCCTGTAGACACAGGAAGTACCACCATGCCCCACACAGAAGTTTTTCTAGAGGTTTGATTTATGGTTGATGTGTGAAGCCATACAGTTCCTTCCCCCTCTGTGTTCTGCGTGTTGGAAAGCCACCTCTTGGTATGATATTCTCAGAAAATTTCTGTTTGGTTGAGGGGGAAGTGGGCTTGCAAATCTTCTTTTGTGTAAGGCACAAAGAAAAAGGGGTGTCTTCAAGTCAGCAGCAAAATGAGAGGAGGCTCTCTGCTTTCTTCAAAGAATTTCCTCTTCCCCTTCACTCTCTATTGTGAATTCTTTAAAAAGACCACCGTTCCCTTCTGCAGAATGAAAACATCAAAGGGAATAGTGTGGTGGGGTATTTCCTTGTGAACACTGACTTACCTTACAAAGGTGAGGAGTTCACAGGAGGTTGTCTCTTGTGAAGCATGTTCTGGCTGCCTGGCTTTGAATGCTGAGCTTGCTGGGAAAATGTTCTTACATCTTCAGGCAAGGAGCTTTTCTGAAAAGCCAAATCTCTTCCTCTCCCTCCCACTTTCTGCTTATCCTGTCCCGCTTTTTTATTATTTTTATTTTTTTTAAATGTTGGGCAAAGCTAAAGTATTTCAGGCTTTGAGGTTTTTTGTTTGTTTGCTTATTTTTGTATGGGGAGGGGGGGAATTATGAAAATTGAATCGCCACAGAAGAACAAGTTCTGCAAAAAAATGAATATAGAACATTGACTCTTCTGTTTATGAAGGCACATTTGCATAGGAGAATAGGAATCTATCCCATCCTGGGATGATAAATTTGCCTGTGCTTGTTAGATTTGGTTGTTTTATTGGCTGATAAGCTGATATTGGCTGATAAAGTACAGTCAACAATGAAACAGCTGTATCAAATTCTTCTTCAGTGAGGTGGGGGTAAAGTTTAATGTCATTAGAATAACTCCAAAATCTTCAATTTCCTCCAGGTCTAGAGTGAACTTGGTGGCAATTAAAATAAAACTAAGACAATAACCTTTTTTATTTTCCCCTCATGCAACTTTATCTTTAATAGAGCTGCTCATAAAATCAGTGGCTAAGACCCCTAGTTGCAGCAGAAAAAACGCTGTTCATCCTATCACTTCACACATCTTTTAACACTTGCTCTGCAGTATAAAGAATAAGTTACAGATAGTTTTTGATTTAGTTTAGATGGCAGTGACACTAATGTTACTGATGAAATGCTGGAGGATGTATCTCAGTGGTTTTCTTTGGAACAAATACAACACTTATTATTCCCCCATTGTCTTCTCTACTGCAAGGGTGGTTCAGCTCTTCATGAGTACTGCTGCACTACACAAGCACTGCAGTTAGATAACCATGTCTGAAGGCAAACTCAGGCTGGTTTTGACAGTGGAAAAATTTTGAGGAAGGGAAAATCAGGGTGGGAACCACTGGGAGCTACTAATCAGAATTACAAGAGATTAACCAAAATCATTGAGGAAATCAGTCCAAGTTCTTACAGATTAGTCCAGGGCAGCCAGGTGGGGCTGTTAGTTTCAAAACTGCACATCCCTAAATCTCCATCCCACAATCACATTTTGTAATGTAGGTGTCTAGACCTAAAAAAGAGAAGAATGTCCCCTTCACCTCCCACCCAAACAATATCTTTCTTCTTCACATCCATGTTCTCCATCCAAGATGCCTGTGCTCAGAGATGTGTTTCAAGTCGAATCTCAACTGTGACTCATAATTTCGTAGCAGAGGACACATAAATATGCTTGATCATGCTGGAAGCCAGTTGTGCAAGAGCAATTAACAAATCCTCTCTGTTCAGTTGGCAGAGATGAATTTTACCAGTCCACCTGGGAAAGAGCAGAGGAAATCCCTAATCCAGAACTAAGTGCAAAGGATCTGATGTGTAATTTTTAACCCATATCATGGAAGCCGGCCAGAAGTTGTATGCATTTCTGGAACTCGGGGGATGCTGAATGGAGGAGTGGGTTTTTGCTCTCATCAGCACTTTGGTCTGTGTGTGGTTTCCCCATTGCTATTAGCTCCAGGCATTTTGGAAGTTTTATTCCTCCTGCAAGGCAGAGTGGGAAGAGCTGACAAGGTGGGTTAAAATATTGAGTAATGAAGATAATTAATCAACAACCTTCTGTAGAATTTATCTTTTATTTTTTTTTTCTTTCCCTGTCTCAGGGGAATGAGCAGCTGGAGATCCACCTCCAGCAGGCCTCGGGCTGCGGTGTGGGTGCTCACCAGTGTTCAACCCAGATTATTTTACCCCACAGACTGCTATCACGTCATGCTGGGTTACTTCAGATCAAGATTGTCATTTACTGGGATGAGGGGTCGTCTTGTGCTAGCGGTAGTGCCAGTAAGGACAGGGAGATAATCCCTGATCCAATATATGCATAGCCCAGAAACAGCTCATCTGAGGACCAGAGTACCTCAAACTCAAGGATTTTAAGTTAAAAGGGTGGATAATAGTGTTGCAACCATCCAGCTATAAGCCGCTGTGCCATCCAACTCAACTGGAGCTGTTAGGCCTCACTGTCCTGTACCTGCCGCAAGGGGCTGAGCAGTCCTCGTCCAGTTAGGGGCTGCAAACAGCCATTCTTTCCCCCCGTGCACAAGGATTAACCACACAGCAATTTCACACATTTAATTTTGAAGCATAAAGAAGTAATTAGGAAGGGAAGGTGAAATAAAACACCCTGGGGAGCAGAATATGGCCTTCCTTTTCCCCAGAACTGGTGTTGTTTAGTGACTTGAGGTTATGTTTTGGGCTGCTGCTCAGGAAGTGCAACTAACCCTGGTAGGAAAATGGTGAAGCATAACTGCAAGATAAGTTCATTATTCAAGGACCAACCGCTCCTTGAGGCATTTCATCCCTAAGGCCTGAAAACGCTTGAACAAGTCTCATGTCACTTGCTCATGTTATTACTGTTTTCCCAAAACACAACTTTTCTTTCCTTAGAGAAAACAGTTTTAATTAATTCCCTCAGCAACATTTTTGCCAAGTCTAACTGGCCTGCTGTATTCACAAAATTACAGCAGTACTCATCCTATGCCTTTTAAAATCTGTCACGACCAATTTTTGCTCTTTTTGCACTGGCTGTGAAGAGATTAATTCAAAGGCATTCCTTCCCATGCAGGTCCAGATTCAAGATGACATTGAAGCATATGTTTAACATAAAGACTGCAGTGATGCACTGTGCTGAATTGGGGCCTTTTATAGGAAAGGCGAATCATTTTTGTCATTCTGTTTTTGAGTAAACATTTCTGCAGTATAACATTAATTATGGATTCTCCACCTTGATTCAGTATCACGTTTAGGCTGCTATTCCCTGTTAAATCATCTTCCTTGACACGTGAAATTCAGGCTGCCTTTGTTAGATTAAAGTCTTTTTATCTGACCTGCCTTTGAGCTTCATCTACTTAGTCATATCACTGGGTAGGTAACAGAAAATTGCCAATATGTCACCCAGTGGGTAAATCAATTCATGAAAGGAGGCCTAGTGCTTTTAGATTGACTGCAGAATGGTTCTTTTCTTTTTTTCCAAGCATATCTTCCACAGCACACCTGGGTATTCCTCCTGAGGGCTCAGGAAAAAAGTTTGAATTGCCTTGTTCTTTATTAGCTACATCCTGTCTCCTTTATATTACAGGTGAACGTGATTTGCTCCACAGTATGTATTCCTAAGAGAGGCACTGAAAGTAAAATGGCAAATTATCATTCCAGTAACGCGGAAAGCAGGAAAAGAGCTAGCAAGCAATATTATCACTAGTAACAATCTGGGATGTCTCTTGCATGTGTCTGAGAGAGAAGTGACAGTCTCCTGAGCGGGTATGTCAGGTGTGCGTGTGACTCTGGTGACCCCGTGTTTGAGAATAAGGGTAACAGTCCCTTAAATGACAAGTTTTCCTGGGTACTTGACTATACAGGTTTTTAAAAAAGCCTTGAAAATGAACATTGTGTCAAAAGATGTGGATCAGCTAGTGAAGCAATAGGGGAAAAATCCCACAGAAGAAGCAGAAGGTTAAAAACAATATTATATCTGACCACTATACATTTTAATAAACCTTTACGGGCTCCACGGTAGAGGGCTCAAGAGAGGGAGGTGGATATAGATGTCATCCTTGGACAGTTGGTTTTGCAAGAGAGTACTTGGGGAAGCTGAGGCAAGATTGTGTGCCTGATGTCTTGCTGCTTTCTTTCAACCCACACTCATCTTTTATGACTTACAAAGCAGCACAGCTTCTTGAGATTCCCTCCTGCAAAAGCTGCTGTAATTGATGATCTCCTGTCCCCACAATGAGGAGCTTTGAATGGCAGGTGTGCTGAGAAGTCTTGGCTTGCTCATCTTGAGAGTGATGCCAATCATGAAGCAACTGAACTGAAGCTCTTTGATTTCATTAGCAGAGCTGCAAAGCCCCAAACCACAATGCTTACACCAGTCTGAGGGAGTCCAATACGTGAAGGCAAAGCATATTCTCCTGTTTTACAACACAGATAGCTTTACCAGGACATATGTATATTTTAATGTGATGTGATAGGTAGAAGAGCAAGAGGCAGTACTTCAGATCTCCCTGGTCTCTGCAGTCTGCTACAATACAGTGTATGAAACAAATCAATGGGAAGCTCAGTTCTCCCAGGTCACATCTGGACTCTGAAAACAGATATCCAGAGCTAGTGGAGATATTTCTGTACAAGTTGTTTTGCAGTAACAAAATGAATTCTCAGTTTCATGAGTTTTCTCTTATTATTGCATATATATGCATATATATATATTAAACTTCTGTCGAAAAAAAATAGTCTCTTCTCCTTCCTTAGAATTGTAAAACTTTGCCAGAAAACAGACAAAGCAGGTTGGTTTGGTTTTTTTTTTGCTAGATACTCAAAGCACTAGAATAATTACATCTGATTTTGTCCTAATGCTTCTGTAACTGCTTTGAAAATGCAAACTAATAAATGTTTGGTGCTATGCGTCTACTCCAGAAAGCCAATATAAAATTTTTGAGATTCTTCATAGAGGTATTTGAACACTGTGACCTTTCCTGTCCTTTCAGTTAATGTGGAAATCAGGAGTAACTCATTAAAGTCAATGTCTTTTCTTCAGCATAAGTGAAAGGAAAATCAAAATGCATGTATCTGATATACATTAACTTAAAGTCTGCTATTAAACCACAGATTGTGAAAGACTAAGGGAAATCTGAACCCCTGCTGATTTTTGCTAATTCTATAAAGAGTCTATTTAATTTCCTCAGGAAAACAAGGCAAAC